>JADHKP010000019.1:455538-483192 GCA_019925385.1 Raffaelea deltoideospora
AAACAATTTCCCCCAACTCCCCGAACATATACGGGTCTTTCCCCCCCCGTGTCTACCAAAAACAAAAGCCCCAAAAAAAAAAAAAAAAAAAAAAAAAAAAAAAAACATGTACGAGTGGCTGCTTATCGTTCGGACTGCGTACGAGTATCAGACGAACAATGAGATGTCCAATCGAAGAGTGGCTTTTGCCGGCTGGCAAAGCATCGTTTATTTTCCTTAATTTTGCCCTCCTCTGCTTGTCATTTCTCAGTTTTTTTGTCCTGTGCTCATAGTGCTTAAAGCTGCGTAATGATATTGCCTGCCACAGACTGCCAGCCTGTTTTGTCACCACCCCCACGGAAGCCCATATTGAGCAACCCCCTCCCATTGCGTCGTACTCTCTTGTCCTGCGCCCGGGGGCTACCCCTGCTGTGTGGTCGTAAGCCGAACTCTATTGGGCAAGCTTCTCCGCGCATGGCGCTGGTGACTGGCGGCACTGATAGAACAAGAGAAGCACACATCAGGAGCTCATCCCAATAAGACCTGCATCGTACTTTGTACTCGCATTACGGGATGCAAGCCGTGCAGCATCTTGCACCCGACAAGAGGTAAAGCCCGCCACAGCGAAAGCCAAATTTTCCAGATAGGGAAACAAAAGGCGCGCATCGCGCAAGCAACAAGTCAATTTTTTTTTTTTTTTTTTTTTTTTTTTTTTTTTTTGGTTTTTAACAAATGCTATACGGCGTTGTATTCTGCAACGAATGGACTTTTTTCCTTCAGCTGAGAGTCTGTCAAACCTGCTCAACATAAAAAGAGTGCTTCTATCATACTCTTGCATAAGGTAGTTAAATCTAGCTTACGAGCATTTGCTAAGCAGGAGAAGAAGAGAGACAGACGGGCAGAAGGAGAGAGATAAGTCATGCAAAGAGCGTTGCTTCTGGACATGTCGAGTTTCGCGTTTACTTCGTGCAGGTTGCAGCGTGATACGCGCTGTTCCTCCAAAACCCTCTCAATCTTTTCTCTCTCGTCGTACGAGTACTCGTATGAAGAGGGTCAATAGGCCGTCCGTATGCCATCCTTCGCTCAAGCTAGTTTCAAGCTAGTTTGCATTCCGTAATATTGACTGCCAAGCAGGACAGTCGTCAAATAAAAAAAAAAGAAAGAAAACGGGAAGGGGGGAAGTGTTTTTGAGAAGGATTGGCTGGGAGCGGAGCGGGCTGGTTGAAACCTGTGCAATGGAGTATTGCTACGACGACGGGTAGAGAGGCATTTGGAGGTATTATTACAAAGTAGTGTCCTGAGCTGCAGATGGCACACAATACCCTTGTACTCGTACTCCGTATTATGAAAGTGTTGATAAAGCACTGGGATTGTCTGTTCTGTCTATCCGACCTGAAATTACCGCCAGTTCTATGGAGTAAGATTAGAGGAAAGGATTCTACGCTGACCGGAACGGACCTCAGCCGCAACGCTGCCGTCCGTAGAGCTAGAAAGGAACTATGAGCTCGTACGGAGTAAAGCACTAGTCGTACGAGTATGGAGTACAAAGGAGCACAAAGTATCACTGCCTCGGAAAAAAAAAAAAATGACACATCACAGGTATGCATGGAGCAAGTCTCAACAATTTTCTATTCTCTTACTTTTTGTCACTTATTGTTTTCTCAACAGCTGCTCGCCCACCTTACCTCCCATTCTCTGTTTCTCTGACAAAGGAAAAAAAACAGAAAAGAAAAGAAAACATGCCACTCCTTCTGCAAACAGCATCGTTGCCCGCGTACGTGCGCCTTTTTGTAAAACCCACACGGGTCTCTCTCTATTCTTAGACCTCCGACGGGTTGGCCAGGCGGCAGGTCCTGGTGGAAACAGCGGACGGCTGGCGACACTAGCCAAACGCACCAGAAATAAAACAAAAAAGAACAAGACGATGGATATGTTGAGCCAATGGGGTCTCGGATCCATACATTTTCAAGTCGTGCTCCATAATACTCCGTACATCCTATGCATCCGCAAAAGCACGGATTATCCCTCTGTACGGAGTACGTCGTACAAGTTGACATTCCTCAGTGGAGGTTGTGATAAATACGACGTACGTCGTACATCGTCATATTACTTTGAACTCGTAGGTGCCCAAATACGTTAGCAGGCGAACAGGGTGTGTGGTATCCAATGCTGTCAATTATCGGAGAAATACGACGCACGGTATGCTCGACTGCTTCGTTGGCCAGGGAAGCGGAAGGAGCAAAGAAGCCGCGCTTGCCTCTTCTCGCCCCCCACGCAGCCAACTACAATTGTATGGATATTATTGCAACGTATTAATACACCGTACGGAGTAGTCTATTGGAATTGTTCTTTCACACAGCAGTCTCTCTTATTCGACAAATACGACTAAGTCGGACAAACACAGTCCCGTACGTCAAGCTTGGTATTGCAATGTATTATTACCTTCCACAGCCATTGCCGTCTACGTCCGTTGGCGTACTGTTTGAGATCAAAGCATGGCCTCGCCCTTCTTTGTTGTAATATTCCGTACTCTTGACAAAAGTCTTTCTTCCACCGCCGCTAGAAGGATTGCTTAGAGTTGCATTATGGTTTTGTCAAGGGCGCTAATGGCTCTACTCCGTATTAACAAAAAAAAAAAAAACGGCAAAAAAGGTGGGGCCAAAGCCAAGGGGGGCCAAAGAGAGAGACCAGTCCTGCAGAGCCAGTCGGCAGCTGCCGCTGCAGAATTGCGGTAGTCCTTCTTATCGTCAGGCAGATACCCCCAAAAGAAGCCCTGCGGGTTGCCATGACTCAATTTCGTCCAAGTTCGTCTTCATTGCAACTGTAACTGCAATTGCAACTGAAAAGACTGCTCTGGATCAGGCTGCCCTTTTTTTTTTCCCATCGCATCATAATAAAGCACAGTTCTCCTGTCCTTTTTTGTCTCCCCGTGTCTCTTTCTTTTGTCACCTCTTTCTCTCTTCGATCTGCTTTTCTTTCTTTGCCTCGCAAGTTCGCAAGAGCATAAGGACTGTCTGTCTCCCTTTTCGTACTTTTCTTTTCTTTTTCTTTGCACCAACGTCCGAAGGCGGCGATAAGATCAGCGCACTTGCACACGTGACCTCACTGAGAGCGCCACCAAAAAGTCCCTGGAGAACTCGCCGTATTGCAGGCTGACATAGCGCAGAAGGAAAGGGACGAAAAAAATAAGCAACCAACGACCCCCAAACTTAGCGCGGAGAAACCAGAATTTTATTTAACATCATCGTACGTCCCCTTCTTGCGGAACCCCGTCATCGGAACTGCCTTTCTGGCAACAACATCTACTCCGATTGAAGACACAATGTCGTTCGACAAGGAGAACTCGGGCAGCGAGCCACAGCTCTCTGCCGACGGCGAAAAGCACATGACCGTGGATAGGCTTCAATCGTCCGAAGACATTGAAAAAGATGGAGTCAATGCCAGCCCCAAGGGCCGGGCTCGGACTGGCAACCGGCTGGCCAACCTGCTCACCTTTGAGGCCGGAGAGGTCTATGATCCGCATCCCGAGAAGCACTCGAAGTGGTACCAGCGTCTCTTGGACGCCGGGCTTGAAGAGAACGGCATCAAGCCCGTTCCCATAGACAAGCGAACCAACACACAATACAACAATTTGTTTACCATCTTCTTCACCAGCATGCTGTCGCTTTTGCCGTAAGTTGCCATTTGTCTTCTGCTCGCACCCTTTCATCTCTCAGTTGCAGCGTGTGTTCAGGCGATTTTGACAAAACGCAGAATCCCAACCGGCATCCTGGCAACTCTCATCTTCGGCCTGAGTCTCCGCGACGCCTCGCTTACAATCCTCTTCTTCTCTCTCTTGACATGTGTTCCGCCGGCCTTTATGGGCATCGGGGGAACGCAAACCGGCTTGCGTCAACAGATCCAAGCCCGCTACTCTTTCGGGTATGTGTTTTAATGTTGCCTGTCTTTCCATGCCGCATGCCACACTTGTGCATGCATTGCCAACAAACATTGGGCAACAAGAGAACAAGAGGAGGGGGCGGGGGGATAGAGAACAGCACCATACTGTATGGCACCGCATCAACTGGTTGGCTGACACGACGTTTCGCATTTTCAGACTGTACCTTGCCACAATCCCGCTGCTGCTGAATGCCGCGACCGTCACCGGCTTCACCCTCATCTCGGCCGTCGTTGGCGGGCAAACCATCTCGGCTCTCAATCCTGACAATGTCAGCGTCAAAGTCGGCATCGTCATCACCTGTATCGTGAGCTTTCTCGCTTCGCTGACGGGTTACCGAGCTCTGCATCTGATCGAGCGTTGGACATGGATCCCCAATCTTATTGGGCTCGTCACTGCTGTCGGCTGTGGTGGCAAGTACCTGCATTTGCAGACCGAGGTGCCTCCTGCTACGGCATCGCAGGTGCTGACGTATGGTGGTGTCATCGCGGGATATTTTATCACGTTCGGCGGTACCGCTTCCGACTACTCCACGTATCACAACCCTTCCGCATCCAAGTATGTCTCTTCCCAATCTCGTTTCTCGTTTCTCGTTTCTCGTTGGGTCTCGGTTTAGCGCGGTCGGTCAAACCGTTGTGCGAGCCCCTCTTGCTAACCGCAATGCTAGGCTGAAAATCTTCTGCTACATGTACTTTGCCCTCTTGCTCTCGGCTGTGCCTCTGCTCATTCTCGGTGCCGCGATTGGCGGGGCCGTGCCCAACGTGCCAGCGTGGAGTGCCGCATATGAGCAAACGAATGTCGGAGGCGTGATCTATGAGATGCTGACACCCGCCAAAGGCTTTGGCAAGTTTCTCGTCGTTCTCCTGGCTCTGAGCGGCATTGGCAACATTTCCATCTCGTCGTATTCGGTGGCTCTGAACCTGCAAATGCTGCTTCCCTTTTTCGCAAAGGTCCCTCGGTTTGTGTTCATCATCATCACCATGGCCATCATGATTCCGTGCGCCATAAAGGCGGCAGAGCAGTGGGAGGAGAGCCTGACCAACTTCCTGGCCATCATCGGCTATTGGGCTGGCTGCTTCGATGCGGTGCTGATCGAGGAGCTGGTTGTTTTCCGCCGAATGGACTACCAGAGCTATGACCATGCCGCCTGGAACGTGGCCAAGAAGCTGCCCCTGGGCTTTGCAGCGCTTGGGGCGTCTGTGTTGTCATTCGGCCTCATTATCCCGGGCATGGACGAGGTCTGGTTTGTTGGTCCCATTGCAAAGAAGACAGGCGACATCGGATTCGAGCTGGCCTTTTTCGTCACCGGCCTTCTCTATTACCCTCTTCGAAAACTGGAGATCAAGTGGCAAGGCCGCCTATGAATATGAAAATAGGGCTTTTGTAATGTAAAGCGATAGATTAGGATTTTTGTGGAATAAAGAGCAGTATGAAAGACCGGAGAGAGAAAGGGAATTAAGAGAGATTGGCTGGCCATTTTTGTGCGTAGCGATGGTGAGATGGTGATAACAGGCAAACACAAAAACAGTTCCTTGTCATCGTTTGCCATTGTCGCCAAACCGGGGCGGGGCGAGATGAGATGTGCCAGTGCTCTATTGCAAGAGCTTTGGTTAACCAGAAAGAGCGGTCAAATGGCCAATCTGCCGCAAACAACTACGTCCTCGCCCAGTGGCTGCCACTTGACATTGGTAAGACGCGCCGCTGGCTTCGACAGCTGTTGGTCGTGATCTCCATCCTGAGGACGATTGGGAGACACCACGACGCCGCCCCGACCCAGCCAGGTGGGTGCAATCGTGACGATGACAGAATCGACAAGGGCGCTGTTGGGAGGCTCTAGAAGCGAGTTGATGATGCTGGCACCGCCTTCGATCATGATGCTTCCCAGGCCCTGAGCCGCAACGCTGTCCAAGATTTGCTCCCAGCGGAAGCGGGCGGCGGGTTCGGTTGGGCAAGCACCGGCAGCAGGAGCCGTAGCGCTGCCATCCAGAACGATGTATTTGCCTCCGTGGCTCTCGAGAAGGCGGCGCTTCGCGGCGTCCGGGGTGCGCACAGCCGTCAGAATGAAAGGCGCCAGTCCCTCGCCACGGCGCGCGGTGGCCAAGACACGACTGTCGTATGAAAGCGGCCAGCGGTCGTGCGGATCAATGACAATGGGCCGGGGTTGGCATACGGCACGGCCACCGCCGCCATCATTGCCATCGCTGCCGGCAGTGCTGGGGGCGGCAATACGGCAGTTGAGACCAGGGTCGTCCGCGACCGCCGTCCCAACTCCGACACAGATGGCATCGTGGCGGCTGCGCAGATAGTGGGTCATGGCTTTGGACTGCGGTCCTGACAGTGCGGTGCGCACGCCCGGAGCAATGGCGAGCGACGAATCCATCGAGGTTGCAAAAGTCAGCGTGACAAACGGTCGACGACGCGGCGGCTCCTGCTCGGGGGCTGGCTGTTGTTGGGAGGAGGCACGAGGAGGCAGGTAGGGCTCAAGGTCGGCGGCGTTCTCTGCCGGGAAATGGAGTAGGTTTTCCATTGCTGATTGCTGTGCTGTTGCAAGAGGACAGCCAACCAAAAGGCCAACAGTGGCTGGCGATGATGGTGAATAGTGAAAATGGCAAAAAGGCCACGACACGAAGGAAGAGGTCGTCTTGGAAGAGCGTTAGGACGATTCAGGCGGCCAAAAGATCATCCCCTTTATAATACCACGCGTCGTTTGGGGAGCTGCGTCAAACGCTGTCTTTGGGTTTTCGGGCACATTGCAATCCTGTCCGGTTTTTCATGTAGAATTTTCTGTCTCGGCCGTCTTTGCCATGCGGTGGTGGAAGCTGCAAACGGTGATTTATCCCACATTGGCAGGCCAGCGATGGGAGCAAGAGTGGCCAGCAAATCAGCCAGCCGGCAGAAACGATATGGACTGGAACGAAAGTTTTAAACCTTGAAAATGAAAGAACATAAAAGGGGGCCCCAAGGCAAAGGGCAGCGGCTCTGTTTATATGGCCAAAACAGGACCAGAATCACCAAGCGAAATGGGAAATGGGCTGGGAAAAGCGACATTTTAGAGGGGCAGTTAGCGCTAGAGTTTGCCTGCCGGAAAGCGTTTTGCTAGCTTTGCCGCGGATTACACAGCAAAACGTTGCGGCATTCTTTTTTTCCTGGTCAAAAACCAAGCCGAACCCTATCCACTCCAAAAAAAGTAAAAAATAAAAAAATAAAAAATAAAAAATAAAGATTGCCCGGCAATACCAATCCGTCCCAAGTCCGTCCACTCCGAATAGCGAGCTGATTCAAACACGGCGGATAGAGTCTAGGAATCGGTGTGTTATATTACCTCTCTTAAACTGAATTATGGTGTTTGGAGCACTGCCACGAGTTCGAAATCTGCTCTGATACAGAATGGAACGAGGCAATGAATGATGAGTTTGAAATGGCTGGACTTTTTCAACGTATCACTCCAGAGTCCGTACAGAGCATGTGGGCTACGTTATAATACATCGCGTTAATGCTTTGCATATTCTTATGAAACAAGTACGACGGAGAAATTGTCGTCGCCAGTACTCGGAATTCCGACACCCTTGGGATGCCTCCCAGACGAAGGAGCACGAGTATGAGAGTATGGAATATGATGCAAAATTACCGCATAAAACAGGCAAAGATAGGAAGTGGCCTTTTTCCTAATCGAAGCCGGTTATAGGCGAGGGAAGTACGAGATACGAATATGGATACGAGTAAAAACCACTAAAATGGGGTGCTGTCTGTGTTTTTTTTCGTTATACGCACTGCAGTGCTGTCGATGCTTCTCGAAATCAAGTCAGGTCCGATCTGGCCGAGCCGTCTAATTTGAGTTATCCACACTAAAATGTACTCCGTTCGGTGTACACCGTAGAAGGGAGCTTGACCACATGTGCCAGAACTGGGGTAAGCTTGCGAGCAGACGATGGAATTAGCTGGAAGCCCGCGTTGCAGAATGCATCACACGGCTGAGACGTCGCACGTTTGAGACAGAAGGGGAAAGGGCGGCCTTTGACGGGTTGCGCTTGCCGAGTTTGTTGGGCGCTCGTCAATGCTGTCCAATCTCTTTTTTTTCTCTTGGCTTTTTTCGGGCTGGCACGGCAGCGTTCAATATCCATATTATTGCTGCTCTATTTGTCCGTACTCTATTCTTTAACAGCGCATTTTCGACCGTCAAACAGCTGCCTACTGCAAAAAGGCCAAGCCAAGAATTTAGCACTCGTACGACGTGCGAGTGCTCCGTAAGCTCCAACGCGCCAGCAAAAACCCGGCCTTCATGGTGGGCGCAGCCACACTGTTACGTATGTCTGCTGACCCATTTCATAGTGCAAAAAATTACCACATCACACGGCTAGCGAAAGCTAAACGGGAACAAAGCGAACAGTGATTACGACACACTGCTCCAGTCAGCGACAGATTCCATGATATACGAGCAGTATTCCATATATTACCACGGTCGCGGAAGCATTGCGATAATTCTGACGAAAAAGACATTTGCAACAATACCAGAGAACAAAAACAAAAAAAACCAACACTCAAAAGTTATCGAAATTACCATTTAAAAAGTACCATCGAGGCCAGAAGCGCCATCCAATAAGCCATTTTCTTATCAGCCACTTTCTCTCGGCGCCATGGCTTCCAAAAACGACAACAAACCGCCTTCCTACCCCGGCTCGCCTGAACCGCCGGCAGCGGCGCACTATGGCGACGGTGCGAGCTCTGCGGCATATCAGCAGGGCCCCCAGATGGGATATTACCCCCAGCCTCAGTCGCAAGGTCCGTATGCCCAGCCGTACGGCCAGCCGTACGGCCAGCAGCCGTATGGTCAGCAGCCGTATGGCCAGCAGCCGTACGGTCCACAGTTCGCAGGCCAGCCGCCTGCCGGCTACTACGCCAGTGGGCCGGGCTATCAGCGCCCGCCCGGTGGCTACTACGGCGACCAAGGCCGCGGCAGCTCGTCGGACGGCTGCTTGGCCGTGCTGATGGCTTCGGCAGCTGCCTGCTGCTGCCTCGACTGTCTGCTGTTTTAAGCGCTTGCGATCCGACAGCTGCGATCCGACAGTTGCGATCCGACAGTTGCGATCTGACAGCTGCGATCCGACAGTTGCGATCCAACAGGCCTGCGCGCAATCATTTCTTCCACGGTGGAAATAAACACAGTCTCCGAGGAAGGACGAGCGACGAACAGACACAACGGACGTGTTACTCGTGCCATTGCGCGAGGGGAACGAAGCAGGAGAGGAGAAAGAGAGACACTGGGACGCAACCGGCGAATGGGGGTGGCTGTTTGTTATACCTCTTTTAGGCTTTACGTCACGGCGTACGATTTAGGAGCACCGGCGTCGTTTTCTATGGTTTGGCATGCTGGGTGGAATCCGGGCAACGTTTTCTGTGGTTTTGGGCTGCTGCATGTATGGAGTCGCCGTCTCGTTTTAGGGCTTCTATTTGTTTTTTTGTTTTTTTGTTTGGTCTTCAGTAATCAATAGTCTGTTTCTTTTCCCTCATATGTCCAAACAGAATAGAGTTAACAATCAAAAAGCCAGGCAGTTCAATGAGAGTCAGTGTGTTTCTTGGGCCGGAGCCGAGAGCTCTTGGCCGGGAGCCGCGACGGTGGCATACAGCTCGTCGTAGCGGGCGACGGC
Organism: Raffaelea deltoideospora; assembly: GCA_019925385.1. NCBI lineage: Eukaryota > Fungi > Ascomycota > Sordariomycetes > Ophiostomatales > Ophiostomataceae > Raffaelea > Raffaelea deltoideospora. The sequence goes on from JADHKP010000019.1 coordinate 465,100, forward strand.
ATCGGCCACGCAGTCGTGGGAGTAGATCATCTTCTGGACGTCTGGCGACGCCCACTTGTCGGGGATGGCCTTTGCGCCGTCGGCACGGTGGGCGGCAAACTGGCGGTCGCGTTCTTCGCGGGCGGCGCCTTCGCCGAGGTGCAGCACGCGGCCCGAGTGGTAGGCCATGTCGACCAGCATGGAGGTGCGTTGTTTGCGCAGCAGTTCGTAGGTTTTGAGGCTGCGGTAGATGCTGGCGCTGGCGCTGGCGGAGTGGCCGTCGGGGCCGTCGGGGCTGTCGGCCGGCAGCCGCACGCGGCTCAGCACCTCGGCAAGCACGGCGCCGTCCTCGATGGCCATGGCAGCGCCCTGGCTGAGGTGTGGCAGGGTAGGGTGGCAGGCGTCGCCGAGCAGGGCCACGGCGCCGTGCACCCAGGTGGGCAGCTCGCGGTGCTGGCGAAGGCGCCACTCGCACACCTGGCCCTCGGGCACCAGGCGGAGCATGCGCTGCACCAGCGGGCAGAAGTCGGCAAACACGGCCAGCATCTCGCTCTTGGACCCGCGCGTCGTGTACGTGGCCGACGGCGCCGCCGCAAAATGCACGTCTGGCTGCGCGCTCGACAGGTTGTACACCGTCTTGCCCGCCACCGGATACGCAATGATGTGCCGCCGCTCCCCGATCCACCGCACCACCAGGTCGCTGTCCAGGAGCTCCAGCAGCTCTGCGTCGCCCGCCATCTGCTCCCGCCCCAGCATGATCCGGTACGCCGCCTGCCCCGTGTCTGCCTCCTCCGTCCGCAGCCCCAGCGCCCCCAGCATCGCTCCGCGCGTCGCCGACTTGATGCCGTCGGCTCCCAGCACCACGTCCACCTCGACGGCCGTCGTCGTCGTCGTCGTCGCCGTGTCACCGTCGTCCAGCTTCGCTTCGCCGGGCGTGGAAGGCTTGTTCCCGTTTTCGGCCCTCCCTGCCGCGGCTGTTGGCCTGCCTGGTGTGCCTGTCGCGCATGCTGTGCCTGCTGCACCTGATGCAGCACCTGATGCGCCTGTTGTGCCTTCTGTACCTGCGGTGCCTGCTGTTTTCGCCGCGTCGGCTGCATCCGCCTCCTTCTGTGCCTTGTTGGCCTTCTTCCGGTCCTGGAGATACAACACCGGCCGCGGCGAGAACCGCCCGATGCCCACCAAGGCCTTTGAAAAGTGGAAATGCACCGCAGGCTCGGCCTGGCACGCCCGGTACAGACCGCCCGCTAGCGAGGAGCGGTGGCCGGTGCAGTGCGGATAGCCGTACTGGGCTGCCACCGAGCTCATGTCCACATGGACCAGCTCGGCATCGGAGCTGCCCTCTGCATCAGGTTAGAAAGAGGCATGCAACAATACACTGGCGTGGCCAATAGACCAACAAATGAGACAATTGAAAAAGAGAGGGCAAAGAGGGCAAAGAGCAGGATAAAAGGGCGCTCGCGTACGTCTAACGCTGGTCTCCTGCACCTTGGTGGCCTCGCGCTCGATCTCGGGCCAGCAACCGAGACGGTCGAGGATGCGAATCATGTTGGGCGCCATCTGGATGCCGGCCCCGACAAAGCCGAGGTCGCTGGCTGTCTCATACACGTCAATGTGCCGGAAGCCCTTCTTGGCCAGCGACAGCGCACAGCCCAGACCGCCCATGCCGGCGCCGATCACGGCAATGCGTAAATCAAAGCAGCTAGCCATCGTGCCCGAAGACGACAGTCGAAACGCAACGAAGGTTGGACCAAATAGAGGGAGCGCAACACCAAAGCACAACGGACGGCCAAAAGATAGACAGAAATCAAATCAATGTATGCTCATATCAAGCTTAATGCACTGTTAACCAAGAAGAAAAAACCCGCCAAATATTGATCAATACGAAGGCGGAGAGTGTCAACTGCGAACGGTGTATATCCTGATTGATTGCTCTGCCCTGGCTGCCAATGGACCTTTCTATGGGGAAGAACGAAAGAAAAGGTAAAAAAAGGCAACAGCAGAATGGACATAAACATTCTAGCAATATATCCTGGGATGTCCCGTTCATGTGCCGCCTTATGTGTTTATGTCTAGCAGCCACTCGCTTCCCCCATTTCCCCCCCGAATCATCTCCCGACCGTTCCCTGATGCAAAAAAAAAAAAAAAAAGCTAGATTGTTTGCTTGCGCCTCACTCAGAAACAAAACGGAGCCCCCCACTCTTAACGACTGCCTTTGTTTCTTAACCTCGCTCTACGATGCATTACCTCCTTTGTTTTGTTCCTCTAGTCTTTGAGGGGTGGTGCGCAATGACAACAAGCGCAATACCGGACAAGCAGGGGAAAGCTGCATGAAGAACTTTAAGACATACCGACTTTGCTACCGTACTTTTTTCCTAGTCGGCGACAGAAGGAGGGGGTGGGCTTGCTTGCCCGGCTCTTCATACAAAAAATGCAGATTCCCCATTATGTAACCAGCTAAGAGCTGGGCAAGCCTTCACTTGAGGAGAAACTGTTTCGCCGGCGCGAGTGGTAATTTCCGCAGTTCAAATTGTCTTCTTGAAAGTTTTACAATGCCATCTACGAGTAGGTACTTTGTGCCTTCATCCAGGGACATGCACTGCAACCCCATCGCTTCTCAGAACCCGAGCGCCGATTGCTCGGGTCATCATACATTGTGCATGTGCAGCTGCAGCTGGAAAACCCTTTGCATTTCTTCGTCTGGGCTCTTCTTGTGGCAAATCACAATGCTGATTGTCCTGTTTTTGATTCAGTAAATCTGTCGTAGACCGCGCGTACAAGCAGCCTCCGCCTTGTGTTTCCCCGTGGCGTGCTACGAAATGGATTTCTTGAGGCGGAACGTGGTAAGACTGAGCTGTCGCGTAACGACTCTGTATCACTCCGTAAAACACCATACATCTCGTATATATCATTACTCCGTACAGAAGAAACATGCATACGAGTTTTGCTCCGAATCTTTCTTGTGTAGCCTTGCTTTTTTGTCCTCTGACAAGTCCCCTCCAGCTGTTTCGGAGCGGCCACAACAAGCGAAGCATATTCACAAAAGTGTTGGCACGGCACACTCATACAGCCTGCGAGCCGCAAAGCTGAAATCGCCTTCCCCCAGCTGAGATGGACATGGGAGGCAACCAAGAAAGCGTGGATCCACTATTCGTACTTTTTCGCAGTCTACGGGCAGTGTCATTGCTGCAAATTAATGCACGCTGCATCCCCTTGCAGTAAAATCAGGACTGATCTGCTCGTCGCAACTGCAAAAGAGGTTAGCGACAAAACCAATTTTGCAATCTCGCATACTCGTAAAGCAAAGCTGAAAAAAAGAAGAGGACAGAAAAAGCAGACGTCGCTGGGAAAAAAAACAAAGCAGGCCAGAAAGACAAGAAGCTGTGCGACTGTTTTGAAATTCTGTTTGTTCTACGCCAAAACAAGGCCGTAACATGAATTCGCACAACCCTGATTTTCTACGCCGAATCGTGACATAGGATAGCAAGTTGCATAGTGTATCAGCTGTTTATGTTTTGCCTCTTCTTGAGAGCCAAGATAGGATATGAGAATACTCCGTGTATGGATACTATTGAAATTAGCAGTGATGGTTTTTTTTGTAACTTGGCGCTAATATTCCATACCGTGCACCGAATAGTAGTACTTTATCCATAGGAGTAATTATGGGGCAACGGTCTGACTTCCAATAAAGGCCTATCATTGCTGTATCGCGCTGTAATAATATGTGGTTTGAGTCCTATGGGTTTTTTGTAAACCCCATATTCGGCTGGGGAGCAGCCGCTACCAGAACTTGGTCCAGTGTTGCGGCAGCCGCCGCAGCTGCTCCTGAACCGCCTACGTCACTAACCACGCCAGCCAATGAGGAGGCAAGGTCCCCAAAGGTCCAGAAGCGGAACAAGTCCTCCTCCTTTCTGCCCTGTTTTTCGTTTCAGGTCGCAACGAGTGAGGGCCAACGAAACAAGCTCAACGAACTCTTGCAGTCGCCATAACCGGGTTTGGACTGCGATGATAAAAAAAACCAGAGATATAACGACATAAACGGCTGCAGATCTTTGGCGAAGCCAAAAAACTAAAGAATTCTGCTCTGCTTTTCGTCCTTTGTTCCTCTTTCTTCAGCCTGGGCCGCTCTTGCCTTGAGACGACACAATTCTTTCCTTCTTTGATCCTCCTCTGCCGTTCCACCACTGCGACCGCTTTTCGTCTGCCTTTGTCCCTCTGCCAGTTATTTTTATCTGAGCGTGCTGTTGCACTTCTCTTTGTCTTTTTTTCGTCATCCTCGAATTGCTTCAGCATGTTTAGTATTTATTTCATTTTGATACCCTCTCTGGTGTTCCTGCATTGATACCCCCAGCGCCCTTTTTGGTTGATTCTGTCTTTTATTGCATTCCGTTGTCTGTCTTTTCCTCTCTTTTCCTCTTCTCCTCTCGCCCTTTTTGCATTTGTTTTTGTATTTGCGAGAATTATCTTGATATTTTATCTGCCATTTGTTCATCACATCCGACCACCTCCAAATCACCTGCTACTCACCACCTGCATCTCAAATACCCACCACACCCACCTTCAGCACATCCTGGACCATCTCGTCAACACTTCGGCCACGTCTGCTTTTGCCAGCTGCAGCTGCAGCTGCTTACCTTTTCTTTTTCGACCGTGACCGCTCTTTCTGTTGGCTGCACACCTCGTCGGTGACGGGAGATCTACTTCTTCCTCCTTAAGGGGCATCTCCCTCTGCGCCACCAATCACCATCCTCAGTTGTTGTCGCACCGCGCACAACCTTTGTGCTGGGCTGGTTTCTCTATTTCCGCGACCGCATCTATGGAGGGTGCTGGCCGGTGACAACTCTCTTTTGCCTGCTGTCGCTAGTGTCACTATAGATCGGCCTTGTTTTTGCGATCTGATGTGTCGTCTTGACAGCCCCGCGTGTGCTGAAGCTCTTCTTTCAACTGGCCCTTTCCTTGAGCAACTGGCCATTTCCTTGGATGTTTTCGGGCGGGGGTGACTTGGCTTTCTTCTTTCTTTCGCCGTGACGACACTCGCTTCCAACCCCGAACTGCTTATCTTTTCCGGTCCGCATCATCACCTTTTCACATGATTGACAGTCGGCTGCGCATTGTGTCGCTTCAGATGTCCTTGTCACTGTCAACAGGGAGAAAATTCCAAGTTGGTTTGGTCTTCTATTTCTAATATAATACTCGGCCTACACCTCACTGAGATCGAGGGTTGCGTTTCCATTAACCTTTTCTCTCTACTCCTCACTCTTCTTCCTCACTTACCACTCTTTCGCCTTCTTCTCTCTTCGTTCTCTTTTTCCATCCACCCTCGCAATCATGGCTAGCACAACGATCATCGTGGCGCCATCTGCCATGCATCGCCGCGATATCGCCGACCCTGATACCATTAGCGGTACGGCTCAGAGCTCGGCAGGCATCAGCGTTGTTGCCTTCTTCACGGCTCTTGCTTCGTCGCTGGTTATTTTCGGTGTTCAAATGGGCTTTTTCCTGTTGCTGAGAAACAAACTCGCCCGCATATTGTGAGATAGAGTCTTTCATCGCCAACTTGTTTTTTTGCCCTTTCGTTACCATTTGCTAACCGATCAGCAAACCAAAAACCTATCTTGTACCCGAGAGAGAACGGACAGAGCCGCCACCGGCAAGCCCGTGGAGTTTGGTCAGCTCACTTCTTCGCCACAGTGACCGCGAGATAATCAAAAAGTGTGGCCTGGACGCCTACTTTTTTCTGCGTTATCTGCGGACTCTTCTTTTGATATTTGTTCCCATAGCCCTTGTTGTCATACCCATCCTTGTTCCTATGAACTATGCGGGCGGAGTCGGCCACTCGCTCAAATCCTCCAACAGCACCAATACCACCGACCTCACCATTCCCAGCGGGCTTGACACCCTTGCATGGGGCAACATCAAGCCTGCCAACTACCGACGTTACTGGGCCCACCTGATTTTGGCTATCCTGGTTGTTGTCTGGGTGTGTGTTGTTGCCTTTACAGAGCTGCGCGTCTACATCAAGATTCGGCAAGACCATCTCACCAGCGCCGAACACCGCCTCCGCGCCTCAGCCAATACTGTTTTGATTTCTGGCATCCCTGAAAAGTGGCTGTCCGAGAGGGCTCTTCGGGGCTTGTTTGATGTCTTCCCTGGAGGTATTAAGAATATCTGGATAACGCGGGACTACACGAAACTACTCGACAAGATCAACAAGCGCAAGCAGGTTCACGAACACCTGGAAGCCGCACAGAGCGAGCTGATCCGGCTGGCGAAAAAGCGGCAGCTTCAAAAGCGCAAGGCCGAGGAGAAGAAGGAGCGCAAAAAGTCCAAGGCCCACGCCATGACCAAAAAGGAGCGCGAAGAGCGTCAGCGAGACGAAGACGAGCAAGCCCGCCGCATGGCCGAGAGTGCGGGTGGTTTAAGCGCTGGTGACCACGGCGTCGTTGCTCAGACCGACGGTGTCCAAGACGGCAGCATGTCAAAACGAGCCAGCGGCGGCAGCGCAAACACCAACACGAGCAGCAGCTCAAGCAACAGCGCTAGCAGCAATAGCATCGACGCACGGAAACCAGACAGGACCAACAGCTTCCGTCTCCAGCGCCATCAGAGCGTCTTAAAAGTACCCGTACTGGGAGCCGGGCTAGGCAAAGTCAGCGAGGGCCTCACTCAGGGTCTTAAGGAGAGTGTGAATGTCGTGGGCAAGGCGGGCCAAGGTCTCATTAGTGGCGCAAAGGCCGTCGATAATGAGATCTCACGAACAGGCGGTTTCGAGTTTGTTGCCAATGACGGCGAAACCCGTCACTCGGACCGGTCACGCCGTTCCCCGCAGCAGCACGGACGCATCGTCTCGAGCGATACCAACGTCGCCAACAAAGGTACGGCAGCCGCTGTGGGTGGGGCAGACAAAGGCGCACAGGCGCAAGGCAATACCACGCGCAAGGTAGAAAACTGGGACGACGCTATTGCGACGAAGGACAAGAGCTGGTGGCAGTTTTGGAAACCTCCGAGTGGTGCCTATGCCTCGCCCATCCCACAGGAAGTGGACGAAAACGAGTTTCCGTTTGCCGGAGCTGGCAGCACAGGCACGGGCAAGAAAGACAAGGTCAAATCATGGTGGGCCAAAACGCGGTCCAAGATGCCTATTTTTGAGGAGGAGGAGGACGTCGACTATCCTTCAGCCATCAACCCCGAATACGCGGGCGAAGAAAAGGAAGACGAGAACGCCGAGTGGACCAAGTGGCTCAAGCCGTCCGAGCGGCCCACACACCGCCTCCCTCTGTTCGACTGGACGCCGACCTGGCTGCCTGGGCTGCCCCTAATTCACAAGAAGGTCGATTCGATCTATTACTTGCGGCGGGAGCTGGCGCGGCTCAACATGGAAATCGAGGAGGACCAGCTGCACCACGAGCGCTATCCGCCGATGAACTCTGCCTTTATCCAATTCAACAACCAGGTGGCCGCGCACATGGCGTGCCAGGCAGTGTCGTACCACGTGCCCAAGCAAATGGATCCCCGCATGGTTGAGGTGTCGCCCGAGGATGTGTTGTGGGACAACATGGCGATCCGCTGGTGGGATGCATGGCTGCGGACGCTGATTGTTGTGGCTGTCGTGTTTGGCATGACTCTCCTGTGGGCGTTTCCGGTTGCATTTACGTCCTCTCTGGCCCAGATTGACTCGCTGGTCAAGACATACCCGTGGCTGAGCTTTGTCAAGAGCAACTCGACGACGTATGCCATTGCCAAGGCGGTTGCCGGCGTGCTTCCCGCGTTGCTGCTGTCGCTCCTCCTGTTTCTGGTGCCCCTGATTATGGACATGCTGGCCAGCTTCCAGGGCGCCAAGACGGGGGCGCAAAAGGCCGAGTATGTGCAGATGTACTACTTCTTCTTTCTCTTTGTGCAGGTGTTTCTGGTTGTGTCAATTGCCACCGGTGCCATCACGACGCTGCAGGCAACGGTCACGGATGTGCAGGGCGTGCCGCAGGTCCTGGCCAAGAACCTGCCCAAGGCGGCCAACTATTTCTTCAGCTACATGATTCTGCAGGCGCTGTCGACGAGCTCTGGAACGCTGCTACAGGTGGACGTGCTGCTGGTGTGGTACGTTTTGGCGCGGATTCTCGACGACACAGCTCGCAGCAAGTGGAAGCGGCAGACCGAGCTGCCGACGATCACGTGGGGCCCTTTCTTCCCGGTGTACACGAACTTTGCTTGCATCGGGCTCGTGTATGCGGTGATTGCGCCGGTGATCTCGGTCTTTGCCATTATCACGTTTAGCTTGCTTTGGATCGCGAACCGCTACACGACGCTCTACGTGACACGGTTCAAGATCGACACGGGCGGCGTGCTGTACCCGCGGGCGATCAACCAGACATTTACGGGGCTGTATTTCATGGAGCTCTGTCTCATCGGCCTCTTCTTTCTCGTGCGTAACGAGCACGACAAGGTGGCGTGTGCGCCGCAGGCCATCATCATGATTGTCGTGCTGGCGCTGACGGCGTTCTACCAAATCCTGCTCAACTGGTCTTTTGGCCCACTGCTGCGGTACCTGCCGATCACGTTTGAGGACGAGGCGCTGCTGCGCGACGAAGCGTTCCAACGCGCCCAGGCCCGTCGGCTTGGACTGGTGCCGACCGAGGACGACCGTGCGGGCGGCGGCGACGAAGCAGCCACCTTGATCGGCGGGGGCACGGGTAGTGCGGACGACGACGACGGCAGGGGTGGCGTGGTCAGCAGCAGCCACCACAACAAAGGCGGTGGCGGCGGCGCAGACGACCACGGCGACGAAGTGGAGTTGAAGAATCTGGGCCCGCATAGCCGACAGAGCTCGTTTGCCGTTCCGAAGCGGCTCAATCCGGTGAACGGCATTGTGCAGGCGGGCCAGATGGCGGCGCGGGGCGGCAAGTTTGTGCGGCATGCGACGCTGGGCAAGGCCGACCAGACGCTGCGGACGGCGGCAGAGTACCGGCAGAAACGGCGGCAAAAGGACCTGGAGGCGCAGCGGGCGATAGGAGAGGCGCTGTTTGGCGGATACAACGACGAGATCGAAGACCTGACGCCGGAAGAGCGCGACGAGCTGGTGCGCGAGGCCTTCAAGCACTCGGCGCTGCGGGCGCGGCGGCCGACGGTTTGGATTCCGCGCGACGACCTTGGCGTCAGCGACGACGAGATCCGGCACACGTGCAAGCTGAGCGAGTACATCTGGATCAGCAACGAGGGCACGGCGCTGGACAGCAAGGTCCGTGTGGTCTACGGGCGGGCACCGCCAGACTTTTCGGACATTGAGCTGATCGATCTCTGAAGGAGATCTCTTGGGGAGGTTGTGGGACGAGCCTCAGCAGAGAGCAGGGGGGCAACGATTTGTGCAGCAAATTTAAGGGCGTCTTTCGGCGGGGGGGGAAGTTGGGGTGGCTTGCGATTGGCCAACCCTGATGCTTGTTTATTCTAAAGCCTGGAGTTTTTTGGGATGGGGGGGTTTTTTTTAGTCGTTTTTGTATGGTCATTTTACTTTTCAGGGAGCAAAAGAAGCATGAAATTCACAAAGCATGATATAAGTATACATTATGGATAGGATACTGCAGAGAGAGAACTCAAGTAATGCGTATGAGATGTCGTACGGAGTATGGATACTAGGAGTGCTACGATGCAGTTGCCAAGTGCACGTGATTAGACAAAATCGGCAAAGCTCAGGAGCCAATGGCGAGCTGTAGTGCAGACCCGCTTTTTCCAAACTTTCACTCTTTCTGCAAAAGCGAGCATGGCTCCTTGAACATCGCACCACACTACACTGCTTGGACACCCGCACAGCGCATTGTCGACCCTTGCATGCAGAGTGAAGAATCCAGGCGACTTGTGCTCTTCTAGAATTGAGGGACAGCACGAACAGTCGGCAATGTCCAGAGTGGCGACGGCGGCGAAGGAGGCGGCGAAGGCAACCCCGAACTTCCAAGTTGGTGGAAAGCAAATATTTCTGTGAGTGATGAGTGTGGGGGGAATGGATTGCGGCTGGGTGACGTCTGTGTTGCTGACCTGGTTGCAGGCCGAGCCATGTGATCAAGATGCTGCCGCCGCGGCGGTTGTTTTCGCCGTATTTTGCGACGTTCCAGGTGCCGCTGCGGTTCAACAAGCTGGATCTGCGCGACTATCTGTACCATGCGTATGGGGTGGAGGTGCGGGCGGTGCGGTCGTGGCTGACGCCGCAGCGGCCGCAGCGGCGGTTCCAGGAGCGGGTGGACGAGCTGCTGGAGGCGCGGGGGCTGCAGCCGGGCGAGCGCAACACGACGTCCAAGGACATGAGCATGTTCCGGACGGGGCCGTGGTACCGGCCGCAGCCGATCAAGCGCATGATGGTGGAGCTGGTCAAGCCGTTTGTGTTTCCGGCGGTGCCGGGCAAGGAGGCCAAGGATGCGGAGGCGGCAGACGCGGAGGCAAAGGCGGGCAGCGCCAGCCGCGCCGACAACGCCGAAGACGACGACGACCCGCGCGCCCCCTGGGACTACAGCCTGCACCGGCGGGCTGCCAGCATGCGCGAGTCGCACGACGCGGCGCGCCGCCGCATGGCGCACGCCAAGGAGTTCCGCATGCGCATTGACGAGGACCACGTGCCGGCCTTCCGGGTGGAGCTGGCGCGGCAGGCACGCGAGCTGGTGCGCGGCGAGCGCGAGTGGCGCAACGACTTGCCGCTGGACGAGCGCTGGGATGCGCTGTTGGCGGGCAAGGAAGACAAGGCCAGGGCCGCGGGCGCTGCTGCCAGCCGAGAGACAAGGCCAAAGAAGAGTGGATGAGCGGTGGGGGATGAGAGGAGGGGGGGAGGAGGACGGAGAGAAGGGAAGAAGAAGCTGGCTCTGAACATTTAAAGAGAAGGTCTTCTGGGCAGATGGGCAGATGGGCAGAGAGCGGCTTGATTTTTACAAGGGTAGAGGCTGGGACAGTGCCGAAGCAGACACGCGGACACGCGGGCCAGAAAGACAGGCAAAAAAGATATCTGCCTTTTTTTGGTTCATTTGTGGCTCGTGAGAGCAGGCGGAAAAAGGTTGGAAAGCTCAAAAGCAGAGTGGGCTTTTTGAGTTTTTAATATCTGTACATGTTGTTCTTTGCCCTGTAGGATAGGCGAAAAGAATGCCAATTTTTACTTTACAGTTGTATGTATTACACGCCGAGGCGCCAGCTAAATCACTAGGCTACGACGAACACTGCGAGCTCTGGTTTTGCCCGTGTCTGGCTATCTTGTTATCGGCATTGCTGCCACCAGAATCCACGTCCCCGTCGTCCTCGTCGACCCACCACTTTTTGTCTTGAAAGAGGAGCACCTCGTTTCCCCAGGCCCACCAGCCGGCGGTCAGATTGCGCGCAAACACTTCCAGGCCGACAATGCTGGCGGGCCCGGCAGCGGCCGCCTCGTGCCCTGTGAGAAAGGGTGCCAGCAGCGGCCACAGATGCGGTTTGCGCGAGTGGATGTCGGGCACAGCCACAATGACGCGGTCGCGCGGCAGGGGGGGGTTGGTGGTAGTGTTGCTGGTGTTGCTGGTGCTGCCAATGTTACTGTTGCTGCTGCTGCTGTTGCTGCTGCTGCTGACAGTAACAGCCTCAGCAGGCCCAACCCTGCGTGCTAGCAGCAGCCGCTCCCACGGCTTGCGCCACTGCGCGTCGACGGCCACAACCGGCTCGCCAGCTGTCGTGACTTTGAGCCACGTCCACACGGCGACCAGCTCGACGCCCCAGGCGCGGAAGAGGCCGTGCCGGGGATCTGTTAGCAGTGCTGTGCAGGCTGGCTTGTTGGTGACCCACACGGCGACGAGGCCGCCTGCGCTGCCGCTGACAGCAGGCGTCAGCTTGGCGCCCACGGGAATTGCGCTCAGCAGGGCCCGCATGGCCTGCATGTCCGTGGCCGTTTCATAGCCCGCATCCAGGCTGCTGCCGCTGCTGCCGCCGCCTGCATTGTCCACAGACTGGGTCTGGGCCGGGTCGCGTTCCTGGTCGCGTTGCTGCTTGCGCTCCAGTTCCAACTCCTGTTCCTGCGCTTGCAGGTGCCGGCGTCGCTGGCCCTGGTGCCGGCGCCGCGCCGACCGGTTCGGCCACGGCGGATCCAGCACGATCAGGTCGAAAAACGGCGGCGTCTCGGCGAGAAACTGCTCGCGGCACGCCGCAATCGAGCCCTGCAAGTAGCGGGAGCCGGGCGGAATGTGATACTGGGCCGCGGCGGAGGACTCGTCCACCTGGCTGTCCCGGCTCTGCGGGCCCGCTTCGTCCTCCAGGTTCCACTGCTCCGTGTCCTGGCCGCCTTGCCTCTTTTGCTTCTTTTTTTGTTGCTGCTGCTGCTGCAGCTGCTCCTGCTGCACTCGCGCAAGACACCATGGACCGCCAAAGCCGCTCTGCTGCAGCTCGTCCAGGGCGCCCGTCACGGCCGCCGCGGCTGTGAGCTCTGCCAGCTGGGCCGACGCATCGTCATCTCGGACAAGCTGGCGGCCGCTGGTCTTTGGCGCCGGGAACGGCTGGGCCGGTGGCGCCGCGGACACCAAGCGGCGGCGGCGGCGACGACTGTGGTGCCCGCCGTCGTGCCTGTCGTCGTGCTCGTCGTCATGCCCGTCGTCCAGCCGCCGGCTTTGTCTTGGGCCTTCCTGGGCTTCTTCAATCGACCGGGGCACGTCAACGACAACAACGGAGCGAGCCGCGTTCTCAAACAAAATCGACGGAGACCGAGGGGGCGGCGCCGGCATCGGCGCCGGCGACCCAGACATGGACTCGCTCGTAGGCGTGCATGTGCTCGTGTTGTGCCCAATGTAGTTCGCTTTTTTTTTTTTTTTTTTTTTTTTTTTTGGCCTGGCTGCAAATCGGCTGTCTGGTTGGCTGCCTGCTGCTGATGCTTGCTGTTCGGCAATTGTCGGCTCGCCTATTGGGGGGCTCCTTCCATTAACCAAGGTTAGCATGTGGAGGCGGGGCCATTGCTTTTTTTCCATCAGTCTTTTAGGGGCTTTTGAGCTGGCACATGACATGGCAGCTTTGCAAAAAGTACGAGCATTACGTTGTTCGGAGTGGCGGCCACAGGCAGAACGCCGATTACTAACCACCGTTGGAGCAGGGCTCGCTCCTGCCCTGTAGTCGGCTGTAATAATAGTCTCGGCTCTGTCGTCATGTCCGTTCGTTCCTTTATTTCTCTTGAAAAGCAGTCCTCTTTTTTTTGGGGTTCCCCGACGGTCTCTGCCTCCCATCGCGTCTTTGCTCGCATTGAGGCCTTCCTCCTCTGCGTGGCTTCGGATACGAGGATTTTCAAAAGTTTCGAGCTTGGAATTCCACTTTTTCCCTTCTTTTGCTCCTTGTTCTTCTCGTTTTTTTTTGGTTCTTCTATTTGACTTCTTCTTTCTTTTCTCGTTCTCGGGGGATGGGGCAGAGGAGGGAATGCCACCGACGCTTCCAGTTCCAGACCATGATTCGCCATCAAAGCTCGCGCTCTCGTATCGTCCGCCCATGTCAGAGACTGCGGAGCGGCCGCGGCCGCACGAGAGCGGCGGCCCCAGCCCTGGCAGGGCCGGCGACTTTCAGACGACCCGGCCGACCGCCGAAGGAGTGCCGGCGGCTGCAGCCCACAGCGACCGCGCTGAGCCGTCGGTAGCGCGCAGGCCGGCGGCCGTGGACAAGCAGAGCGTGTCCTACCTGTGGCGGTCGGGCGTGGCCGGCGGCCTGGCCGGTTGTGTGGTAAGTGGGGGCAGGCAGAAGGAGAAGGAGAGGGAAAGGGAGGTAGAATGACAGGCGGAGATCTGGAGAGGACGGAGACCGGCAGAGACGGAGACCGGCAAAGACGGAGACTGGCAAAGACAAAGACCGCTGACAAGCATGCAGGCCAAGACGCTGGTGGCGCCGCTGGACCGGGTCAAGATCCTCTTCCAGGCCAGCAACCCCCAGTTTGCAAAGTACTCGGGCTCGTGGGCCGGCGTGGCCCATGCGATGCGCCTGATCTACTCGCAGGACGGCGTGATGGGCCTCTACCGCGGCCACTCGGCCACGCTGCTGCGCGTGTTTCCCTATGCGGCCATCAAGTTCCTGGCCTACGAGCAGATCCGCGCCTTTGTCATTCCGCGCCGCGAGCACGAGACGCCGCTGCGCCGCCTGCTGAGCGGCTCGCTCGCCGGCGTCACCTCCGTCTTCACCACCTACCCGCTCGAGGTCATCCGCGTGCGCCTCGCCTTTGAGACCCGCCGCGACGCCCGCTCGTCGCTGCTCGACATCTGCCGCCGCATCTACCACGAGCAGCCGTACAGCGGCGGCCGATCGCCCGCAGCATCCGCCTCGGCGGCGGCCTCGGCCTCGGCTTCGGCTTCGGCGTCCGCCTCAGCACCAGCTTCAGCACCAGCACCAGCGCCAGCACTGGCCCTGCCCCGCACCGGCATCGCCAACTTCTACCGCGGCTTCTCGGCCACCCTCCTCGGCATGGTGCCGTACGCCGGCATCTCCTTTCTGACCCACGACACCTGCGGCGACCTGCTGCGCCACCCGCTGGTCGCCCGCTGGACCACCCTGCCGCAGCCCGCCAACGCCCCCGCCGGCAAGCCAGTGCCGCTGCGCTCGTGGGCCGAGCTGCTGGCCGGCGGCCTGGCCGGCATGGTGTCGCAGTCCGCCTCCTACCCGCTCGAGGTCATTCGCCGCCGCATGCAGGTGGGCGGCGCCGTCGGCGACGGCCGCCGCCTGCGCATCGGCGAGACCGCCGCCCGCATCATGCGCGAGCGCGGCCTGCGCGGCTTCTTTGTCGGCCTGACCATTGGCTACGTCAAGGTCGTGCCCATGGCCGCCGCCAGCTTCTACACCTACGAGCGCATGAAGCTGTTCTTGGGCATCTAGGCGGCCCGGAGCGCTGGCTGGTTGCGACGTTTATGCAATGCGTATGTTTTTTTGTGTTTTATTGCTTTTGACATGTTCATTCAATGTGGGATGCGTGGGAACGACGCACACGGAAGATAGGAAGATCACGGAAGATGCATGAAACATGCATGGAAGATGCACAGAAGATACACGAAGATCCGAAGTGGCATTCGTGTTTGGCTTGGTCCTGGCATATTGGACGGGGGCAATCAACCATTTTAGACGGCTATGGACGCAGTGATCACAGGCTGTGATGCTTAGGGACATATCCATATAGATGCGGTTAGTGGTAGAAAAGGGGACTCGGCAAGGGCGCCTGAGCAAGGCACACAGTACATAGATGCAAAATGCATACAACAAACCATTCATTTAGCACGAGGCCAGTACGACATAGTACTCGTACACTGCACATTGCACACTGAACATTGCACATTGCACACACCACGTGCTCACTCATCACGTGTTTATATGGCCTTTGCCTTCTTTTTTGCTAGCTTGTGGATATCAAAACAAAAGAACGGCACATCAATCTCGACCGGGGACGGCAGAGGCTTGGATGCATAGGCAGCAGACTATTTGAGAGTGCATAAAATACATTAAATGAATTATAAAAAAAAGAAAAAAAGACTGGAGTGAATGAGAGAGGTGGCGGGAAGAGTCAAAAAGCCCCAAACGAGAGCACCGCAAATCCGTTGCAGCAACAGCTCATCTGCCTTGTGCTGGGGCCCTTTCTTGTGGTTGCTTTCTGGCGTGCAGCTCTGCCTACTGCGACCGCTCGCTCTTGTTCTCGACCACGACGGCGTTGTCGGCGGCGTCGTGGCTGGCAGAGCCGGCGTGGTACTCCTCCTCGCCCGAGAGCTCCTCGAGGGTCTTGCGCTTGGTCTCGGGGATCAGCAGGGTGGAGAAGCAGCCGAGCAGCATGAAGAGGGCGTAGATCTCGAGCACGTGGTTGAGCCAGGGGCTCGCGTTGGTCTTGGTGTGGTGGCGGGTGCGCAGCGGCGCAATGGCGCCCTGGCCGATGATGGAGCCGATCTTGCCGGCGGCGGCGGAGATGCCGTGCGACGTCGACCGGTAGCGCGTGGGGAAGCACTCGCCGGGCACGATGAAGGTGGTCGAGTTGGGCCCAAAGTTGAAGAAGAACTGGGCCAGCACGTACACGGCCAGCAGGCCGTGCGTGCCGATCTTGTGGTAGCCAAAGCCCATGACGCAGAAGAGCACCGTCAGGATGGCAAAGCCGGCCAGCTGCAGCGGCTTGCGGCCGACCGTGTCGACGGTGGCGACGCAGAACCAGTAGCCCGGCACGGCGCCCGCCAGCACGATGATCAGGTTGCCAATCGCCGTGTTGTACAGGAACTCGTACGCGCTGTGCGTGCCCGAGGTCGAGTAGCCGATCGTGCTGAGAATGGTGGCGTTGTTGAGCGACACGCCGTAGTAGGCAATGTCCAGGAAGCACCACGAGAGAGCGGTTCTGGAGAGTTAGACAAGGTAGAGGCGAGACGAGAGGAACGGCAAAAAAGAAAAAGAACAAAAAAAAAAAAAAAGAAAAAAAAAATACACAAAAAAAGCATCGCAACTCAATCGCAACTCAAAACTCACCCCAACAGCACCTTGCCGTTCTTCCAGCTCGAGTAGTGGCGGCAAAAGTCCGACCAGCTGGCCGTGTTGCCGGCCATCTGCTCCATGGCCACCTTGCGGGCCTCCAGCCGGGCAATCTCGTCGGGGTTGCCCTCGTGCTTGCCGGACACGTAGGCCTTGACGTCGTCGTCGGCCTTCTCGACGTCGCGCGCAATGTCAAACGTGTAGCGCGGCGTCTCCGGAATCGTCAGGCGGAAGTACAGCGCAATGCAGCCCGGCACGGCGCCAAAGCCGATCAGCGTGCGCCACATCTTGTCCACCGCCAGCGCACACACCCCCGTGCAGGTCGCCGTCTTGGTGGCCGTCAGCAGCGACTGCTTGAAGCCGAGCGTGACAAACAGCATTACAAAGGCTGCCGTCAGCTGGCCCAGTCCCTGCATGGCAAAGACAGCTCCCATCATGGCGCCTCGCCACTTGGTGGTGGCAAACCTACAGACGGGGATTAGCAGAGAACAAAAAGCAGACAAGCCCAAGAAAGAACCACATACTCGGAAGTGATGATGGACGACAGCGGATAGTCGCCGCCAATGCCAATGCCCATGATCACACGCCAGAAGATGATCACACCAACAATGTCGACCGCCGGCGAGCCGCTGGTCAGCGCCTGGGCAAGCGTGGCAAAGATGATGACCATCAGCTCGATGCCGTACATGCGTTTGCGTCCGAGCTGCAGGGGTCACAGGGGTCAGTTAAGATTGCGAGAGAGAGAGGAGAGAGAGATTGTGTGTCTGCGTGAGAGAGAGACTTACAAGATCTGCCAGAATACCAAAGCCCACCTGGCCAACGACGGTGCCGGCCGAAGTGGCCAGCTTGATGGCCGTGTCCGAGTTGGTGGGCATGCTGCCCTTGCCGGGGAAGTAGACGATGCCCAGCATGGTGGTGAGCAGCGACACGGCAAAGATGTCGTACGAGTCGGTGAAGAAGCCGACGCCGGCAACCACAATGGCCCGCACGTGGTACCAGCCAAACGGCGCCTTGTCGATCTCGGCCAGAGCCAGCCGGCGGCGCTCGTTGGGGTCCTGGATGTGCACAAAATCATTGTGGAAGTTGTGGTACGCGGCGTTGCCGCCCGACGTCTTTTTGACCGCCGGCACCGGCGAAGCAGCAGCGTCGGCCATTGTTGAACACGGTTGTGGACGCTGGTAGTGGATTTTGTGCTTTTGTGCTTTTGTGCTTTTGTGCTTGCGATGCTGTGCTGATGAGCTGGACAGAAACAAAAGGATAAATTAAACTCAGCCTGCACGGAACACAAGAAGACGGGCCTGGCAATCAAATCAAAGAAAGAAGAAAGAGAGAAAAAGAAAGGCAAGGGAAACAAACAGAAGAGGGAGAAGGACGGGTAGGATTATAAACACAAAAGACGACAAGCAAGACTGTCTTTGCGTCTGCTTCTTGTCGCAACCACGAGCACCTGCCAAGCCCTTTTCCCTTCAAGCCTGGTCAGCTAGCAGCAGAGCTAGACCATGATGGGTCAGAAGAAAAATTGGATCAAAGAAGAAGGAGAAAAAAAAAGAGAGAGACTTTTTTTGGGTAGGGGTCGGGTGGGGGAAGGAAACGGGGGGGGGGGGGGGGGGGGGTGTAAAAAAATGTAAGGTTATAAATTTAAAGATATTGAAGCGGGGGGGGTTTTTTACT
>JADHKP010000002.1:0-31065 GCA_019925385.1 Raffaelea deltoideospora
TGCGAGTAGCGATTTTCTGTTGGTCAGTTAGGATGAGAGAGAGAGAGAGAGAGAGAGAGAGAGAGAGAGAGAGAGCGTGCGTGCGTGTACTCACATTGAGAAACATCTCGTTCGTTATCTCATGCTAAACATGTTGGCTGTTTTTAGAAAAAAGTAACCGCCAAGAGCGGCTCTGAGATGCAGCGCGATCGAGAGGCTCTTGCCGCTCGGATGCGCGAGAAGCAAGCAGCAGGTACTGTGTCCATGTCTTCCCCTTTTTCTCTCTCCCAATCTCGGCTCTCTGCCTGGGCCTCTCACTAACCGCCGCAGCCGATGCAAAAAAAGCAGCCGAAGCCGCCGGCAAAAAGTAACCCCATGCCCCTTGTCGCTGAACACGATCGAGAGGGGCAAAGTCTTTACTGCCACGGGACGGAGGCACGATGCCGGCCAGCCGGGCGTGTGTTTTCTTTGATGCACGGAGGCTGGCCGGTAGGCCGTGTCGAGACCATTCATTGGCAGCAGTGTGTGAAAGGATGGGGGGAAGGGGGGGCAGCAGTGCAGAGACGGCCGCCTGGCGAGAACCGGGGGAGCTCGATGCTGTGTCCGAAGCGTGTGGCGTTGCTTTTTGTTCATTCTCGAAAGCGTTGCTTTATTTGGGGAAGGACAGAACGAGCGCTGTTTATCTGTTGGGAGTTTTTTTTTGTACTTTTGGTTTTCTTCGTTTTTATTTTTAACGAGTACATGCCTCGTGCAGTCTTTCTGCCAATTCTGGCCAAGCAAATTTGCTTCTGCAGCAATGCACCTGCAGCAGGTTCAGCACCGGTGATTCCATTACTGCGTCTTACTCGTAGCCTGCTAACATTTCTATGAGGGCCTCTCTGCTCTACGCAGCTACTTGCACTCCTACATCAACACTTCCTACTAAAACACAAGTCAAATCTCTGTTGCCGTTCAGCAGATCATGTCACAGTCCAGTCGTCTTCTTTCCAGGAAAAAATTGGTGTTTTAGATATAAAATTTTCAAACGTCCTATTAGGTCCATCCAGAAGAGGGGGGACAAAAGGATACGAACCAGTCATATGTATCCAGCACCGCCTCCCATCATCTCGGCGAAAGTGGAGGAAAGAAGCAGCAGGCAACAAACGAAAAAGAAAAGAAAAGAAAAACTCATCCAAAAACAATCCACAAAAACAAACGAGTCTAATGGGTTCTTCTCTCTCCTTCCCAACCCCCCGTCTCTTCTTGTCCAACCCTTCAAAAAATAGTGATGCTTTCTTGACAGCTTCATGTTTTTTTTTTCCCCTCTCTTTTGTTTGTATGAAAAGGGGAAATTTTTGAACACTTACACAATGAAAAACACCGCAAAAAAAGAGAACATAAAAGAGCCTTTCCAAGTCATTGATTTCCCACCCCTCCTAACGCTTAGGTAGTAGTGCCATCAAATATCTCCCTTGAGCGTCGCCCAGCCAAGCTCCCCCCCTCTCCCCCGAGAAAGAGAGAGAGAGAGAGACGGGACAGGAACGATTCCTCTTTACGCCCGGACCACGGCGGGCAGCATGGACGACGGCAGAGCGCCGGCCATGCCGCCAAAGTTGCCCAGACCCTGTGCCTGCACGGCCGGGAAGGCACCCATGGCACACTGCACGGCGCATGAGCACGAGCCGTCCGCGTTGAGGGAGCCGGTGCCGGTGGTGACGCCCGTGCCGACGGAGCCCAGGGCTGCCAGCGTGGCGGTTTGGGCGAGCTGACCCAGCGTGGCAGTGGCAGCAACGGCGACAGTGGCAGACTCGCCAGCAGCGACGGCAGACTCGCCTGCTGCAGCAGAGGCGCTGGACTCGGTAGAGCCGGTGCCAGACGAGGCGCCGCCGGCAGCGCTGCCGCCGGCAGCGCTGCCGCCGTTGCCGGTGATGGCGCTGCCGGTGCCGGTGCCGTTCTGGGCAATGGCCAGCTGCTGGAACATGGCCTGGGTCTTGGCAGCGGTGGGGTTGATGGAGAAGGTCATGCCCTTGCCGCAGTGTCCGTTTTGGCGGCAGAAGAACCCTGAGATGTTAGAGAGAGCAGACAGAGGAGAGAGGGAGAGGGAGAGGGAGGGAGAGAGAGAGGGAGAGATAGAGGGAAAAAAAACTTACAAAGCGGAGTCGACACCTTGACCTGCATGGCGACCTGGGGTGGCGGGTTGACGCTGTTGTTGGGGTTGGCCTGGAAGCCAGAGTCCATGCCGCCCGACAGCGGCGCGCAGGGCGTGTCGAAGGCGGACTGGGTGGCGGTGTGGTTCTGGCTCAGAAAGGTGAAGATGACCATGTCGCCGACGCTGGCGATGATGGAGCTAGGCTCAAAGGCCAGGCCCTTGGGCCCGCCCACGGTGACGGTGTGGGTGGTCAGCGCGGCGCCGACAGCGGCCGATGCGCCGGCTGCCACGGTCTGGGTGCCGGCCACCTCGGCAGCGCTCGTGACCAGGGCCGACACGGTCTGGCCGTTGGCCTGCACGGTCTGCGTCACCGTCTGCACTGCGTTGATGGTCGTCGTCGGCACGCCGCCGCCGCCGTTCACCCAGATCACAACGACCTCCTCCAGGGTGCCCACCACCAGACCCGTCTGGGCCTCCAGCAGCGCCAGATCCACGCCGAAGTTGTTGAGGCTGTTGCCGCTGAACCCCCGGAGAGAACTGCGCGACTCGTGTGTCGTGCCCACGGCCGCCTTGCTGGGATCCCGACGCACCGGGTAGACGTTCTTCACGGCCTTTGCCAGCGCCACCGGGGCAAGGCCCAAGCTTAATACGGCAGAGAACTTCATTTTTCTGGGCTTTTTGTTTTTTTGGTTTTGGTTTTTCTGTCGAGAATGAGGAAATGAAAGGGAGGAACAAAAAAGAATGGAAAGAATGATGCTGCTGCTTCGTTTCCGCTAGGGATCCGAGATGCGAGAAAAAAGATATAAAAAAGCTGTGAGGCGCGCGAAACAATGATGCTGAATATTCTGGATGGCGAGGGCCTGCTCGGAGGACGAGAAATATAAAGAGAAGCGAATATATAGAAGAGAAAAAAAAGAGAAAGAAAAAAAGAACGAACCGTCTTCGAAAGAATAGAACACAAAAAAAGACAAAGAGGAATGAAGACTGAAGAACAGAAAAAGAGAAAAAAGAGAAAAAAAAAAGGAAAGAAAGAAGAGAGAGGAAATGGGAAACAAGACGAGGAGGGGGGAAGGGGGGACATAAAAAGATCTTGGCTCTTGTCACAGAGACGGTCGGAGACAACGGGAGAGAGGAGAGTGGAAGAGAAGGGAAGGGGAGAGACAAGGGGAGAGGAAGGGGAGGGAGGGGGGGGGGGGTGTGGTCTGCTTCATGGCGATCCCACGGCTGTGGAGAGAGGTGGGCTTGCGTTGGGTTACCTCTGCAGAAGCCGATTCCCATTATAGACGAGGCAAGGTGAGATACAACATAGCACAGAGACAGAGAGAGAGAACTCACACACACACGCAGAGAGAGAGAGAGAGACTACGAGTACTTTGACAGGGCTGTTCTCTATCGGGGCCGCCTTTTTGCCACTTTAGATAATCCTTGATCGAGGGGGTGGTTGTGTGAAGCCAGCAGGCCAAAGAGACAAAAAGGCGAAGAGGAGATAGACCAAAGAGAAGGAAAAAAGGCATGTGCAGCAGTGTCTTTCTGTCGTCTCCGTCTTTTCTCGACCTTTTTCAGAGACAGCACAAGCACAGACGATGGAGACGTACACCCCCTCCCTCGACCATTTCGAAACAGATGGTGAGAATCATCCGTCATGGCAGCCCATGTCCGGGGCCCTTTGTGTCCGAACCGGGGGGCCCAGGCCAGACCAGCCACTGTGACAAGAAGGGCAGCTGGGCTGTGTATGTTTGAATAAAAAAGTGTGCGTCGGTGTGTGGACGAAGCGATGCTCAAGCCTCGTATCCCATACTAACACAAGTATGCACCCGTACAACTCGTACTTTGAGCTTCGTCTGTCATAAAGTTGTAGGCGGCTGTGGCCAGGGCTGCAGTCTTCCCCCGTATGTTGAACATGAGGCCCTCGTTGAACTTTGCCGGGTCCTCTCCAGCAAAAAGCATACAAAAAATCCCCCCAAAAACACCTACACAAATGGGAGCACCAGCGTCGTAACTGCTGTTTCTAGCCGTGCTCCAGTAGCGGCTCCCCAAAATAAAGAGCCCCGCTTTTTGCTTGGGATGCTGTGGCAGATCTGTCTCGGGTTGTGTTTCGTCGATGTCGCTACCCAGCATGGCCCTAGGTGGCCTGGGGGCTTGGACCCCTTTGGTGCGGCGAAATGCCTGCTGGATGTACACTCCTTGCACAATTCGCCGAGAATGTACTTTTTCACTTTGAGCCACCGAGGCCGTGGCAGGCAGGGGCTGCTGGCCTGGGCCTGTTGGCCAAATACGGAGTAATAGGTCGTATTATGGTATTACACCAAACGACACAAAAAAAGTACGTCGTATTACAACGTATTATTTACACGCGCTCTTCTGGCCTCTTGTTTGGCCTTTGCCCCAATGGAGATCCTTTTTCGGGTCTGCTTTTTGGGCTGTTCGTGACCATCGTCCTGGTGATTGCGTCTTTTTTTTGGCTGCCGTTTTTGTGGCCTTCAAAGCCACACTCTGAAAATAAAAATAAAAATAAAAATAACGGCTGTTCGCCGTTCCGATCATCTGCCATCTCCTTGCTGGCGATTCGTTTATGGATACTCTGTTGTGATAATCGGTATTGTGTAGTATTGCTAGTAGAGTCGTGGTCGAGAAAGATGACTCGGCAACAGCCTGCCATTTTTTTCATACTCGGACTAGGCTTAGCCCAGCTAAGCCAGAGCTCAGGCACCGCCTCCAGGGCTCCTGCGCTACGGCCCTCCGCTAAAGCCCCCGTCGCCCCCTCTCCTCGCAATAAAATAGCAGCTTTTCCCTTGTGTCTCCCTAACCCGATCCCCTTATCAATATCGGTTTCAACGGCTTTGGGTACGACCTACGAGTAATGATACGAAGTAATAGTCCGTACGAGTAATAATTCTCCGTAATGCTTCGAGGAAACCCCTTTCCTCGCCTTAACTTTACTAAATCACCTCCCTACTCCGTACAAGCCCCCTACCGTTAACCCCTACCAGTACAGCCTCCCTACTGAAGTCGTTCAAACCCCCTATTGTCAACCCCTACAGCCTCCCCTAACTTCAGACACTTCCCCCTAAAATCCCCTCTATTTCGTACAAATGCTCCTGCAATTGCCCCTATTTCCTCCCCTACAATGAACCCCTTGCGACTGCCCTGAAATGAAAGGCTATGCTGAAGCAGCGCACTACGAAGCGAGCAATAGTCCCGCACGAGCTCCAATACGAGTACGGAGTAATACGAGCTGTATTGCGAGCCATACAAGCTGTGCAAGCTGGTCGCGAACGAGCTAAAGACCTTGACGAAACGTCGGTCGGCTGAGTGATGGATATACGCTTTCTCCAACAGGCATAGGTTGCCTTCCGCATCTCCATAGAGAGGACCTCTTCTGCTCGTAGACGAGATTAAGCTTATGCTGGCGGACGGCTTTGGGCGACCGTGCCCGTTTGTTGTACGGATGCCTTTGCGGTACGTCGTAGAGTCTATCTGAAAAGTGCGACGGCATGAATATAGCGAGGAAAGGCGCAGAAAGGCAAAAAAGGCAGTGGCGGCTCTGAAATGCAGTTGTGCAGTGAGACTGAGAGGGAGTCCATTTTACGATTCGAACTCGATAGCTTTCTTTTTATCCGTCCTCTCACGAGTTCGTCTCGTTTCGTCCATCCGTCAAGCGGACAGGGTCTTGGCACATGCATATCATTTTGTCTTTTCCGTGCTCCGTCGACAGCTTTGCAGTCGTACAAGAGGTCCAGTAGTATTAATACTCCGTGCAGAGATGCTCGCATCCGTGCAACTGTGACCATATGGCAATTTTCCCGGGGCATCGGTTTTGTACGAGGCAAACTATGGGATATAACAAACTCGTTTCGCTCTAAAGCCCAGCCAGCTGCAAAAGCCAAGCCCCCGTCGGCCTGCCAAGGACCCGCTGAAGCAGCAAACAAACGAAAATAAGGATGGGGAATTTGAGTGAGAGGGGGAGAGAGAAAGAAGAGAGAGTGTGCGTGTGAGTGTGGGTGGCTGTCCGGGCGCACTCAGTGCCGGTTTCCGCGAGCTGGAAACGGCTTGCGTATCAGAAGGGCAGCTTTGAATTGCGACCTCTTATTTGCCGTAGACTTCCAGGACCAAGACACGTCTCCAGCCGTCTGTCGATCAGACAAGCTAAGCAACGCATGCCGTCATGGGCAAGGCCGGAACTTTTTTCGTTTTTCTTTCGTCCGTTTGGGGGAGGAAAAATATCTTTTTTTTTTTTTTTAATTTCTGCCTGGCTTGGTAAAGAGAGTAGAATAATTCACCGCTCACCATTGCAAATGCATGGTGCAATACTCTCGACAAATAAGCCTTTCTTGGTGTTCCATCACTTGGATTTTTTCTTTTTTTTCGTGCGAGCACGGGACGGGGCTTGTTTTACCAGAAAACCCCGTCGTTCATTCGACAGCCGTCCCTCTTGCGCACAAGGGTATCTCTCATTCAGCGCTCACGCTGGGGCATGTTTCCTGTTCTCAACACGCGCAATGTATATCCGGAAACGGAAGCTGGCGTCATTGCCTGCTGGGGCATGGAAAGTTCAAAAAAAAGGAGGTGGGAGAGAGCATGTTTGTTTCGTTTGGCTCCGCCTCGTATGCTTTGCAAAGGCAGCCCCACAAGGGCTTTGGCGAGATTTTCAGCTATTCTTGCTGTTGCTCTTGCTGCTGCTGCTGCTGTTGCTGTTGTTGCTGTTGTTGCTGTTGTTGCTGTTGTTGCTGGCCCTCGTAGAAGCCGGTGTAGTAGCCAGCATAGTACCACGACATGAGCAGTTTCTTGAGGTTCTCATCTCCTGAACAAGTCAGACAGCAGAACATAGCATAAATGGCAGCAAGACATCGAGACACAAGAAGCCACCACGCCAAACTCACCCCCAACGTTTCCCATCACCATCTGTGGGCCAATGTGGCCACTGTTCGACGGGTCCTGAAAAACACGAGAGTTAGCCACAGGTCAGCCACATCCAAAGAGACGAAAAGGCGCCATGGTGAGGTTGCCAAGAAGGCCTCTTGTGTGTGTGCGTGTTTGAGAGAGCAGCAGAGATCGTCGAGGGGATTTTCTTAGCCGAGAGAAATTTCCCTCCCTCCTTTCGGTTGGCAATACGAGATTGTGCAAGGTATTGCTTGGCCCGGGTGCCCTCTCGCAACACGAGAAAGAAGGGTGCAAGGAGAGCAGCACCCGTTCTCGTCATGCTTTTTCCATCCTTTTACTAGGAAGCTGTTTCTCTTACTAGGAAGCTGTCCTCGTAGTGGTGTTCTTGTTTTTTCTTGTTTTTTCTGTGAGATTACGTACCGTAGCAGCAGGGCGTCTCCTGTCGGCTCCCTGAAATGGTGAGGGCTGGCCTGTTTCGGACTCTGCAGCCGCAGCCTCCTCGTCGGTGTTGCCACCCTTGCCGCTGCTGTTGCTGGCCATTGCTGCGTCAGCGTCGTCGGCGCAGCAGCTTATTGGATCCCTGTCGGTTTCAGGCTTGGCATCTGGTCTTCCTGTTTCTTCTTTTTGCCTGCGGGGGGGGGGGGCTGTCGTCAGTGGCTGTTTGTGATTTTGGGATATTGTGCGGCAAGGAGTGTTTGTGGCAAGTAGATAAGAGTTGACCGAGCCCCACAGGAGTCGAAACGTCTCCTCCACCACAGGAACGTCTGCACCGCAAACAGAAAGACGCACGTCCACCCTTCTCATCCTTTGGGGGGTCTCCCTCACACGCCCACCGGCTCATTTCACTCACCCATTGACGGGCTCTGTCAGAAAGGCGGGCAGGTCGTCGACGGTGCCGCCCAGCGCGCGGATGCTGTGAAAGATCTGTTCCGAGCCGGGTCAGTAAGGGCGGCGCTGGAGTCAAAAAAAAAAAAAAAGGGCCAAGCCTCGGGGAGACGGAGCCAAGGCTGCAGCCAAGATGCAGAGCATAAGGGAGGTCGGACGAAAGACGATCAGAGACAGGGCAAAGGTGAGTGAGCCAGAAAGCCAGACAAAAAAGGGAGAGAGAGATAGCCACGAGTAGCCACGAGTAGCCACAGAGCATTAGCTCCAGAGTAGCCACAGAATAGCCACAGAATAGCCACATAAAAAGCAATACACTTCCAGAAACACGCCTGAAAACGAACCTTGTACTCGCCGACAACCTGGTCCCAAGACTGCGTAATCACGGCCTCGCTCCAGTCGGCGGCGTCCTTTTCGGGCGCTGGCATGGTTTTGTGCGTGTATGCCGCGGTCTTGGACTTGGGTTGGTATAAGGCAAGAGTTGGGAGAGAGTTGGAGTGTGGTTGTGTGCAGTATCAATATTTTGTAGGAGCTTGGATGGTCCCACAGCTTTCAAGACACTATAACGCAGTGCGTTTACGGAGTATGGATATTTACAGTGCTCCGCAAAGGCAAACGCCCCCCCTAAAAAACGGAAAATGGAGCTTAGTAAAGTTTATCAACCGGCCGATGCAGTTAAAAACGAGGCTAGCTGCCACCGCTAAAAAATGGAGCTTAGCAACTGCCACCGCTAAAAGAGGCCTTCCGTGGCCGGAGCCCCTCCTCACCAGTGCGGTGGCCAAAGACGGCTGTCGAAAAACCGGTTTGGCTTTGCTGTACGCCGAAGAGCAGGAACTCACTCGGAAGCTTTTCAACGAACGTCCCGGTTGCCTATATATCTCTTTCTTGTCATCGACTGGGCGGATAAAGAGCTTTTCTGTTGTCTCTTGTTCTCCTGTTCTCCAACTATCGTCATCGTTTCCCCATGGCCCATCAGGTGAGAGCTGCTCCGCCCCCCCCCCCCCTCCCTTTGCTCTGGTGTGCTTGGCTGCTGACGCAAGCAGGACTACTACGTCGGCGTCGACGTCGGCACCGGGTCTGCGCGGGCGTGCGTGATTGACGCCTCTGGCGAGATCAAAGGGCTGGCGGCCGAAGACATCCGGCTGTGGCAGAGGCCGCAGGGCCCCGAGGAGACGCATTATGTGGGTGGTGGAGAGAGGGATCTGCGGGACGGCGTGGGCTGTGGTGGCTGACTGCGGCTCCTTCAGGAACAATCGACGTCGGACATCTGGCGACACGTGTGCGGGGCAGTGCGGCGGGCGGTGGCCGAGGCCGGGCTTGCGGACGGCGCGGGGGTCCGGGGCATCGGCTTTGACGCAACGTGCTCGCTGGCCGTGTTCAGCCACGACACGGACGAGCCGGTGTCGGTGTCGGCGTCGGCGTCGGCGTCGGCGTCGACGTCGGCGGCCCCGGCGGCCCCGGCGGACACGGAGGCGGAGGACGTCTGCAACGTCATTCTCTGGCTGGACCACCGGGCGCTGCGCGAGACGGAGACGATCAACGCGACGGGCCACAAGCTGCTGCGCTATGTGGGCGGCACGATGAACGTGGAGATGGAAATGCCAAAGGTGCTGTGGCTGCAGCGGCACCTGGCGCCGGAGACGTTTGCGCGCTGCAAGTTCTACGACCTGGCGGACGCGCTGACGCACCTGGCCACGGGTGCCGAGACGCGCAGCTTCTGCAGCGCCGTGTGCAAGCAGGGCTTTGTGCCTGTCGGCGTCGACGGCAGCGTCAAGGGCTGGCAGCCCGATTTTTACCGCGCCATCGGCCTCGGCGCCCTGGCCGACGACAACTTCCGCCGTGTCGGCGGCGTCAACGAGGTAGTTGTCTTTTCTATCTGTGTCTCTGTCTCTGTGTCTCTGTTCTTTTTCTGTCTCTGTCTCTGTCTCTGTGTCTCTGTTCTTTTTCTGTCTCTGTGTCTCTCTTTCTCTTTCTGTCTCTCTTTCTCTTTCTGTCTCTCTTTCTCTTTCTGTCTCTCTTTCTCTTTCTCTTCTGTTTCTCTTTCTGTCTCTCTTTCTGTCTCTCTCTCTCTCTGTGTTTGCGCCAGTCTCCCTCCTCTCCCCCGCTGACCTGTAGAATGGCCATTTTCTCAGTGCCGGCGAGCTCGTCGGCCCGCTGTCGGCGGCGGCGGCGGCCCAGCTGGGTCTGCCGGCCGGCATCGCCGTGGGCAGCGGCGTCATCGATGCGTATGCCGGGTGGATCGGCACCGTCGGGGCGCCTGTGGATCTCCGCGCCCCTTTGGGCACCGACGACGCCGACGCCGCCCGCGAAGATGCACCGTCTGCGCCGTCTGCCCCCTCGCCCGACGTCGCCGAGGCCTTTACGCGCCTGGCCGCTGTCGCCGGCACGTCCACGTGCCACCTGGCCATGTCACGTGACGCGGTCTTCGTGCCCGGGGTCTGGGGCCCGTACCGGGACGTGGTGCTGCCGGGCTTCTGGATGGCCGAGGGCGGCCAGTCGGCCACGGGCGAGCTGATCCGGCACGTCGTGGAGACGCACGCGGCACACGGCGCCGTGGCCGCGGCGGCCGCGGCGGACGCCGGCGGCGGCCACGGCAGCAACATCTACGACCACCTCAACGCCGCGCTGCAGGCCATGGCGGGCTCGGCGGCGCCGGCGGCCATCGCCTTTTTGGCGCGCCACCTCTTCTTCTACGGCGACCTCTGGGGCAACCGCTCGCCGCTGGCGGACCCGCACATGCGCGGCGCCGTCGTCGGCCTCGGCAGCGCCACCGACGCCTCCGCCGACGGCCTCGCCCTCCGCTACTACGCCGCCCTCGAGTTCATCGCCCTGCAGACGCGCCAGATCGTCGACACCATGAACGCCGCCGGCCACCGCCTGCAGAGCATCTTCATGAGCGGCAGCCAGTGCCGCAACGCCCTGCTCGTCCACCTCATCGCCACCGCCTGCCGCATGCCCGTCGTCCTGCCCCGCTACGACCACGCCGCCGTCGTGCACGGCGCCGCCATGCTCGGCGCCAAGGCCGCCAGCGCCGCTACCACCAGCAGCAGCGCCACCACCGCCAGCGGCGCCACCGAGCCGCTGTGGAACATCATGACGCGCATGACCCGCGCCGGCCGCGTCGTCCACCCGTCCACCGACGCCCGCGAGCTGCGACTGCTGGATGCAAAGTACAGCGTCATGCTGGACCAGTGCCGCACCCAGAAGACCTACCGCAGCATGGTCGACGAGGCCGTCCAGGGGTGGAACGGGGGTGGTATGTGAATGTAAAGTAAAAGTACTACGGAGTTTTATTATTATTACTGTGGATAGTGCGAGTTGTCGTGAATTACACCAAAGTGAATAATACTGCCGCGTCAGACCGCCCGCCACACCCGCCACGCTTGGACCAACCAGAGCTGTTTTGGCGGACGCAGCTAGGGGGTTCAGAGTCGAACAAACAAGAAAAAAATAAAAATAAAAACGCGGTTGGGACTTGGAGACCTTTTTTGTTCGAGTAGACCAGAGCAACGACGCCAAACCCCCCAGCCCAAGAGAGGGAGAGTCTGCCAAAAAAACGAAGCAACATACGGGCGCGCGCTCGTTGCATCAGTGCCAGACACCGCTCTTTTGCTGTTGCTCTACCCGTCTCGACTCTCCCGTTTTCCTGCTTCTTTTCCATATTGAATTTTCCAACTCATCGATTCGGTTTTGCCCTGTTCGATTCCATCTCCACGCTCTTCTCTGCCTCGCTCCCTCGCGACCATGTCCCTCTTTGGCTTTTCCAAGCCCGCTGCGTCGGCGCCTGGCTCGGGCGGGTCGTCGTTGTTTGGCGGCGCTTCTAGCGCTGCGCCCGGCTCGTCGCTCTTCGGGGCCTCGACCGCCGCGACCTCGCAGACAAATGCAGCGACCACCGCTCCCACAGGCTTTGGCGCGGCTGCCAACCCGGCGCCTCGCACGTCAGTCTTTGGGGCCAGCTTGTGGGACAACCCGGTGACGCAGCCGTCTCAGCAGCAGCAACAGCAACAACAGCAACAACAACAGCAACAACAGCAACAGCAGCAGCAGCAGCAGCAGCAGCAGCAACAGGCAGCCCGGCCATCGCTGTTTGCTGGCTCGACCTCGCTCTTTTCGTCAACCGGCACGGCGACGGCGGGCGGTATCAAAGGAGGAGCTGGCGGAGCCGTTGGCGGAGCGGCGGCCGCGGCGTTGACGCGACCGGCGTCAGGTGCTTATTTTGACAGTTTGCTGGCGCGCAGCAAGGCGCGGGCCGACGGCGGCGACGGCGACGACGACTTTGGCGGCGCGGGCGGTGCGGGCGGCCGGGCCAACAACACGTTCAGCACCGACCTGCCGAGCCTGCACCTTGGCCTGGGCGACCTGCGGCAGAAGCTGCGAAAGATCGGACCGCACAGCGGCGGCGGTGGCGGCGGGGGATTTGGCTCGGGCTCGGGCTTGGGCGGCGCCGGCGGCGGTGGTGGTGGCGGTGGGGCTGGCAGTGTGCCGGGCGTGTCCGACGGCAAGGCGCACTATGTGCTGGCGGCATCGGGCGTCGATCCGGGCGCGGCGGTGCGCGACCTCGGCAGCTTTGGACTGCTGGCGGCGGCGCACGGTGTCGGAGGTGCCGGCAGCGGCAGCGGCAGCGGCAGCGGAGCAGCGGCGGGTTCGGGGAGCGCCGGAGCGGCGGCGGGGTCGGCGGCGGGGGTGGCGGGGGCGGCGGGCGAGGTCGACGTGGACACGTATCTGGCGAATCTGCAGTCGAAGACGACGCTCAGCATGATTGCTGACGGGCTGGACCGCTCCGTGCGCGACTTTGACAGTTTTCTCCAAGACAACATGGCGCTCGAGTGGGAGGCCCAGCGCCGCCGCATCTACCAGCACTTTGGCATCAAGACGCGCGACGCCATCGGCACCGGCGCCTCGGCCGCCGGCACGCCGCGCTTTGGCACGCCCGATCCCGTCGGCGCCGGTGCGACCGGCGGCTTTGGTCGGTCGCGCCGCAGCCGCCAGCAGGCCTCAACAGCAACGCCGAGCTCCAAGCAGCAGCAGCAACAACAGCAGGCGCCTCCGCTGTCCGCCAGCGCCTTTGGCCGCCGCTCGCGCTTCCACAAGTCTGTCATCGGCTCGGCCAGCCGCATCGGCGTGTCCCACGCCTCCGACTTTGCCGACGTCGAGGCCGCCCACGCCGCAGCCGCCGGCGCCGGCGACCACTCGCATCCGGGCGCCGCCGGCGACGGCGACGGCGCCGTCGGGGTCGCCGCCACGGCCGGCGTCTCCCTGGACGACCGCTACACGCGCGAGAAGCAGTCCCGCCTGGCCGAGACCGTGCACGACTTCAACGATAGCCGCATGGCTGCCGCGCCGTTTCCCATCTTCTCCGAGCTCGTCGCCGTCGACTCCGGCGCCGGCCGCCTGCCCGGCTCCGGCTTTGGCGCCAGCGCCAGCACCAGCGCCAGCGACCGCCACGCCTCGTCGCTCGTCACCGAAGCCCTGCGCGCGCTCGCCGAGATGGTCGGCGAGGACGAGATCCCGTCGGCGGCGGCTGCCGCTTCGTCGGCGTCGGCATCGGCGCGCTCGCGCGGCACGCCCGGCCCCCGGCAGCGCCAGTTTGCGCGCGCCTACCTCGACCCCAACAGCTCCAGCGCCGCCGCCATGGCGCTGCGCCAGCAGATCCTGGCCGGCGCCAACCGCTTCCTGGAGAAAAAGTTCTTCGCCGAGGTCGAGGCGCAGATCGCAAAGTACCCGGTCGAGGCCAGCCTCGGCGGCCGGCCCGACGTGGCCAGCAAGATCCGCGCGTACATCCGCGTGCGCGCCGCCCACCGCATGCTCGTGGCCGACAACGTCGAGCTGCAGCAGGTGCAGGGCGAGTATGTGTGGGCCGTGATCTTCTATCTGCTGCGCTCCGGTCACGTGGCCGAGGCGGCCCAGTACGTCAACGACCACCAGACCCAGATCCGCGGCATCGACCGCGTCTTTGCCAGCTACATCAACAGCTATGCCGCCAGCGAGGACCGCCGCCTCAAGCGGCCCATGCAGGAGCGCTGCAACAGCGACTATACCCAGCGCGCCCGCAACGCCCCCGAGGGCTCCGTCGACCCCTTCCGCATGGCCTGCTACAAGATCATCGGCCGCTGCGACGTCGCCAACCGCAGCCTCGACCCCAGCCTCCAGACCGACGTGCACGACTGGATCTGGCTGCAGTTCAACCTGGCCCGCGAGGGCGACCGCGCCGCCCAGCTGGCCACCGAGGCCTACGGCCTGGCCGAGCTGCAGGCCACCGTGCGCGAGATCGGCGCAAAACACTTTGCCCGGAACAGCCCCGGCGTCGCCACCGGCGGCTCCTATGCCATGTTTTTCTACCTGCAGATCCTCGCCGGCCTCTTCGAGCCCGCCGTCGCCTATCTGTACGCCTTTTCGTACATTGATGCCGTCCACGTCGCCATCGCCCTGGCCTACTACGGCCTGCTGCGCACGCCATCTGCCGACGCCGCCGCCGCCGCCGCCGCCGCCAGCCCCGACGATGTCGCCGTCAGCGACGACCTGCTCTCGCACAACACGCGCGGCCTGCCGCAGATCAACTTTGCCCGCATGGTTGGCTACTACACGCGCGACTTCCGTGCCGCCAACGTCGCCGCCGCCGTCGACTACCTGGTGCTCATCTGTCTCGAGGACGGCTCTGGCTCTGGCTCCGGCTCCGGCTCCGGTTCGGGCTCCGGTTCGGGCGCCACCACCCCCCACCAGCCGTCGCCTGCCGCCGCCGCGCTCTGCCACGAGGCCCTGCGCGAGCTGGTGCTGGAGACGCGCGAGTTCAGCAAGCTGATTGGCGACATCCGCCCCGACGGCACGCGCATCCGCGGCCTCATCGAGGAGCGCGGCGCCCTCATGGCCCTGGACCGCGAGCAGGAGGTTGTGCGCGCCATCACCCTGCAGGCCGCCCGCGACGCCGACGACAGCGGCCGCACCACCGACGCCGTCCTGCTGTACCACCTGGCCGGCGACTACGACACCGTCATCGTCCTCGTCAGCCGCGCCCTCAGCGAGGCCATTGCCCTCGAGCTGGGCGAGGAGCCGCTGCGCCTCGAGCCCGTCAAGCCCCGCGTCGGCGGGCCCGCCTCGTCGGCCGCCGCCGGCACCAGCCTCAGCCTCGCCGCCATCGACGACCCTGTCGAGCTGGCCCGCACCATGGCCACCATGTACGAGCGCGACCACATGTTCCGCCGCCACATCCGCGAGGAAAACCGCATTGCCTGCGGCGTGCTGCTGCAGATGAGCGACATCAAGACCCTGGTCGAGCGCGGCGAGTGGGCCCTGTGTTTGGATGTGAGTTTTTCCTTTGTCTGTTTTGTTTTTTGGTTTCGTGTCTGTTGCTCTTTGTGGCCCTCTTGCCGTGCTTTATGTGTCATCTGCTTTTGCTCCATTTCTTTTCTTGTTTTTCGTGCTTTCCGCGTTTCCCGTCTTCCACCTCCCACTAACGGCCTAGAAAATCATCAACCTGGGCATTCTCCCCCTCGACGCCAACGGCGACCCAGCCAAGATCCGCAGCTATGCTGCCCGCTTTTCCAGCCTGGCCGCGCCCGTCGCCCTCAACGTGCCCAACCTGCTGATGTGGACGGTCCTGTGCTGCACCCAGCAGCGCGCCCGCCTGCTGAGCGGCCAGTTCAGCGGCAACGAGTCCGCCTCGCGCCAGCTGGCCGACGACCTCAAGCAGATGTGTCTCGACCTGACTGCCTACACCAGCCAGCTGAGGTACCGCTTCCCGCCCTACCTGCACGAGGCGCTGGCGCGCGCGTCTGCCGACTGAATGCGTGCTCGGTCGATGCGGCGTGGTGGATACTAGATATGGGGGGGAGTTGGGCGTCAGAGCGAGCTGCTATGGCAATGATGGTCAGTTTGTTTGATAAATAAAGAACAGAGGAAAGAAAAGGAATTTTTGGTGGTTTTTTTTTTTAGAAGGTGGAGAGCATCAGTATGTTCAGCGCTTGGGGATTGTAGGAAGGCGCGTCCACGGCGAGGCGCACCTGCCACAACGAGCATAATAAAATTTACAAAGAAGCAGCCACGGTTCTGGCACTGTCTTCGAGACGTCGCTTCCCTCTGAAACGTCGTGTTCGCCCGTGCCGGTTGCTTGTGGAGACGGCCATCTCAACGTCTGTGGCATCGAGGGCTTTGTCTTTGTTCTCTTTTGCTTTTCTTCTCTCCCCAACACATTGGTCGGCCATCAGACCGGGGGGGGCTCTCGATCACAGCCCCATTGTCACTCTTTTTTTTATCCATTCCCATAGTAGCTGTTACTGTTCTTGCTTTCTGTTCTTGCTTTTTACTCTGTCTTCGGATATCTTCATTTGCTTCCTTGACAGACACTCTGAACCGGTCTGCCTTGTTGCAAAACGTGGCACATTGCCACCCCGTCCCAGTTTTTATACTTTATCCCGCCCATCGGACCACAGCCGGGCCCCATGGACCCTCCGCGGCGGCGGCCCACGCAAAAGTTAGCCCGCAAACCCAGCCTCAGGCGGATGGCCATGGCTAGGCGAATGAGCCAGCGGAGACGCTCTCTGCCACAGCCTGTTGCCCAGACGCCAAGCCTGCGTAAGCTCTGCCATGCTGCCCCGACTGCGGCCACAACAAGCACCAGCCCCGGAGACGGGCCTCGAGATTGCCGACAATGGCAAGGACCGCCGCGTCCGCCGGCTCAGGGCAGCCTCGCTTGCTGACCAGAGCCAGACAGAGGGTCTTGGCGGAACAGCGCGGCAACAGCGGCAGAGCAGGCCCAAGCGGAGGCCGAGGCAGAATCAGAAGGAGAAGCAGCAGAGGGCCAATGTCAGGTAGAGTATTCAAGATCAGGCAGACAAAATGCCTTTCTCGATCCTTCTCGATCCTTCTCGTGCCTGTCTCAAGCCTTCCTTGTGCAAAGTCCCTCTGACAAGGTGAATGGAAAACTAACCCAAACAGTCCTCCGCCACATCGCTCTCGCTGCTGCCATCCCTCCGGTTCTGCTGTTATGGAGCCGCACGAACACGAGCTCTTGCCCGGGCCCAGCCAGGCCGTTGGACGGCCACGGCGGTGACCTTCCTGGCTCGCCGAGTCAGTTAACAACCATCACGCCGCCGCCATCCCACCAACACCCGACTCGCCTCCTCGATCCCTTTTCTCGCCACCTTTGGTCGCCCGCTGCCACTCTGCCGGTGCCACAGCTGCCCCTGCCTTCCATCCAGCTCACCACAACCGTGGCGACGTCGGCACAGCTGCCCCAGCCGCCCCAGCCAACGCCCCCGGAAGGCGACGATGGGACGGGAGCAGCGGCCGAAATTTGGGCGGCAGTCATAGTCTCCGAAATAAACCGGCGAGATCGCGAACTGCAACCTTCCCCGGCCGCCGCTCCGGAACGTGTCTCCGCACGGCCAATGCCAGACTCCGTCCCTGCATCGAGAGGCATACCGGAATCCCTCAGATCACCGCCCGCTTTACGCCGCAGAGCTGGCAGAGGCAGCCGTCGCAGCAGCAGCCACCCGCAGCAACCAGGCCCGCTCTACGAGTATCACCTCACAGAAGTGGCCGTGTCGACATCTTCGACACCGCTTCCAGCACGCAGCGACGATCCACCAGCGCACGTTTTCCCTGCAGACGCCATAGACGATCGCCTAAATGCTGCCTCAGACGCTGCCTCAGACGCTGCCTCAGACGCTGCCTCAACTTTGAACTCTGGGAAACCAGCAGGCTCCTCGGATGTGCGTGGTGGGTCGCAACCCGCGGAGACGCCGGCGCTGTCTGTATCTGCAGGTACCTGCACGCCTGCTGCACGAGTCACCCAGCCGCCGACGGATCCTGCCAGCGATGTCTGCGCGGCATGGGCCAACAGCCGCAGTCTTCGTCTTCTTCGCCCTCGCGTGTCCGTTGGCGGGGCGCAACCGGTCGATGAAAGACGGCGATCGATACGAAGCCGGCGTGAAAATGAGATCGAAGTGTCGCTGGCGCGGGTGCTGCGGCCTCGTCATGCTGCGGCCCTAACATTCTGATGGGGGCACGCGCTGGGTTTTGTGTATTTTGTATTGTGTATCGGGTATCGCGTATCGCGTATTTTGTCGGCCGGGCTTCGGTGCGTGCAAAAGTTGGGCTGCTTCTTTTCTTCAAGCATATGTTTTGCGTTTCGTCGTTCCTCGTGGTGATGATTTGGATTCAAAGCTGGCGTGATGCGTTTACAGCTAGCCGACAGAAGGGTGCAGCTCGCTAGTATTATATACAGGCATTGCTGAGAGCAATAGAGAATGGCAGGTTCGGACGCGTCGTCGGTGAGAATGCCCGTCACGGCCACAGCTGCTGGCGCCAACGGTCAGCCGTCGTCGGCGTCGTCGCTGTGGCAGCAAATGTCACCGTAGACATCTTCGCCGGCTGCGCCAACCGAATACTTTTGGACGTGCGGTCCACAGCCCACAAACAGACTGGACACCCGGTCGCCGGGCAGCCGGGCAAAGCTGAGGGCCTGGACGCTGTGTCCGGCATCCAGTCCGGTCTCGTCTCTGTTGCTGTTGCTGTTGCTGTTGCTGTAACTGGCACCGTTGTCGACACCGCCTTCCCGGCCAGCTCCGGGCTTCCGGCGCCGACCGCCTCCGAGCAGCGCCAAGTCCCGGCCCGGCCACAGCCGCTCGCCCGTTGCCAGCGAAAACAGCGACACACCGCCAACGGCACTGCCCGTCGCTGTGGCCCTGTCGTCGTCACTGCCATCGTCGCTGCTGCCATCACGGCCAGCAGGGCCGTCACGGCCGTCACGGTGCCGGTAGGCTGCTGCAGGACCGGCGTGCTCGCTGCCGACCGCCACCAGACCCAGCTGGGGCTCCACATCCACGGGCAAGCCAAACAGCCTGGCCTTGTTGGCATAGCCAGAGAACCGGAAGAGCGGCGTGCCCACGCCGGCCCCGGCGCACGAACCGCCAAAAGTACCAGCACCGCCGCCGCCGCCGCCCCGTTCCCTCTCCCAGCCTACTGCTGCCCCGGCTCCGCCCCCCAGATACCGCACATCGTATAGCACCATGGTGTCACGCAAGCCCGCCGACAGCACGCGGTGGCCTCCCACTGACTGCACGTGAGCGACCGCGTTGCTCCAACGGCTGCTGCCGCTGCCACCGCCACCGCCACCGATGCGTTCGTCTTCAGCCATTCCGAGGCTGCTGGCGCTGCCGCCGCCGCCTCCCAGACTGTGCCAGCACTGCCGGGGCCCGGGCTCGCGCAGATCGACCAGCCACGGCGCCGGCTGGCGTCCACCAGCCAGCACGAGACTTGGGTGGCCCTCGAAGAAGTCGACGGAGCTGATCAAGGCGCCCCGGCCCCCCCTGCCCTGGCCTTGGCCTTGGTCGCCGCCGACGATGCCGGGCCCGTCCCGCCTGGCGAAGTCGCCTAAGAAACAGTGCTTTAGGTTGCTGTCGCCGCCATCAAGCAGGCCTTGCCGCTGTCGGGCCATCGTCGTCGTCACGCGCTCCAGATCGACCAAAACCAGGCCACGGCCCGAGCCGGCCACGCACAGCAAGCCGCGGCCACTGCCTGCACCAGCAGGCGCAGCGGCACATGCGTACACCGCGTCGGCAGCAGTGCGGCCGTAAATCTTTACGACGTTTCGGCTGCCTGGACTGGTTAATAAAGACGATACAGAGAGGGAAAGCGAGAGAGGAAGAAAAGAGAGGAAAAAGAAGAGAGGAAGAAGAGAAGAGGAAAAAGAGAAGAGAGGAAGAAAAGAAGAGGAAAAAGAAGAGAGGAAGAAAAGAAGAGGAAAAAGAAGAGAGGAAGAAAAGAAGAGGAAAAAGAAGAGAGGAAGAAAAGAAGAGAGAAAAAGAGGCCCATAAATAAAACCCACCATCCACATCGTTGACAATGCCGCCAACACGCCATGCTGGGCCTACTGCATCCGTCTCACGGCTGCCTGCCGCCAGCATCCCCCCCGCCTGGAGCGGAGAGAAGATCTGCATGCACGGATCGGCGTCGCTGCCGGGAGCCAGAGAGCTGCCGGCAAAGAGCTCACTCGACGTGACAATGAGGCGGTGGGACGGCCGGTGGTAGCGGATGGCCGACACATGGCCGGCATGGAGACCCTCCGGGCGCGTGCGCGCAAACCGGGCATAGTGCGCAAACCGGCCGCTCTCTGGCCAGCTCGACGGAATGCTGCGACGAGGGCGGGAAGCGGAAAAAAAGAAAACAAGAATTAGCGGCTGTCGAGCACCTGACCAGCCAAAGCCAAAGTTTGAAGAAGATGCCGAAAAAAAAAAAAAAAGAAAACAGGAAAGACGGGCCTACTGGTCATTGCGATCGCGAGGAATGTACTGCGCCTTGATATCTGAAATGGACCCGGTACTGCAGTCTTTATTGCGATTCGGGGTCAGTTGCGAGTGGGAAGCAGCAGGAACTCGGCCCCCTTGGCAAGAAGGGCAGAGGAGCTGGGGGGGAAAGGGAGCAACAAAAAAAAAAAAGAATGGCGTACTTGTGTATACCACTCCCAAGCCCGATGGCTCGTCCGCGGCACCGTCCGCCTCGTCGTGCGCAGTGTGCACGTACATGCTCGTGACCGGAACCGGCGACAGCTGCCGCGGCTGCGTGAGCGCCACCGGAAACGCCTGGCCCGCTGGGCTGGGCCGAGGCTGCTGCAGGTCCGGGAAGCCAAAGACCGGGGTCTGCACCAGACTCCGCTCCACCGCCATGGCACGGTCTTCGCACAAAATGTCCACCTGGCCGCGGTAGCGCAGCGCCCGTGCACACGCAGCGGCCCCGGCGGCTGCCCAGGAGCGGCTGAAGGACGAAAAGAAGCCGCTGCTGCTGCTGCTGCCGCCGCCGCCGCCGCTGCTGCTGCTGCTGCAGTCTGCACTGCCGGCCCGGCCGTCGTAGCAGGGCCCCAGCAGCTCTCGGGCCAGAAAGCCTCCAACCAGCGGGTCTCCCCACACACGAGAGCGCACAATTCGCACAATGGGCGCCGTCGCCGCCGCAGACGACAACAACGACGACGACACCGACAGCTCTTGGAGCACGGAGGGCCCAGAGCTCCCTCCCCGCCGGCTGCCGCTGCATTCTTCACCACCCGCAGCCCGCCGCTTCCGCGGCAGCTGCTGCCGCTGCCGCTGCTGTCGTGGAGCCTCCTCCTGCTGCCTCTCGTCCGCCTCTTGCTCGCCGCCGCCCGTTCTCCACACCGGCCCCTGTCGCAGCCGCTCCCGCCGCACTCGCCGGTCGTCCACCTGGCGTCGGTGGCGGTCTCTCTCGCGAACCCGATCATGCGCCCATGCCGCACCCTCAGGCGCTGTGGCGGCAGATTCAATCTTGAAAAACTTTTGCCGCGCCTCGTCTGAAGGAGCCGTCGTCAGCTTTTAAATGTCTTTTTCTTTCCCAAAAAGAAAAGCCTGCTGTCTCGCCGTGCCTGGCTAGCTTCTTGTCTCTTCTTTTCTCTTTCGCCCGCCTCACCTCCTTTTCTCCCGGCTTCTTCCATTCGCTCTCAACTCACCCCAGTAGTACCCGGGAAGCTGGAACGGTGCAGGCATCACCTGAGCATGTCCAGGCGACCAAAGCGCCTCGGTCCGTCAGCCAAGCCTGGCAGGCAAGAGAAGATCAATGATACGTCGAAATATGCCTTGGACCATATCGAATTAACTGTAAACACTCTTTCTGTCGCACAAATCTGCCATCCCTAACTTTGACTCGTACAATGCTAAAGAAAAAAATTAAAATGTAAAAAAGAACGTTATTCATACGATATGATGCAGTCAGTCACTATGAAATGATCACGTGACTTTAATGAATAAAGAACACTCAGTTCTACGGTATCCATACGAGCTCGTAGTCATACGTGAAGCTGGCACATCGCCTCAGCTTCTCCATCTCGCACCAGCATAGGACCGTTTTGTTTTATCCAATTTTACGTTTTTATTAAACCCGTTCTAAAGAGCTCGTCAAGGGGTATGGGCCACTGGTCTTCCTCCCTCTTCAGATCAGAAAAATTTTTAAGACAAGGAAAAAGAAAATAGACAAAAAGAAAAAAAAGAGGTTATAGAGACATGTCTCGACGTTGGCAAAATTCCCTTTTTTTTTCTTTCATCTTTTATCGACTCCTTTCACGGGGCTTTCTTGTTCAAAGTGCAACATAAAGTCTTGACTCTGCACCCCATAATGAGCGATAAAAAATAAAACAAAAAAAAGTGAAACAAAAACCATGCCAACGAAGGAAAAAAGTGTTGTTTTTTTGTGCTTTCACAAAAAAATATTAAATATAAAAAAGAAGGTTCCTCATCAAAGTGTACGCCTTCTATCATTTGACCCCCCTCCCCCAGCTGCCCTGCCAGCCCCCGTTCTATAATCAGAAACTCATCGGCTCATCGCGCTTTACTGCGACTTCTCGTGCTGAGTCGACACACGTTGCAGAGAGACAACTAAATAGCAGTTAGTATGAGAAATGGAAACGCAGTCAGGCAAGCAAGGTGTG
Source organism: Raffaelea deltoideospora (assembly GCA_019925385.1). Classification (NCBI taxonomy): domain Eukaryota; kingdom Fungi; phylum Ascomycota; class Sordariomycetes; order Ophiostomatales; family Ophiostomataceae; genus Raffaelea; species Raffaelea deltoideospora. The sequence goes on from JADHKP010000002.1 coordinate 22,299, forward strand.
AGAGAAGGGGACGGCCGGATAACATACCAAAGTCCTCGAGAGACCGCTGCTTCTGGTTGCCCTTGGGGCTCTTGCCGTGCATCAGGTTGTCGAAACCAACGCTGTCTTGCAGAATGTAGTAGACACCGCCCATGATGCAGAAGATGCCAAACGAGAAGATCCAGATACGGACCACAGCGACAATGGAGGTCTGGTGGCCGTGAAGGAAGAAACCGAACAGGGTGAAGAAGGTGGCCAGCAGATCGACGATCAGAATGGCACCGCTCAGCTGCCACGACGGGATCGACGACCAGAAAGGACCATTGGCACGGGTGATGAAGATCAGCCAGTTCTCAGTGAGCGACACCTCCAGGAAGACGACCTCATCCAGGTTACCAAAGTTCTGGACAATACCGCCATCCTCGCCGTTGGCATACATGGTCGTGACCGTAATCCAAGTGCCGACAGCCAGAACAACACCCAGCAAAACGGACATACCCCATAGCTTGGGCAGGTTCCACTTGACCGGCGTCTTGGAGAAGGGAGCGTTGTCGTAGGCAATAGCTAGCGTGGCAACGTCGGCGAAAATGGCAATGAAGACAACCAGCTCAATGTTCAGCGAACGGTTGAGAATGGCAATCCACAGACCCAGGTAGATTTCCAAGTGGATGGACAGAGCGATACGGTAGACGACGTAGGCGTACATGCGGTGGAAAATCTGGCGAGACGTCTTCAGCGCATCAATGATGGCACCCAGACCCGGAGCAAGGAACACAATATCGGCAGCCGAGCGAGCAGCGTCAGAGGCACCCTCCACAGCAATACCCGTGTCGGCCTTCTTCAGAGACGGCGCATCGTTGACACCATCACCGGTCATGGCCACGAGGTAGCCACGCTGCTGCAGAATCTCCACGACGTTGTACTTGTGCTGCGGGAACACCTCGGCGAAACCATCGGCAGCCTCGACGAAGTCATACACCTCGGAACCGGGCATGTCACCGCCGCCACCCAGACCCAGACGCTCGGCGTTGTAGACGTTGGTACCAAGACCCAGCTGGCGAGAGGTTTCACGAGCAATGCCGACGGCATCACCAGTAAGCATCTTGATAGACAGACCCAGAGACTTGGCTTCGTTGATGGTGCGGGCAGTGTCGTGGCGAGGAGGGTCAGAGCAGGGCATAATGCCGAGAATCTCCCAAGAGCCCTCACCCCGCTTGCGAGCAACACCAAGAGACCGGAAACCACGGGTGGCGAACTCGGCGACCTTGTTCTTGTAGGCCTGGTCCACTTCCTCGGGAATGGGGTGGTCCTCCTCGACAGTCTTGAGCACAAACAGAGGCGCACCCTTCACGCAGGTGATGCGCTCGCCCTGGGGGGACTCGACAACAGCCTGGACCTTCTTCGAGACGGGATCAAAGGGGTGGAAGTCGATGACCTTGTCTGTTCTGTGTAAGTGGGTTGAAAAAAAGGATGGAATGGAGTACAGAGAGACATACACTTGGACAGGACGCTCTTGGCCCGCGGGTAGTACTTCAGCGCCTTCAGGAAAGCCTTGTCGATGGCATCAATACCCTTCTTCTTACGCGAGGCAGCGAGACAGGCAGTAAGCATCAGATCCTCGGGATCCACACCAGCGACGGTGTAGGGCTCGGCAAGAGACAGCTTGTTCTTGGTCAAGGTACCAGTCTTGTCAGAGCAGAGAATCTCGACACCGGCCAACGACTCAATGGCGGACAGCTTCTGGACAATAGCCTTCTTGCGGGCAAGATAGGCAGCACCGACAGCCATAGTGGTGGTGACGACAGCAGGCAGACCGACGGGCACACCAATAATGGTGATAGCCAGAGTGTACTCGAGGATAAGCACAATCGGGTTGGAGCGGTAGAAACTGGAGATCCAGACAATCAAGTTGGTGAAGATGACGAGAATCAGCAGAATAGTACCGATGCCGTTCAGCACCTCCGTGAAATGGCCGGTGCCGGCGGAAGCAGCGTTAACCAATGCGGCAGCGCGACCGACGAAGGTGTTGTCACCAGTAGCAGTAACGACGACGAAAGCCTCTCCACGCTTGACGGCAGACGAAGCGTAGCACTGGTCGCCCTTGTGCTTGTCGACAGCCAGAGACTCGCCAGTGATGGCAGACTGATCAACCTGCAGGAAGGCATCCTCGGTGACAATGCGACCATCAGCGGGAATGATGGTACCCTGATCTCGTTAGCTGGACACAGCAGGTTTCAAGTATGGGTAACAGGGGGGAAACCACAAAAAGATCATACCTCCTCGACCTGGAGAATATCGCCAGGAACGACCTCGGGAGCCTCGACTTCCTTCAGAGTGCCGTCACGGAGGACAACAGCCTTCAGAGCAAGAGTCTTCTTCAGCTCGTCGACAATGGAACCAGCCTGGTATTCCTGGACGAAACCAACGAAAGCGTTAAGCAGAAGCAGGGCGCAAATGACACCAAAGTCGACCCAATCCTTCAGACCGGCAGCAAGCACAGCAGCAGCCTGAATAATTATGAATTAGCCAAAAAAACTGTCCAAACCAGTTCACGACGGTTGGGGTGGATCGATGACATGATGGAAAAGGATCGACGAAACGAAACAGCGATTTCCCGATTCTGTCAGCTCCAATCCCTTGCATTCCACCAGTGGGGCGGTGAGCTTTATGCAAGAGAAGAGGGTGTGACAGAGCTCAAAGCGGGGAACCAGGTAAATTTTTCGCTTGATTCTATTGGCTGCAGCCAATGTTTGGCGTAGCTGTCCAATTGGAGAAGCTAAAACTTGGGAAATTTGCGGGATTTTCGGTGATTTCTTTTGATAGGGAAATAAGAGGGAAGTGGGTAAACACGCAAGGGCCGCAAAAAGCAGTTTAAAAAAACGCTGTTGCCGAAGAAGAGAACACACCTCCATGACGAATTGAATGGGGCCAACAAAGTAACCGAAGAACTTGAGAATCATGTTCTCCTTCTCCTCCTTCATCTGATTCAAGCCATACCTGAAAAGTAAAAGTTAGCATACGGGAGACAAAAGTAGCAATTGATGAATTGATGTAATAAGCTTCCGATTATTTAAATAAAAAAAAACTTACTTGCGACGGCGAGCAACCACCTCCTGATCAGTCAGACCAATGCGTGTGTCTGTCTGGAGCATTTCCTCCGGAATGACACGGCCACCGTGCACATTGGACTCTTCATCCTCGTCATCGTCAATGTGGCCGTCTTGCGACTCCAGATCCTCGATCAAGGCATCAATGTCCTCATCTTCGTCTTCATCTTCGACCTTGGGCTTGTGGTCGGCAACCGGAGCGGCCGCCTTCTCAGGGTCCTTGTCGAAGCCACCGCCCGGAATGGGGGTCTGCAGGGCCGGGGCTTGCGATGTTGACTCGGCCATGGTTGTGCTGGTCGGTTACTAGCAATGCTGTGTAAGAAGATGGTTTTGAAGGTATATGCCTCGATGGAAGATAAGAAATTAAAAAAAAAGGGAGGATGAAAATCAAAAGAGGTAAAAGACGCGTCTTTTCTGCAGCGCAGACCTTGCCGACGGCAAGAAAAAGACGATGAAAGAGGAGAGAGGAGGGATTGGGGAAGAAGATCCCGCTGGGTCGCCTGGTGAGGTCGATGTGAAGCTCAGCACTATAAGAAAGGTTGTACGTGATAGGAAAGGAAGAGAGGGGAAGGAAAAAAAAAGAGGGAAGAAAAAAGAAAAAAAAGGAAGGGGAGACCAAGAGAAATAAAAACGAAAGGAAAAAGGCGAATTGAGAGAAAATTCCGGGCGCAGAAATATGGGCGCGCGGGCTAAACGGCTTAGAGCGAAAGAGCGAGGGCCGTGTGTGCGCGTTATTTGGCGACCAGCTCAAAGAGCTGTTTCCGGGCACACCCTAGGCTGCTGGGGCCAATGCAGGAGGAGGTGATAGCGAGGGAAGGACATGGAAAAACGACAAGAACACTGTGCAAGGAAGTCGCAGCCAAAAAAAGGCCAAATGGGACAGGGTGGGTTGCGCGCTGGCACCGGAAGAACGCGGGGGTAAGAAAAAAAGAGCAGAAAAGTGGATCCTGAGAGCTGGGATAACAAGGTAAGAATGAGAGGTTGTGTTTTGATGAGCTAACGACACAGTGGATCCTGGCCGAAATTGGGATGAGTTGACGGGTGAAAGTGCTACAGGTACCAAACTTTTTGCCTGCTTGTTTCTTGTGGCTCTGTGCTCGCTCGGCGCTATGTTTGTTGTTGTTTGTGTGATAGTGCGCAAACAATAGCTCCGTTGCTGTTGGTGTGCGGTGTATGAAGCAATTGAGAGAGGATGATGACTCGAACACCAATGCAATTGGGTGCAGTGACAATAACAAAGGAAGAGAGAAAGCAAGCTAAGAAGCAGTCATGACATAAACCAAGCTCTGGTGCGCCAGGTGCTCCCTAGCACGAAACAAGAGAGCATCTTTTTTTGGTTTGTTCATAGACAACAATCGCAAATCACATACCTGAATTATTACTTTCGAAAGCGTATTCTGCGAGGGGCGGGGGGGGAAAGAAAAAAAAAAAGACCGAGAAGAACAGAAAAGAAAGAAGAACAAAAAAAAACGAGGGAAAGAGGGGAGATTCGCACCTCACGGACCGGGTGACAAGGACAGGCGAATAATCCTTCGTGGGTGTTGCAAAAAGGAAAGGAAAGAAAGAAAGAAAAAAAGGGAAGGAGAAAAGGGAAGGAGGGAAGAGAGAGAGAAAAGGGAAGGGAAAAAGAAAAGAAATGGAAAGGACCAGTGGGTGGGAAGCTGTCCAGTGTTTTTATTGTTTTGGCTTGGACTGGATTGGACGGAGAGACAGAGCTATAGCAATTTTAGCATGTTATTACAGGAGGGTAAAAACAAAAAGAAAAAAGATAAAGGGAAAAAAAAAGGGCCTGGGGCACTGATCCCAGCCAATCTTTCCGTATTAGGATATCTCTCGCTTTTTTTTTCTTGTTGTTTTCTTTGCCAGTGCGGTGATTGTCGTACACCACTACCCCCCCCCCCCTAAAGAAAGTCGCAATATCTGTTGCTCGGCACGCCGGCGCACTAGGAGGACTTTTTTTGTGTACACACCACTCCAGTAGTGCTAGATAATACGCCGTAGAACTTGCCGTCGCCCCTATTTCTGTCTGTAAAATAAAGCCTGTGGAAAGCGACCGACAAAAGCATATCTATTGTACGAGTATTACCCAGTAAAAAGAAACAAAAAATTACGAGTAAAACAGGGTTTCACGCCTGATGTGCGAGCGAGTGCAATCACAGTCATAGAAGGAGTCCGCGGAGTATTACAAGGTGTAATACGGCGTACGGGAGAGTACGAGTTACTACTCGTACTTGCTCTTCGGCGTACTACTGCTATTACTCTTGTGTCCTGACTGTCTGAACTCGCAAGCAGACTCTGTCGCATGCCTTTTTGGTCCTTTATCTTGGGCCCCCGGCAGTGGCGTGGATCATGATCCTTCGAGATGCGCTAGCACTCGACACCAGGGCACTGTGCATGAACTGGAACAGGAAGCGAAAAGAGCAAATAAGAAGCGAAGAGCGAGCAATTGCAGGCCTGGAAGACATGGGAAAGCAGGTAGCGCAGGGGATCCAAAGACTGGCAGGGCATGCAGTTTTAGCAGTAATTGCCCTAATTACTCACTCGTATTTGACAAAGTACAAAAGGTATCCTTATTACAGCGCAATAACACAGTAAGAGCCCTCGGGTTTACTAAATGTATGGAGTAATAAGACGGTACTCGTAGCGGTTCTGCCTTGGATCACCAATACGATGTGCTCCTTACTCAGACTATGCGATATGGGGGCCAGACCCCGGCAAGCACCCCATCGATAACTTATCAACCGTCGCTGTTGGGATATACGAGCAGTATTGCTCCGTACTCATAAAGGGACGTCCTTCTATCGTAGTATCGTAAGTCGTAATACTCCGTAACCAGGTACCAATAAGACAGTGTGCACATGCCATGATTTGCACGGCTTTTGCGTACCTGTTCTCTTATTCCCTCACCTCGCTGGCCCCAGTCGGATGCGAAAAACGTACAAAAAAGGACAAAATATTCCGTACTGTGCTATTTCACACTGTCTATTCGTACTCACACAGCGACGCACTTCATACTCTCCTTACTCGTACTCGTATATCACAGGCTCCTTCTGTAGTCGCATGTGCCAGAAGCACAAATACCTCGTAATGCGACACAGTACAAAGTACGAGGTACGGCTATATGACAAGTTCAGTAATCTTCTGCGACGTATAGCCAGCGAGTACCCGGCCCCACTCCACTGCTCCCCAGACTGCCTCATCTCGCATCGCCAAGGTACATGAGCGACGAGACCCACGCGTGTATCGCCTAAAATCTCTCGCTATTTCCTATTGCGCGATTTTATCGCTTTTGCTCTCTTTCAACGATACGGTACGGAGTCAGCGCTCTTGTACGAGTATCGTATACGGAGCAGGACGAAGTATCGTACTCGTGCAATTTGACAAAACAATCCCCTCAAAAAACCTCACTCTGGGATCGCTGTCAAGCAAACCATAAAAATGCAACGGCTTTTTTTTTCTTTTTTTTGCGCAACGAGCGATGAGAGATGGCGATTGTAGCCAATTAAAGCAATTGAAGCAATAATCTACGTGCAGGTGCTGTCATGTCAAAACTGTGCTCGTTAGATTATTGATATTGCGCCTGTGCTCTGGGAAAACCTCCAATGTTTGGCAGTAGAATTACAGTGGTACTGCTGGATCTCACAATATACTTGACACCGCTGTTTACTTTTGGGATTCTGACAATCGCATCCACTCTACTCCGTACATCCAAGCACAAAAGAGACTCTCGGCCGTTTTGTAGCATTGACATAATAGAGCATTAACTCGCCCAAAACGGCCGAGCTCTGAAGATCCTTACAGCAGAGCGGCCTTCTAAGTGCTGCCAAAAGGCAGCTCTGCTATTCGCCAGCCCAAGACCTGCCAAGTCGCGGGTAAAAAAAAAATGTAAAATAAAAAGCTCAAGCCTCCTACTGGTACGGAAGACTGTAGTACATCGCAGTCGTACTCGGGCACTCCTTTGGTTGACCGAGATCAGTTTCCTCCATTGTTGTACGACGGAATGGGACGTATTACGGAGGACAAGCACAGCTCTTAGCTTGTATCCATATTTGCTCTGTAACCCACTCCGTAATAGTATGGAGACCCTTCAGGCTACCCGTCCGCATTCAGTGACAGGTCCATCTCGCAATGCTGCGAGCAAACAGAAAATGTCTCATTTAAAGGCAATAGTCGATAGTCTATTCACGACGAGGACGAGTACTGCGTCAACTGGCACGCACAAGTTCATTTCACAACAGTTTTTTTCCTGCATATACGGCCGCGTGCACGGAGTTTTAGAGTATTATTACGACGTACGAGTATATGGATATGGAGCAATACGAGTAGGAAGGTTGATGTGCTGTGGATCGCCCGCATAGCACACCAGTCACACTCAAGAGCTAATATGGATACTCCATACAAAGCTCCTCAAAGTTTCCGACATAATGCACTCTGGGCCGGCTGGGCACTGTATTTGAGGCCCTTCCGACAATCCTTGTGCTGCAATCGCCTTCTTGGCTGGGGTCCCAGCGGCAATGGCGGGCATTCAATGCTTTTTCTCCGCCTGTACCGTACAATGAAAAGGCGATCTGCCTGGAGAGGCAACGGTGGACGAGTGTACGTCGTAGTTTTTGCCCCATGCGCAAGGACTATTACCACATAAAGCTCTCCCAGCCTCCCTATATGTTTTATTTTGACAGTTTTTACCTTGTCCCTGAACACAAGGCCTGTGCGCATGCTACCTGGATATACGACTACGACGTGCTAATACATCGTATGTCGTGCACGGTACGGGGCACTTCATAATGCACATTCAACATGCTCGCGTGCTCGCGTGCTGTTGCAACAACATTCACAATGAACGCAGTAAACGTGTGTGCTGGTTGCCGGCCTGCCAAGCAGTGGAGAAGGAAAAGAGAGCGAGTGAAGAAGGGGAAAAAAAAGAAACTCTCAACCATACGAGGACAAGAAGGAAAAAGGCGGTCTTGTCAAAACGGCAAGGCTGATAAAAGCCGAACTTCGTGCGAAGAGGCCCTACAAAGTAATCTTCCCGGGCTGGGCAGCACTGCAAGAAGGAAAGGGTTGCAAGGCATATACGGAGTAAATACAGGCACAAAAGTCCCGACAGCTAAAAAGCAAAACGGCCAAGATGGGATACCAAGGACGGTAGTAAGATTTCCAAGAAGGAACCGCAATGAATCGAGAGTGGTGCCAAGCCGTGTCGTGAAAGAGCGCTCCATGGATGACTACGAGCACAAAAAGCCTGTCAAAGAGCAAAAGATTTTGCCATCGTTCCTACTAGCACTGTTTTACTCTGTAATACCCGCAACAAAGCAGGAAAGAAAATTTGCCGTCAGTTCCGCGTGGGCTTTTTTCTCGAATGGGTTACTGCTTTCGGGACCACTTGCCAAGCGCGCCTTGATGGTTTTGGCGATGTGCAGTGGTCGCTTTTTTCCCTTGCCGTCTGGAAATAACATGACAAGCGCAATAATCGAAACACTCCATAATAGTAGGTGGCGCCGTGGCGGGTCCCCGAATAACGGCCTTTTCGCTGTATTACTCGTAGGACGGTGCAATGGAGTTACGAGCTCCGGGGGGGGGGGGGGGGGGGGGGCAAAAAGGAAAAAAAAAAAAAAAATTTAAATTTTGGCGGTTTTGTAAAAATTTTTTGTTTTTTTTTGCCTGTGGGACAGGGCCAAAAA
>JADHKP010000002.1:31075-79384 GCA_019925385.1 Raffaelea deltoideospora
CGCCCCCGCCCCCCCCCCCGCGCCCCCCCCCCCCCCCCCCCCCCCCGCGCTGCAAACGGAGTATCCATATGAAGATTTGGCGGTATGGATACACTTTTTCGTTTTTGTTAGCCTGTGGGACATGGCCAAAACAGATCAAGTCTTTTGGGCTTGTCGAGACACCAAAGTCCCACTGAAAATTTTGGTGCGATACTTCGTATTATTACTAAACGGAGTACGGAACTGGAGAGCTTGGGCATCCGAGCCACCCGGCGGGTTTCACTGTAGGAGCCAACATTCCGTAGTGCTTCCTGTACTCGTAAACAGCATGGGGGGGGGGGCTCTTAAAATGACGAAATTTCTGTCTTGTTTATATTTAGAGCGCTAAACTACTCGTATGCATTGCAGGGAATATGACGTTGAAAAGTCATTTTACTCGTTGCTGCCCGTAGTTCTCTGCAGGTCGTCGCTCATCCAGGAGTGCGCAGGACGACAGGACAGCGAGATAATTACGGGGTGACGGCTTCGAGGAGGGAAAGAAAAAGAACACCACAAACACGGCGAAAAGGAAAACAAAAAAGCACAAAAGGAAGACTGCAATTATGAGGTTTTTTTTCACTGTCGGCAGTTGGAGGTAAGACCGGTCCAATCAAAAGTACGAGTAAGGAAACTGTTATGTGTGCTTCCTGCCGTATTACATGGGAAAAAAAGAAAAAAAGCCGGCTTCGCCATGTGCATTCTAGAAAAGGGATTTCCGAATAAGGCAGTTGGAAGCTCTCTGCATACTCGTATGGTTTGAAGGGTCGTAACACAACACAAAGTATGGTGACGGGTTTACCTTGTACGCCAGGTCCTTGTGCTTCGATTTTCTTTTCAAGTTGGAGTTTGAATTCTGCATTTGCCGGGAACTGTTGTTAACAGCAAAGATAATTCGCGCCTTTCTTCCATCAAAAAAGGAAGCTCGTAAGATTTTACTATATTCGAGTTTCTGTTGCCGTTTGTGTGGACTTTGCCGATTCATACGAGTACATACGAGTAGGTTCATACATGTGAGTTGCTGCGTACGAGTTAATGCCTCTTACATACTCCGTACTCTGTTCAGGGTGCATGGGTCAGTGGCTGCGAAAACGGCTTATTTTCTGACCGCTACATCGAACCAAGGCAGATTCCCGCGTCCTCCCGAGAGCGACCACGATGGGCCGTCGTCGCCGCCGTGATCCCACTTCTGAAGGGTGTCCAGGGTGTGGCGCGTCCAGGTCAGATGCATCATCATTTTATCACGTCGCAGTAATAATATCCTTACTCCATACTCGTACTCCGTACACTCACACATCCATTCGTTCGTCGCATACCCACATCTACGCCTTCGTCCTCCATATGTTTGGGGGCCAAGCAAAGAAAAGAAAGAGAAAAAGGCGAAAGCCGAGACAGTATTAATGGCGCCAACTCCCCAGGGGCAGTCGGATATTTCTCTTTTTTATTTGCCTCGAGGTGCATTGACGAGGCTTGTCAACGACCTGCAAATACCACAAGGAGACATATGGATATTGCATGTAGCATATTACGATGCTCGAGTACTCTCGTAAGCATACGAGTACATGGCTGCAGCGAATGCGCAGTTAGGGTCTCAGCGGATTGGCTCAGAGGACGTGAAAAGTGTGAGCAGTGTGTGTGTGGACATCGATCTTCATCGGGCCCGCTGTCAAGCTACCCCAGGTACGCGGCTTGGCATTGTGTTTCGATCCTCCGTTGTACAGAGAGAGTCGCGTGCGACGCCTGCGACCAGACTGAAGCCTCGTACGAAGACAAGAAAATGGGCATGCATCGAAAGGACCACAAAAGCAATAAAGGGGGCAGCATCCATGCCGGCAATCTGCAAGTCGCAGACAAATACGCTCTTTGTTGTAGGCCCTGTCCTACGAGTGATACTGTGTATTATTGGTATGGATACGCCCAAAGCGAAGGCGAGGACGTCATTCTCCTGCATCACCATGTTGCTCTAGTGGAATGGGGCACGCAGTATTCCGAAATAGGTTCTGAAAATGCTCATACGGTGCACTTCTCGCAGAATTCGGCGTACGGAGCAGTATTAGATAGTATCCATAGACGAAGCTGCTAAAACGGCTACACGGCAACGATGAAACTAATCTGCTTAGGAGCCTTGCGTGCTCCAGTGGGCGCCGCAAATTTTTATATGACTTTTACAGAGTATGGGATAATATGGATACTATCCATACAAAGCGAGAGTGCCGACTGTGTGAGATGCGAACGGGAATCAAGCCCCCAGGGCCATTTCCAGTAGGGAGAAAAAATCTCCTTAATTGGGCCAATTTCCGCGGCTACCGAGGCCTGGTCTTGTTGATACTGTACGAAAAATGATTGCATACTGACACTGCCGTCCTGCCTCCTATGTCTCCGGCTTGGCTTTGTTGTTATTCACGATGGCAAAGCATTGTGCTCCGTGGCAGATCATTTTGCTCACTGCGCCTTATTTTTCTGATTTTTGGGTGCGTTTGTGAGTGTTGAGACGTCTTGAGAACTGAGGCCGGCAAATGACATTTTGGCCACCTTGTGCCCCAATGAGAAGAATACGCACACAGTTCAATAATCAGTAAAGTCGCGAAAGGCCGAAGGCCCGAAGCGAAGCCAAAAGGCTGCGAGAAGTTTTGGCCGACAGGAAGCCACAAAAAAATGGATCAGTAATACGAGTAGTATCCATACGCAGGCAGTACAGAGGGTGGATAGTAATTATTGCAGTGCGAGTATGTATGGTACTACTCGGAGAAAAGAGAAACGTGGTGGATGACTGTGTCCAGTGCGAAATATGCGTAACACTGTACTCTCCGATACGAAATCCGACGTGCAATGCAACTGCACAGGGAAAGGCCGCTGTGGCCGTGCTCGTATCCATTCGAGTATGGATACTCGAATTTGCTCTTTCCCATGTGGCGCAGAAAAGCCGTCGAAACAGAAAGCCAAGAAATGCCCGCCAAATCCGGCCTCTAAAATACAGTGTGCGCGAAAATCGGCCGAACTTTGAACCCACCTCGAAGCCTGCTTTGAATTTTGGGGCATGTTTTCTTCTTGTTCCATCTTTTTCGCTCATGTTCCTGGAAGCTGCCATGGCCTTTTTTTTAGTGGTGCTCAGAGTTCCGGGTCCAGAACTCGCCCCATTTCGTGTCAATGAACTCAAGAGATACAGAAGTAAGGAGTACGAGCATTTGCTGCAAAACAGCAACATGATATATTACTGTAATTTTACGTCGTATTGCCATGCAGGACCACGAGATAGGGGGCACTGCGAGTAAAGAGGAGCACTCCATATCCATATCCATACGTCGTATAGGGAGAACGATCCATACGGCGTTACTGGGGTGTCTAAACCGCCCATTTCGGCTTTGAAAAGCTTGTTCTCCAAAAGCGCGCCCGGCGTCTTTAATACAGAAACGAGACGGCCTTTGTGATCATGATCTACGGAGTATGTTTATTATGGGCCCAGCAGGAATCTCCGGTTTAGTTTCTTCCTTCCGTGCCACACGGCGGTGTTTTTCGCATTGCGTGGCAACCGGAAATACCAACAAGAACCCAGGCGTGATACGCAGTCGTCTTTCTGTTCAAGACTGAGGACGCTCCTGGTGGTTGTCGTCGTTTTGCTTGTACGTTCCAATATGCAGGCAAAACCGTTAAAAAATACTCGAGAAGGAAGTATTACGGCGTCAGCGTACACCATAATACTCTCTACACAGAGCCAGAAGGCTTCGACGCGTTTTGCTTCTGAGATGCGGCAAATGGAATTACGGTTTTTGCTGGGCTCGAGCAGGGGCCTCGGATGGTACTCGTATAACGCTGCGTATTATAGCTGGGTTCTACTTGTATTAATACACAGAACCTGCAGACGTCGCATGCAGACAGGGGCAGGGGACAAAGCTGCCAGCTGCCGCCTAGCAAATTTCCCATCGCGGACGAAACGCGTCAATTGCTGGTAGAGAGCTGATATACGATGAAAAATTACCTCGATATGTGCGTGAATGGAGCAAACGTCGTATTTCCATTCCCATATATGGATACGACGACTATTACTCCGTACAGAGTAGGCAGTATGAGAGATTTCATCAAAGTTATTTCCATTGTTTTATGCTAGACAGGTTGTCCAAAAACACAGAGTATTAATGAATTTGAGAACGGCGTGTTCCAACTGTACTCGTAATTCGCAGCATTGCAGAGTATTGCAGCTGTCTGTGTTTTTTTTCCTGATGCTTGGGTGCTCGTGCTTGGACTTCTTGTCCTGCCTCGCTCGCGTCGGCTTTTGCTTGCATCTGCCCTCCTCCTAGACGCGTCTGCTGGCTTTTCCCTCGTCTTTCCTCTGACCCTTGCTCTCTCTATCATATTTCATATCTCTTTTTCGCTCCATCAGAGAAATGAACGTTTTTTTTTTCATGCATATGATAGCTAGCGCGCTCCGGGCCATAAGGGGGTGCGGCTTTTCCCATATCAGGCAAGGACCGTGTCCATTGTTGTGTTTTGTCTGTATTTTAGGCATGGCTAGTTCGTTAGGAGCTCAAGTACGAAGTGCCCGTACTCGTCCGTACCTGACGGAGCGTGTTTCTTTTGGGATAAGAGCCTTTGACAGAGACAGAATAGGAAGAGGTACTTGATAGTACGGTGTACGAAGTAATATAATACGCGGTAGTCACAGGCATTGTGTAAGGAAGCAAGCCCGTCCGCAAAACATCGCAGCTTTGAATTGCTTCTGGGATGGACATGGCAAAGCTCCAAATTGCATCCATCGGCCCCTGCCTGCAACAGTTATGATTGACAGCAAATACGTCGTACGAAAAATCAAGAGTCCGGAGTCCCAAACTATGAAGAAGTCACACCTTGTACCTAGGCGCTGTCTCCAGCGATTAAGAAGAAGTGCATATATTTATCGTACGGATATTAGTCGGCTTGGAGCAGGGAAAAGAAATCGTAGTAGTTGAACATACGATATTCGATGTATTAGAGCACGCCGTCCTCACACTTCTTCGACATTCGATGCCCTCATCGCAAGAGACGAAGGGGCTAGAGCGGACGCTTTGAAACAATCCGTCCAATCTCGTTGAAACATGAAACAACCCTGGACAAGCCGTGGGGGGTTAGTGTCTGTGTGTGTCAAAAACAAAGACAGCCTCGCATTCAGTGAGACCGCGTTGCCCAGGACTAGGATGAATACGCAAAAACGATAAATGCAAAGTACAGAGCATTATAACATGGAAACAATCGCGAATGGCAGGGCAAAAAAGAGACAAAGAGGCAAAGAGGCTGTTTGATTGCAATCTAGCTTTACGGTCATCGCAGTCGGCTACATATCTGCATAGTATTAGGCCTGCGAGGTAATCGATGAGTACGGGCCGTCGTAGATTATGTGCTCACGTTCAGGGCCGAAGACGTCCTGTGGAAGGGACTCAATAGTGGAAATGACATGTATGCTCATAGTGGCCATGCTTGTAGTAGCAGCGGACACGATCACGATGCCAGTAGGCCAATAACAACTGCCAGGGCAGCGGCTTTGTCTGTCGGTGTCTCTCGTGCATACTTGTAGACATTTCTACAGGCCTTTTTCTTGTTCTGTACGATTTATTGTTCATGACGGACGTGGGCTTTCAAGTAAGAAGGATATTCATTCGGCCTCGGACTAGAGGCCAGGAATCATTTATAAGTGACAAGAGTTCAGCTGATTGCATCAAATATTCTTCTCTGTGGTGCTTCTTACGGGACATTTGAAAAACACAACAGCAGGCACGGCTGTAGGGGGGGGAAGCATTTCGATCAATGGATATGAAAACAGAGCAGGATGGGAAGAAGAAACAACCAACAAAAAAGGGGGCAGTAGCGAATTTCAGCCCGATGTACTTTTTTGGGTTTTTGCTTTGATTTTATTTTCAACAATTTGAGAGCCAAGAGCCATCTCGCAATGATATGGCAAATAGCCTCTGTCTACTCCTATTTCCAAAAAAAAAAAAAAAAAAAAAAAAAAAAAAAAAAAACCGGTTCTGTAATCTTTCCACCAAAACCCCATGACAGCATCCGGTCCGAGTGCTTTTGCTTTTGTTTTCTCACCCCCATCGGTCCTCATCAAATATGACGGGAAAATTCACTGCCGTCGAGCATGCGAATACTTGGTCAATTTTTGCTTGGTTCATATATTGTAAAGAAGCTGCTGAAGGCTCTCTGCTGTTGAATCTCAACGACACTGGCGTAATGCGGAGAAAAGGGAGAAAGGGAAGGGAGGCGGAGCTTGTTTACTTGAAAGCCTTTTACTTTATTCTATAGCCAGAAACAGAAAGGGGGGTTGAAAATGAAAGCACCCCAAATAACTGTTCAGAATGCAGGCCGGACGCCCCTTTCTATTTTTTTCTACAGAAACACCTCGGTGAGGCTCCAGCTTGCAAATGTTGAGGGCAAAGCTGCTCTATTGATAGATAGACAAAAGAAAAAAAAATAAACTACAAGCTATACGGAATACTCGAAACGAAACTGCTCGCAACGTACGAGTCTTCAAGACACATAAAATCTACGTCTTTTTTCTTTTCTCTTTTTACTATTGTTAACTATTATTTCAGTTTGAAAAGCCAAGACGTAAAGTGTTTGATTTTCTCTTGGCAGGTGCTGCGGCCAGGAGAACCCGTGCAATCTAGTACAACGATGCCAAGGACAACGATGCCAGAGTTTGCGTTTGGGGGAATTTATTTGTATTCTTCTTAGAAGAGGAGAGTGTCAACAGCAGATCGTTTCCCAAGTCAATCAACCCCCCACCCCCAAACGCAAAAACACCAGACGAAACAAAATCGTCCCAACACGGCGCCAACTGCCGATTATTGCAATACGCAGATCCCATCGGCGATCCGCCGACGGGGATGCAGCCGACTGACCCCCAGATCCCGGCCACTTGGCGTGGGCTGTCGGCGGCTTGGCAGGTTCTCACTCCCGTCGTGCAACCAGCAGGAACAAGCCGGCAGGTGGGACGGAAAAGCAGGGGCTGATCAGGCCAAAGCATTAATAGGTAATACAAATAATAGAGCACGACGCCCACCAAAGCCCAACATGCTCCCTTTTCGAGCTTGTGTGAATGAGTGAGAGCGAGCGAGAGAGAGAGAGAGAGGGTGTGTGTTGTGTGTGTTTGCGCTGAATATACACGTCATGTGTCTTTTGTGTATCGCTTTGTGACATTGTCATTTTTTCGAGCAAGACCAGGAGAAGAACGACGGCAACTACAGACGCCGAAAAAAGACACAGCAGCAGCCAAACCAAAACAAACGGGGGACAGCCGCCAAGCCGTCTTACTGAATATGTTGTAATACTTTTTTGGATGAGAGCCTCGGCAGGACTCCGAACCAATGTCGCACTTGGTACAATCTTCCTCGTTTTGTGTTTGACAAGCAAGAGACAGAAAAGCGGCATTCGGTTCGACATGAGATAGAGGAAGAGAGAGAGAGAAAGGGGGGGGGAGGAGAAAATGGGCCTGGAACGTCCGAAAAGAGGAAAAACAGGCGTGCCCCAAAGGTTGAGGAGCTGGATGAGAGGAATGGAATGTGCCAAGAGATATTGACGATCGAAGAATGGGAATACCCGATAAAATTGCCAGATATCAGACACTCGTCACCAACACCGGAAGCAGCAAAACAAAAGTGTTCATCTGACCTCGATGCCGTTCTTCTACAGTATGAGCTTGCCTCCCTTTGTCTCACAGTCGTTCCTTTTAGGTTTATCAGCATCAGCAAGGGCCTAGTCCCATCTGTGCGCGAGAATCTGTTTATGAAGCTCTCGTCCAACCCGGAAACGAGGCGAGGCCTGTGGCTGATGCCGGGACTGCAGTGCAGCGCTCTTTTGGAACTCCCATGCGCTGCTAATGTGATGACAAGAAAGAGGCAGACAGACTACACGCTTGGACTGCTCTTTTTTTTGCATACTCGTATCCTCTAGACAATAATGTACTCGAGGAAGAGCCGCGGTGGAGAGACGGCAATATCTCAGCCATTCGGTGAATTCTGAATTTGACGAGCACACGAGGCATGGAAGTTCTCCATTTGTCTATAATCTATGATGAACTAGGGAAGACACGAGAGCGAACAAGACATCCAAAAAAGCGGTATCCCGAAGGTTCTATGAAGTAAAGCCGCTCCTCTGCTCAGAGAGCCAGGGAAGAAAGATAGGAGTCAAGACAGAAAAGAATGAAACTGAAGAGGGATACAAGTCATTAACACACAGATGACCGTACAAATGAATATTCAACAAGCACAAAACAACAGAAAACATTAAAAAGAGAAAATTTTAGGAAAAACCCCTTCTGGGTTTTGTCAAAATACCTCGCCAGCTGCAAAAGCTGGGTCTTTTGCCCTTGTGGCCCTCGTCCCCCCGTCGTCGTTTTTTTCTCCCTTCAAAACGTGATGCCCTCTATCCCGCTCAAAGAGACAAACCACCGCCTCGCTCTTCACCCAGCGGCCATGCCAGAGAATGCAGAGTACAGCCCACACAATGAACAGTGAACAGTCTCGCATGTGTCTCTCTGGCTTTTCCTGTCCCTTGTTATGTCGCAAGTTGTGTAAATCGTGATTTGTCTGGTGGTCCAGTGCAGAGCGGCGGGAGAAGGAAGGAGGGGACATCAATTGTTTCGCGCAAGGAACAGGTTTCGCCTTAGTGCTTCGCCGTGACAGTTTCGCCCGTCAGCTTTTCGACATAGCTCTTGGCCCTTCAAAGTTTGTTAGTGGACGAATTCCAAACGAGCATGAAAACAAAGAGAGCAGAGAGAGCAGAGAGAGCAGGAAGTGAGTGTGGGGAGGGACGCACATATCGCCCATGGCCACCATGCAGATGGTCTGCCAGACGCCGAGGCCAATGCGCGGCGCCACGCCGCGGTAGAGGCCACGGATGCCGTTGGTTTGGTAGATGTAGCGGAAGGTGTTGCCGACCGTCATCTTCTTGGGGCGGTTGGGGTCTTCGGTCTTGCTCTGCATTTCGACGCGGATGACCTCGATGGGCTGGTTCCAGGCGCTGAGGCCGCCGCCCAGGCCGCTGGCCAGGATTTTCTCAAAGGCGCCCAGCTTCTCGCCCTTCTCCTTGTGGGTGACGCGGCGGATGCCGTCTTCGGCCAGGCGCGACAAGCCAAAGCGCGAGCCCCAGTTGGTCATTTGGCGGATGGCCACGGCGTTGACGCCGCGGTTGATGCCGCGGATGCCCTCGCGCCGCCAAATGTCCATAAACGTGGCCCAGGTGCCCGGCGCCGGCTGGCCCGACGCCGCCAGCTTGTGCTTGGTGATTTCCACCGTCTTCATGCACGTGCAGAAGCCCATCGTCGCATATGCCTGCGCCACGCCGCCGGCCACGCCGCCGGAAATGCCCGCCACAAACTGCGATGCACCTGCCGCCCGCGCATAGTACTCGGCCTCCGTGGCCACAAACAGCAGCACGGCGCCCTTGGTTGACGCCTCGATCCACGCCCATGGGATCAATCCCTGGTAAACTGGTCAAGTTAGCTTCTCGTCATCAGTTTCGGTAGCCCCCCCCCCCCCCGCGGGGCCAGGACAACAAACAACAGCAATCAGCAATACATGGCGGCACTCCGAAACCTCCAACCCACCACACCGCCACCACCCCGTTGCTTTGCAACCAGAACCTCCCCACCCCCCCCAACTTACATCCAAGAATGCCGCCGCGGCTCCAGATGCGCTTGAGCGCGGCCGCAAAACTGTCGCCGCGGTGGGCGGCCATGGTGGTCTTGGTGACCTCGAGCGGCTGGCCGAGCGTGGTGACCTCGAACATGTTGAGGCCGGCTCCCAGCAGGAGGTTGGAGAACTTGACCGGCTTCTTCTCCACTACCGTTGGGGCCGACGGCCCGGAGGCAGCAGCGGCAGAAGACATGGCGATGGGGGAAAAAGAGCGCGGGGGAGACTGTGAGGAGTTTTATCGAACCAAGCGAGCAGCAAAGACGGGGGGGCCTGACCAAGGCAAGAGGGCGCTTCTTCGCTTTTATGTAATTTGGAAAAAAGGGAGGGAACAAAAGACCGACTAGGCGAGTTGGAAGGCCTAGCAAAAAGGGAAACCTGAATTGATTTGAAAGAACAAAAACAGGCCCTAAATGTATAAATATAATAAGCACGAAGCCCAGCAAAGAAAGAGCTGCAAGCAGAAGCAAAAAAGCTCTCTTTATGGGGAGGGTGCGCTAAGTGAATTGAGAAATTCGGGCGGGGGGAGGCGACGGTGGGGGACTACTCGTAGAGTCGTCGTCTCTCGGACTAGCAGTGTGCGGCCGAGGCAGTAAAATCGCGCGTAGGAGGTAAAAAAGGTCGCTCGCTATAAAGACGCTGGAGGGCGGTCGGAGAATGGAGAGGGCGGTGATAGTGAGGGTTTTATTTTATTTCGCGGTTGCAGAGGGGTGATGGCCTGCTGCTCTGTGTGCTGTTGAACGATAAAAAGCTGGTGGGACTTGCGAGCAGAAACAGATTTTGTCCGGCAAGCTGGATTTATGTTTGCATCAAACTCGGAGCTCAAAATCAGATGCTGGGTTGGAGAATAAAAAAAAAACCAAGAAAAAAAAAAGTTAGCTTATGGATGCTTTCGCTTTGTGCCCTTCACGTGCTGCCGAGCATTGGTGCCTCCTGGAAAAGGCGCAACCCTTCCTTCCCCTTCCTGCGTGCCAAAAAGGGCAGGTTGGGTCCACACTTACCAGTTCACAGAACAGACAAGAGACGATGCAAAGGGCAACCGACAGTTTTTTCTTTGCGTGCAAGAGGATGCGGCAGGCGCGACTTGAATCAAGAAGGAGATGAAGACACAGGTGAATAAAAATACACCGCCCGTCGAGATACCATAGGCTCTCGATTTTAGGGGGGGTGGGAAAGGTGCTGTTCAACAGCCAAGAAAAAAAGGGGTGGGTTCGTCTGCCGCTGCGGTCCCCGCTGTGCTAATTCACCCTATCGCACCAAAAACGGGAAATATTATGGGTTTGATACCATGCTTGTCATCGCTAGCAGAAGCAACACAATCGCCCAAAACTACGGTGCGAAGTGGGCATAACAAACTGGCTCGGTACGTCGGCTACGAATGCCTTGGCAAAAGTTTATGGGAATTTTGCTCTGTCTACTTGCCATTCTGGAATGCTGCTTTCTTGCAATGTTTTTCACGCGAGAATAGCGGAACAGTAAGGTTTTTTTTTGGGAAAAAGATTCCCTTGAAAGATTTTTTTTTTTTTTTGTTTACCATACCAAGAAGACGGTTAGTAGCTCCATAATGCTGGTTGAGCCCCCAACAAAATAGGCGGTCACTGGCCAAAGCGAAGTAAAGAGCAGGTATATTTTGGAGAAGATACCACGTTTAATGGGTCCAAGAGTTACATGGAGTCTACAATGGCCTGGTCCGCCCTGTTTCTCTCAACCAATAAAAGAGATCCAACTCTACAATTTTCGAGGTGAAGTGTTGAGGTGAGTTCTTTTCCGGTCTAATCCTCATTACGAAGTACGGAAACCAAGAATATTACTCAATCAATTCAATTGCCTTAAATTACGACGTACATTGGAGCCGAGTGGTAGATCAATTTCTTTCCCTCTTAACCCCTTGAAACTTGCCGGTTCGACTTGCAGTTCCCAACGCTTCAACGGACTTTGGTTTGGGGGCATGGCCAGCCCCGTCGGATTCGGGCGTCCTGAGGAGCACAAAAGGTAGGGGGCCGTGGTGGTGGTAAGCAATTGTGGAACGCAGACAGCAGCTTGGCAATTTCTGCAGCCGACGACCAATCATCAAACTGTCCAAGGCCTTCATTGGTTTGTATATGGATATGCTTGGACAGCCACCGACAGACCGAGGTCAAAAACAGACAATTTCTTCTCGTCCCTTTCCTTTTCCGTTTGCCCTGTCTTGGAAAGATGTATTCTCGCTGCTGCTCCGTACCCAAAGACACCACCAGAGCAAAAGTCGTACGAAAAGGTCTTCTAATACCCGCCTTGTTTAACGTGTCCCGTAGCACTTTGTGTCCCCTACTGGTGATATCTCGTCTCGGATGGAGACCACGCGGCAAGCCACCCCCTAAAAATAGCAACGCATAAAGGGACAAGGGGAAAGAAATAGAAATGCTATATCTCATTTAAAAAAAATTTGAAAACTGCCGCCCGCTTTTCTCATAAAGCGGGAAGTCCTAGTAGTAGAAGTACACATAAAACTCCCTTGGGAAGAGAAGGGAAGACGCTGCATGCCTCCTTGTGTGTCTGTGTTTCTAAGAATGCGTTTGCGTGTGTGTGAGTGAAGGTTGGGTGCGCGTTGTACTCGTACTCGAGTTGTGGTGTAATACGAGCAGTGACGGCTGGCGAGGTGGGCGGCGTGGACAAGAGATGGGGGATGTGCGATCGGTGTTTGCCAAACAGCTTAGCTTAGTCTACATGGGATATTGGTTGTGCAAGAAGGGGGGGGGGGAGGGCAGCGGCAAGAAAGCTTCCTGGAGTGTCGTCCTCGAGAGCTTCTCACAGCTTCTTGCAGAGCTCAATGTACTTGGCGGTCGAGAAGCTCTTGGGTCTCTCGATGGGGGCTCCGACGGCGCGGTCGATGATCAGCTGGGGCAGAACACCGAGAGCGCGCGAGACGCCGAAGAGGACGGTGTAGTAGCTGGCCTCGGTCAGGCCGTAGTACTGCAGCAGCACGCCGGAGTGGGCGTCGACGTTGGGGAACGGGTTCTTGGTCTTGCCGTGCTCGGTCAGCACCTTGGGCGCAATCTTGTAGACCTGGCTGACCAGCTTGAACAGCGGGTCATCCGGCATTTTCTCTGCAGATTGGGGATTAGGGTTAGCTAGTGATCAAAAGTGGGTCGGGGGAAAAGAAGAGGCGGTCCCCGGGGGGGGGGGGGGAGGAAGGGAGGAAGGGAGCACATACTCAGGGCAAACTCGCGCTGGGCGGTGTAGCGCGGGTCGGTCTTGCGCAGGACGGCGTGGCCGTAGCCGGGCACGACGCGGCCGGCGTTGAGGGTGGCCCACAGGTACTCGGTGATCTTCTCGTCGCTAATGTCGTCGCCCACGGCCTTCTTCATCTCGGTCAGCCAGTTGAGCACCTCCTGGTTGGCGAGGCCGTGCAGGGGGCCGGCCAGGCCGTTGAGGCCGGCGGCCAGCGACAGGAAGGGCGAGCTGAGGGCGCTGCCGACCAGGTGGGTGGTGTGGGCGCTGACGTTGCCGCCCTCGTGGTCGGAGTGGATGGTCAGGTACAGGCGCAGCATCTCGACAAAGTCGGCGTTGTTGCCAAAGCCCAGCTGGTTGGCAAAGTTGAAGCTGTAGTCCTTGTCCTTCTCCACGGCTGCCACCTTGCCGCCCTTGAAGACGTTCTGGTAGATGCGCGCCGCAATCGTCGGCAGCTTGGCGATCAGGTCCATCGAGTCCTCAAACGTGTAGCCCCAGTAGTCCTTCTTGTTGATGCCCTTGGCGTACGCCTTGGCAAACGACGACGTGTGCTCCAGCGCCGTCACCGCCAGCGAGAACTGCGCCATCGGGTGCAGGTCCGTCGGGCAGCGGTCAATCAGCTCCTCCACAAACTTGGGCACGTCCGACCGCGCAGCCCACTCCGCCGACAGATCGCGCACCTGCTGCTCGGTCGGCACCTCGCCCGTCAACAGGAGCCAGAAGATGCCTGCCATGCCATATGTTAGCTGCTGTTACGGCAGAACAAAAAAACAAAGAAAAAAAAAAGAAATCTACCATTTCCTCCTCCTCCCCCTTCCTCTCTCACGTCTCACTTACCCTCGGGCAGCGGCTCTTCGCCGCCGGGAGCCTTGGGCAGCACGTCGCGGCACTCCGGGATTGTCTTGCCGCGGAAGCGAATGCCCTCCTGGGCATCGAGCACCGAGCCCTCCCAGACGAGAGCCTTGATGCTGCGAGCACCGCCGTACACCTGGTCGAGCGTGACCTGGTCGATCACCTTGGAGCCGTGCTCCCTAAGGGCGAGTTAGCGGTCGAATCCGCACAGGAGACCAAGAACTAGCCTGAATAAATCAAGCATAAAAAAAAAAAGAGTCCAAACCCTGACGTACTTGCGAAGAGCCTTAATTTCCTCAATTCTCTCCGGGAGCAACTCGGCGAAACGGTCCTTCAAGGTCTATGCATCGGGCGCAAACGATTAGCTCTATCAACCTCAACCTCTTCTCTCTCGTGGGATATTGGACGTCCTGCCCCAAAAGCCGCCTTACCTGGGCCTTGGCTGAATAGCAGCGGGCGGCATTGAACGCCGTGTTGCGGGCACCGAAAGCGGACGAAGTCCGCAGACACGTTCGGAGAGCATTGGAGCTCAGACGCATCGCAGAAGCCATTGCAATGTGTGTGTAAAACTTTGCGGGAGTGGGAAATGTGTACGGTGAGTGTCTTGTGTGCCAGGATTGGGCGGGGGATTGAAAGAGGCAAGAGGAGCAAAATAAAAGACGAAAAGTGCGAAACAAGGCGTCCGAGGCCGCTTTATCAATTCGGAGAAGCTAGTGAATTGAAGAGGGGGGGGGGGGCTGTTTGGTGGAAGCAGAGAGAAGAGAAATAGGGAAACGTTTTTTTTTGAGGTAAAAAAGGCGGTTAATAAATACAACCAACATAAAAAATAGAAAAATAACGCCGCGTGCGAAAAAAAAAACGGGGTAAGTTCGGGCTACGGAGAAAACAGGACTCGAATTTGCAGTAAAATGCAGTAAAACGCAGTAAAACGCGGTAAAATGCGCTATAGTGGAGTGGAGTTTGCGGTGGAGTTCTGCCCTGATGGCCAGTGTGTGGCAGGTCTTCGGGGCAGTCGGGGGTTCCGTCATCGCAGCGAGCAACACACAAAGCCTTTCGGACACGTCGGAGAGCTGTCGGGTTTCAACCTAGGCTCTTTTGGAGGGCTTACGAGTACTGGATGGAAGTTTTTGAGTTTGCATGCCCAAAGTTTAAAGCCTTCTGTGCTTGCGGGATTTTCTTGTCCTTCCCTGAAGCATTTTCTTTTTTTTGAGGCCCTACTCGTAATTTACAGCGCAGGGCCGCTGTAAGTCCGTTGTAATACACAAGTAACAGCAGCCCCCAGCTTGTGAGACACCAACAAACACTCGTAAAGGATGTTGACGTCACAGCATTGGGGAAAAAGGGAGTCTGTTCCCCATGGTGGCGTTCTCCGCATCCTTCGAGAAATCATGGGGCCGACCTCGATCGGAACAGCTGGTCGACACTAGGCCGGAGCCGCATGGCCATCGCATTTGCGATGCTGCATCATATGGCCCGTTGCTGTACGAGTATGGATATTGGTTGCTCTGTATCAAAAAACTGTAACCGAGCTCGCGCCTTCGTCTTCGGACGGACGGAATCAGAGAGAATAGCAGTCACGTGCACGACACGTACAAGTACTTCGTAGTCATAGCAATAACCATTCACATGCCAAATGACCATGTGACACGTGATCCGACACGTGACTAATATGAACGCAGATATCACATGACCATTATATGAGCGCAGATGTCACATGACCATTAAAACACGGTGGCTGGTTTTTATTACCTTCTCGGGCTGTGTTTTGCAGCATTAATTTTTTTACCCTCTTCTTCCTCGCTCTTTTTGTTCCTCACACTCGTAACACACCACCGACCTTTTTTTCATCATCCCCCATCAACCTCTTCCATCACGCATCGCACCTTTTTCCGACTTTCGCATTTAAAGAGACCCCCTTGGCCTTTTCTCTCTCTAATTTTCTTTTTCTCTATCGTCTGTTTGCAAGCAACCGTATCTTTGTAGGATCGCTCGCAACTCGCAAAGAAAACCGTCTTTTTCGTGCCCAACCAACTCTTTTTTTTTTTTTTTTTTTCGACACTTCCATCTCCATCTCATCATAATCTGTACAATTTCCATCGAGCTCGACACTCGGAAGTCGTATTGAGACAAGAAATCGCATGCCACAAGAGCATCGAAATAAATGATAGAGACACAGAGCGTGCAGCAATCGCCACCAATTTTTCTCTTTGCTGCCGACTTTGAAAACCATCATTTTTCTCTTGGGGTTTAATCTTTTTTTTATCTTTTGTTTTTCTTCCGACGTAGTCGCAAGAGCCAAAGAATCGACGCGCAAAAGATAAATAAAAAAAAGAACCAAAAGAACCAAAAAGAACCAAAAGATCAAGAGCTACGACATCAACCAGCGAGCTAAACGGATGCAACAAATCCGCACCGGCTTTGTATTCGAGTGGGCACTAACTTATCTGCCGCTTTGTTCGTACACTCCGTTGATTTTCTAACTGCTTGTTTGACATTCTGCATTCCCTCTTTACTACTCTTATGTCGTCTTCGTTTGCACGCACGTCGTTGCAGTAAAATGCTCCATCTTCTATAATCCGAAGCAACCGTAATCGACCTCCGGTTTATGACTACCGCAGATCGAGAGGATAAGAAGAAGAGGCGATCAAATAAAGACGCAGGGAACCCGCTGGGTGTTTCTTTTTAAAATTTCTCTTTTTCCACAAAAAGAAGGACAACTAGATCGCCGCCTTTACATTGCCGCGTATTACGAGAGGCACTATATTTATATATATACAAGGAACAAGCCTTGGCTGAGAGATTCTTTTTTGAAAAGTCACCTTGCCTGACAGACGACCAGCCTTCGTCGCTTGGGAAAGGGTACATATACGAGGGAGAACAAAACATCACATCGGTGCACACACGCTGCACTCTTTGCACGCAAAACTACATATATCTTGTCGGCCAGGCAGAGGATGTCCGGGGCCGTAGCCGAGTTAGAGGCTGGCCTGCGGGCCATGCAGGGCCTGAAGCCGCCTGGCGTTTCGGGATCGCGCATTACGTCGCTTACGGCTCTTTGTGTTGCCAACGTCCAGGTAAATTTTGATTCTTCCGTGTCTGCTCCTCAGTTGTCTCTGCTGGCTTGCGTATGGTGCCCCTTTTCTTGACCGATGTACTGACGGCGGCTTGCCTTGCTTGGCGATGGACGCGTGCGCTCTCGCGCTCGCATTCATCTGGCCTCTCTGATGCAATTTGTTTGTCTTTTGCCCATGAAATCTAGTCCGAGTCTGTTTTGATCCAGAAACTCTACACACACTTCAAAAAGGCACCGGGCACCCACAAGCTCGGAGTTCTCTATGTCGTAGATTCTGTAACGCGCAAGTGGCTGGACCAGGCCAAGCAGCAAGGGCAGACCGTCGACAGCTCAGCCCCAGACGGCACCTTTGCTGCCGGCGTGAATAGAGTAACTGAGCTGATTCCTGTTTTGATGAATGACATTCTGTCAACGGCACCAGCCGACCAAAAGGTACGCAAGCAAACCAAAAAAAAAAAAAAGAAGAAGAAGAAGAAGGGCAGAGAAAGCCTTTTTCTGTTTCACCAGCGAACAAAGCATGGGGCTCTGATTGTAACGGCGAGCCACAACGAAGCCCGCCTGCAGTAACAGCAGCAGCAGCAGCAGCAGCGGAGGACAAGGAAGAATGCGGCCAGCCATTGAGAGACGGTCGTATATTGCTTGCCGTATGCAGTCTCGCGCACCGTCACTGTGTCTCTGTTGCTGCGGCTGCTGCAGCTGATTGCTATATGTGCCCACGTGCTTTTTTTTGTTTCTTACTTCTTTTTTGATTGCTTTATCTGTGTCATTGCCTAGCCAAAGCTCACAGTCTTTTTTTTTCTGCGGCCTGTAGGAGAAGATAAGAAAACTGGTCGACATTTGGGAGAAGGGCCAGACATTCCCGCCCAAGTTGATTGAGTCGTTTAAGGAGAAAATCAATGCTTCACAGCAAACGAGTAGGTGTCCCGGTCGAGCGTGTTTTCCCCTCCCCAGCCTCTCTGGTCATGACATTGCTATTAACACATTGTAGCATCTACGACGCCTCCCGGAAGCCCGCCTCCCAATGCGTTGGCGGCAGCGCCGGGGCGGCCAGCTGGGGCCGCAGCAGGGCCGCCGATTCCGGCCAACATCATGGAAACGCTGGCCAACTTGGCGCGACAGAGCTCGGCGGCAGCGGCAGCGGCAACAAACAGCACTCCGGCGCCGCCAGCGGCCCCGCCGGCGCCGCCGGCACACTTGCTGAACCAGATGCCGCCGGGCATGTTGGCGGGGTATTCGTCGGGGGCGCCGGTGTCGTCGTCGCAGCCGGCGGTGGCGCCGACGCCGGTGACATCGCAGCAGCCGCTGCCGTTCCAGCTGCCGCCGCAGGTGCCGACGCCGCAGATCTCGATGCCGTTTTCGGCGGCAGCGGCGGGCTTTCCGGGCGGGGCGGCGGCTCCTCCTCCGGCAGCGGCGCCGGCAGCAGCGGCGCCCAATGTGCAGCAGAACCTGTTTTTGATCCAGGCGCTGCTGGCGCAGGGGCTGTCGCTGGAGCAGATCTCGGGGATTCTGTCGCAGGTGACGGCGGGCGGCGGCGGTGCTGCGGCGCCAGCCGTGCCGACGCCGACGCCGACGACGTCGCTGGTGCCTTCGGCCATTGCAGCGGCGGTGGCGGCGGCGGGCGGCGGCGGCGGCGGAGCGGCCAACCCGTACGGGTTTGGGGCGGCGGCGGGGCAGCAGAACAACGGGGTGCCGGAGTGGCGCGGCTATGGCAGCGGCGGCGGCGGCGGCGAGCGCGAGTGGGAGCGAGACCGCGACCACCGGGACCGCGACCGGTCGCCGGGACGGGGCGGAGGCCGGTCACGGTCGCGGTCGCCGCGGTACTGGGACAGCGGGCACGGGTCGCCGCGCGGGGGCCGCGACGACGGCGGGCGACGGTCGCCGCGCGGCGACCGGGGCCGGGGGGGCCGGGACTACCGACAGCGGTCGCCGGCGGGCAGTGGGCGGCGCGGCGGTGGCGGCGGGGGCGGCTCGGACAGCCCGCAGCGGGTGCCGCCGCCGCAGTCGGAGAAGTGGGTGGAGCACGACGCGTCGCTGCCGCCGGGGACGATCCGGGTGCTGAGCCGGACGCTGTTTGTGGGCGGGGTGACGATTTCGGAGCCGGAGCTGCGCGGGATCTTCAGCCATTTTGGCGACGTGCAGACGTGCATTGTCAACCGCGAAAAGCGCCATGCCTTTGTCAAGATGTACACGCGCAAGGACGCGACGGCGGCCAAGGAGGGCATGGAGCTGGGCGGCCGGGCCGACGACGTCGGCCTGCGCACGCGCTGGGGCGTCGGCTTTGGCCCGCGCGACTGCAGCGACTACACCAAGGGCGTCAGCGTCATTCCCATCAGCAAGCTGACCGAGGCCGACCGCAAGTGGCTGCTGACGGCGCCCTGGGGCGGCTCCGGCGGCCGCCCCATCGTGCCCGGCATGGTCGTCGAGGAGCCCGACATTGAAATCGGCGCCGGCGTGTCCTCCAAGGCCATCAGCCGCCGCATGCAGACCGACCGCGGCGGCCTCAACGGGCCGCGCTCGACCCGCCGCGAGGAGGAGCTGGCCGCCGCGGCCGCTGCCGCCGCCGCGGCCGTTGCCGGCAACAGCGACGGCCCGAACAACCACGGCGGCCGGCCGACGCGTCGCGGAGGCCGAGGCGGCGGCGGCGGCGGCGGTGGTGGTGGTGGTGGCGGTGGTGGCGGCGGCTCGGATCGACGTGACGACCACGGCGGCAACAACGGCAGCAACGGCAACAATGCCACAGCCAACCTGGCCGGCTTTCCCTTTGGCCTGACCATGGGCCCGAACGGCATGCCCATTTTCCCGGCCGGCTTTTCCTTTCCAGCGCCGGACAAGACGGCGTGATTTGGCGATGTTGGGTGAGGGACCGGTGATTCCAACTTACGGCCTTTCCTCTTTTTTCTCTCTCTTGTTCTTGTCTTCGTTTTACTTGTCTTATTTTTGCTCTTTTTCTAGCTCCTTTTCTTCTCGTGTTTCCTATTCTTGGCCAACTGGTGTATAATTCTTTGTGTGCTTCGTGGCCACTTGACTTGGGGCGTTCGTTTTTCAAAAGGGGCCTTTGATGTTTTCATCCGTTACAACCAAAAAAAAAAAAAAAACACAGGAGAGAATTGCTGTTTTGGGTCTATTTCTGTCATGGGAGGATGTCTGAACAGTTTGCGTGTTATCAGTGTGTGTGCTTTGATTTCTTGTTACCATTATGCAGCCATATCATGTGACAATCATGCTTCGTTGGCTGGTCAATAGATACGAGTACAATATCTGCCTTTTTCCTTTCTCTCTGCTGAGCCGTACGCCATTTGCCCGTCCTGGTCTGGGGACCCTTTGGGCGTTTGACTTGTTCCTTCCATAAAAGTATCATGCCTTGCTTGTAAGATCTGTACGTAGCGAATCTGTAGAGTGCTTTGCCGAAAAGTCAGCTTTCCTCCTCCTCCTCCTCTCCCCAGGCGTCCTCATACGCAAAGCCGTAGTCCACGACCTCGTCGGCCTGTCGCAGCGCTCCCCGGTCGGCCGCTTCCAGTGCTTGCCGCGTCTCCGCCGGCAGGGCCGCCGGGTCGAGGTCACGTGATAAGTTTGTGCGGTGCAAGGCGTCGACGTCGACGGCGGCGCTGCTGGCGGTGTCCGTGTCGGCACTCAGGCGCAAGCGCCTAGGCGTGGCCCAGCGCTGCTCGCTGGCGCGCGGCCGGTTCGTTTGCTGGTGGCGCTCAAAGGCGGCCAGCAGGGGCTGGGCCGGGTCGCCGTTGCGGTGGCAGTCGGGGCGATAGAGGCCGGAGGCGGCATAGCGCGGGCCCTGGACGGCGCCGATGGTGGGGTCGCGGAGAAGGACCAGCTGGCCGGAGCGCACAAAGGCGCGGGCGAGGGCCCGGCCGGAGTCGGGGTCGAGACTGGCGTCGGAGTCGGAGTCGGCGTCGGATTCGGAGCCGGGCTCGGAACCCGAAGAGTGGATGCTGATGGCGTCGATGGAGCTGGAGTTGGTGGCCTTGCGGGTCCTGCCGGTTTTTTTTCTGGGCTTCCGGTCTCCTACGCTCGGCGGCGGCGGCGGCGTGGCATGGCGGATGATCTCGGGCGCAGGAGGCCGGCGCCGCCGTGCAATCGCGGCTCCCAGCGTTCTCGCTGTGGCTGCGGCGGTTTCGGTGGTTTCGGTGGTTGCAGCAGCCGTCTCAATGGGCCCCTCCATCTCGGCATCGGGCCCTTCCTCGACCGAGAGCAGAAAGACACGGCCGCTGGTGTCGCCAATGGCCAGCTTGGCCTTGTCGGGCGAAAAGGCGCCAAACGAGACGGGCGCCGGGCACTCGAGCAGGTTGCGGACGAGCGGCGACGGCGCGACGTCTCGGTGCTGGTGGCGCTGGTGGTGCTGGTGGCGCTGGTGGCTCTTGACACGGGCGGCGCCGGACCGCACGTTCCACACCTTGACGACGCCGTCGGACGAGCCGGTGTACAGCCGGTCGGGCGTGGCGCCCCAGGCGACAAACTTGACGCCGGTGTCTTCGACGGAGATCCTGTCGCCGGCGATCTCCTCGATGCAGGCTTGAAAGTCAGTGGTGAACGTGGACTCGTGGACAAAGCAGATCACCTACCGCCGTGTGCCAGCTCGTGGATGGGCTTGTCGCCCTGCGACGTGTCCCAGACATAGGTGCGGCCGTTTGTGCAGCCGGCAGCTGCATACAGCGCGGAGCAGCTGTTGGGTCTGTGTGGGGGTCAGAAGGATCGAAGCTGGGAGGAGACTGACGGACAGAAACGGACGGCGTGCAGAAGGAGACCGACGGACAGAAGCGGACAGCGTGCAGAAGAGATACCGACGAACAGAAAGACAAAAAACACAAAAAACAGACACAACTTCACGGACAACAACACAACACCACAAAACACACTCACAGCAATGCTAGCTCGTTGATGTCGTCGGCAAAGCAGTCGAGCACCTGCACCTCGGCAAAGTAGTGGTTTGCGGCGGACCAGCGGGCGGCGGCGGCGGCGGCGGCGTGTGGCGGCGACGACGACGACAACGACGGCGGGCCGGCGGCGGCGGCGTCGTCGCACCAGCGGAAGATGCGGATCTGGGTGCGCACGGCGTCCTCGACGGCGCTGCCGCCGGGCGAGGTGGCGGCGGCAAAGCAGTCCTGGGTGGGGTGCCAGGCGACCTCGAAGACGTTTCTGGCGGTGCCGCCGGTGATGCGCCAGCGCGCGGCCGAGACGCCGTCCCACAGACACAGCTCGCCCGAGTTGCGGCGGTCCTCGGGGATGGCGGCGTCGTCGGTGGCCAGCTGGGTGGCGTCGGGGCCCAGGTGGCCGCGCGGCGAAAAACCCACCAGCAGCAGGCGGCGCGTGCGCGGCGTCAGGCCCCAGCGCACGGCGGCGGGAAAGTAGGCCCAGGAGGGGGTCCCTGGCGGGAAAGGTAGGCCTGGTAGTCCGGGCGGTCTGGGTGGTCCAGACAGCCCTGAGAGTCCTGAGTGTCTGGGTGGTCCGGACAGCCCTGGGAGTCCTGAGAGTCCTGGTCCGGGTAGCCCATAGCCTGATCCTGATAGCCCTGATAGCCCTGATAGCCCTGGCATCACACCCCCCCCGACGGGCCGGCCCTCGAGGTCGACGAGCCGCGAGCACGAAAAAGACTTGAAGGTGGTGGTGGTCGTGGCGGAGCCGGGGCTGGGGCTGTCGGCGGGCAGACGGTAGACGCGCACGGCATAGCCGGCGACGTCGGCGGCGGTGGCGACCAGGCCGGCAGGGTCGGACGACGCCACGACAAAGTTGACGCGGCCGTCGTGCGGCCACGAGTCGACGAGGCGCATGCTCTCGCCGTCGGCGGCCACGCGCCACACCTTGACTGTGCAGTCGAAGCCGGCCGTGAAGGTCAGGCCGCGCGCCGCGCAGTGGTCCGACGACACCACCGACGTGTACAGCCAGGGATCGTCGGCGTGGGGGGGCGGGGGTGGTGGAGGTGGTGGGCCGGCCGGCGGGTTTTGCGGGTTTTGCGGGTTTTGCAAGTTTTGCAGGTTTGGGTCTTGCTGGTTTTGGTTTCGGTTTTGCTGGCTCAGACGCTGACCTGCCACCCGAGACGCCACGGCCGGCCGCACTATGCGGTGGTCCGGGTATGCGCGCAGCTGGCCCGACGCCAGGCTGCCCAGCACGAGGTTGCCCTGGCGGTTGTACATGTGGTTGCGGTCGTCCATGTGTGTGGTCGTGCCGCAGACGAAGGCGAGCGCGGGTGCGGGCGTCACCTGACCTGTGTGGGTTGTCGCTCCTGTCCCTGTCGCTCCTGCCGCTCCTGTCCCTGCCGCTCCTGTCCCTGCCGCTCCTGCGTCTCCTGTCGCTCCTGCCCCTGACGCTCCCGTCGTCCACGTGATCGTCGCCAAGTCGCCGGCACAGTTCGTCCACGCACCGCACAGGCGGAAGCTGTCTTCGCGCAGCGTGCTGAGCGCCTGCGGCACGTCCAGCAGCGCCGGCGCCCGCGAGCCCGCCGTGCCGCTGCGCCGGTGTCCGGCCACCTGCCGCGCAAACAGCAGGCCGTTGAGCCGCGCCGTCCGCGCCGCCGCCTCCTGCTGCCGCACACTCCGCTGCTCCAGAAAGACGACCCGGGTCTGCTGCGGCTGGCCGGTCGGCTGGCCCAGCGGCACTCCGGCCGCCGACGCCGACGCCGCCGCCTGTGCCGCCGCTGCTGCCGCCTGTGCCCCGGACGACGGCTGTGCCGCGGCTGCCAGCAGGGACACCGCCGTCGGCCGCCAGCTGCGGTCTGCCGCATCCGTGAGAAAGCCCAGCAGGTCCGTCTGGCACCTACCCCTTTGCACCATCGCCGGAAGCCGTGCCGCCTGCTCGGCCATCGCCGCCAGCTCTCCCGGCCCCAGCTGCCGCACCAGCTGCCGCAGCTCGCGCAGTGCCGCCGCCGGCGACGTCGTCATTGTTGTCGTCGTCGTTGTTGTCGTCATCGCCGTCGCTGTCGTCGTCGTCGTCGTCGTCGTCGTACTCGTCGTACTCATCGTCCTGGCCCTTTTGCTCTTCAGCCGTCCTCCAGACGTCGACATAGCTGCTGTCGTCCCCACGGCCGAGCGCACCACCCCGAGCAAGCTCTCAATCTCCTCGCCGTCAAAGTCCGCATGCACCGGCACCGGCCCGGCCACTTGGCTCAGCCAGGCCAGCTCTCTCATCCACCTCTGCCGCCTTGTCGTCTGCGTCGCCGTCGCCGTCGCCAGCCATTCTCGCTGCCCCGCCGTCAGGTACGCCAGCGGCCGCTGCGACGATGCCGCCTCCGCAAACCGCGAGCGCCTCAGCTCGCCTGCCTTGGCCTGCCCGCGCTGCACTGCTTTCGTGCCTTTGGGCGTCGCCTCGTCCGCCCGGGCTGGCTCATCTGCCCGGACGGGCTCATCTGCCCGGGCTGCCTGGGCTGCCTGGACCGATGCTGGCTGCCATGGCGGTACCAGCTGTGCTGCAGCTGTCCTGACAGCTGGCGTTGCCGGCGGGCTCTGCTTGACAAAAGGAGAAGAAGACAGCAGAGCCGGCGCTGGACTCGGTGTAGAGGCCGAGAGGCCAGACACGGCAGACACGACACGCGGTGGAGGCTTTGAAACGCGTCAGCCTGCGCAAAAACCAAAAAACAGACACTAAGCAAAGGAGCCATATGAAGAGCAAAAGAGCCATAGAGCAAAAGAGCCATAGAGCAAAAGAGCCGTAAAAAACACTTTCCACAATTGAGGAGAGAACAGAAATCCAGCTTTGCTCACCTCCGGCTTCCTGTC
The DNA here is from genome assembly GCA_019925385.1 of Raffaelea deltoideospora. Taxonomy (NCBI): domain Eukaryota; kingdom Fungi; phylum Ascomycota; class Sordariomycetes; order Ophiostomatales; family Ophiostomataceae; genus Raffaelea; species Raffaelea deltoideospora. The sequence goes on from JADHKP010000002.1 coordinate 55,612, forward strand.
CTCCTCGTCGTCTTCCAGCACAACCACTTCGCGGCCGTTTTCAAACGTTGTCCTCAGCCGCACCGTCGGCGGCGAGAAGGCTGGCGACTTTGCTGTTGAAAACGGTCCACCGGCAACCGTCGGCCCTGGCCTCACGTCGAACCAGCTTGGCTCGCCCGTCTTCAGCCTCTTGGCTGGCGGCAGGTCCGGGCTGCTGCCGCCCAAACGCTGCCAATGCTGGCTACTCGTCGTTTTGGCACCATTGCTTGCTGCCTCCGACGCCTTGTTTATGCCCGCTTCCATGTCGTTGCAACGCGCGCAAACAAACAGCGTCTGTCTTCTCTCCTTCTCGTCATTCGTTCGTCGTAAAGTTTTAAAGGATTAAAGGAATTTAAAACGTTAATCACTCGTCTATCTCGCGCTAAATCATTTCTTAACCCGGATCAACCTTTTGCCGCTCCCGGCACCTATCAGCTCATCACTTTAAATAACTTTTAAAGACGTTAAATAGCCTTTTAAGGTAGTTTTGTTAATGATAAAAGCTTAAAAAGGCCTCGTCTAGTGTTTTAACAAGTTTTAACATTAACAATCGGCCTCTCGCATAGTGTGGCAGCGCTGCATTCACTTTCTTAATGAGTGTTCGTTGACAGCCAATAGCGTTGCTTTAACACGCTTACCGAGTAGGGAGTATGTATTACTGTGCACTCTGCTTCCAAGTTACAATGTCAAATTACTCTATACAAGTGTTGTCACAACGTTAAACGTTCGTAATTCAAAAGTTGCACGGCTTTCGCATCCCAATGCAACCAAATCAAAAGACGTTGCAGAGCAAGAAAGCATTACCTGACATCAATTTGACAGCTCGACGCAAAAACACGTTTTTGCTTCTTTCTGTCAGTGTCGTAATTTCTCCACCTTTACCCGTTCCGTCACGTGCATGCTTTTGGCAATTTTATTCAATTCCTCTGTAACGAAAGTTATAAATTTATACGTTATGCTGTCGTTCGTCAGCAGTTGTTAGCTTTGCTCGCCGTCACGTCGCGTCTGCCTTGTTTAAAATAATACAACCCGCCGTAAAACGTTCCCTTATTGGACGTGTCTCGGCTAGGCTGGACGTCACACAAGGCTGACAAAGAAACTCAGCTTTAAAAGAGACGGCTTGCTCTACAGTCATTGGTGCCAGCCTTTTCGTCTTATCGCAGGCAGTTGCTGCCTCCCGTGTAGCTTACTTAAACGGTTTACTTCATTCCCTGTATCTTACCTTGAACGCCTTACTTCATGAAGCATCGAAACGTGCAAATGCGCAAATGAACGTCCCACGCTTGAATCTTGGCTGTTTAAAAGAAGTGTCTTTTTCCTTCCGTGATTATAATGCATTCACCGCCTTAACCTCCAGCAGAACAGCCCTACAGAGGAATCAAATGTATTCAAAGATCCGCTGAAGCTAGACACAACAAAACCGACACACACACAGAGAGAGCAAAGGCCGAATCTGCAAAATGCAGCGAGCTCTTTTCCCTTTCTTTGCAGCGCTGGTATAGTGCACACACGTTCTATGGATATACGCCTAAATGCTTTCCATCTTACAGCTTCGCCTTGGGTGCCTGTGCCGGCTGTGCCTTGGCCTCGGCGTACATCTCGTCGATCTCCTTGCGAAAGGCCTTTGCCGCCTGAGGACGTTTGAGTTTGAGTCTGGGTGGGTTAGCTGATAGGGACTCTCTCTCTCTCACTCTCTCTCTCCCTCTCTCTCTCTCTCTCTCTCTCTCTCTCTCTCCCTCTCTCACAACTTACGTAGGCGTCAATAGCTCGTTGTCAATGGTAAAGGGATCAATCTCGAGGCGGCAGCAGCGGACGCGCTCAAAGCTGTTGAGCTTCTGCTTCTTGCCGATGCCGTCGAGGATCTGCATGACGGCGGCGCGCACGCGGGGGTCGCGGGCGGCGGCGCGCACGGCGTCGAGGTCGGCCGGGTCGATTTTCGTGGCGAGGACGCGGGCGGCAAAGGGGGCGAAGATGGCGGGCTCGACGCCGAAGACGGCGACCATAAAGGCCTCGCTGGGGTCGCCGTGGACAAAGGCGGTGGCCAGCAGGGTGCAGTGGCCGAGGTAGACGTTTTCGATGCGCTCGGGCGACACGTACTCGCCCTGGGCCAGCTTGAGCACGTTTTTCTTGCGGTCGATGATGCGGAAGCGGCCGAGGGCGTCGACCTCGACAATGTCGCCGCTGTGGAACCAGCCGCCGCGCTCGGGCGGGTCGATGGCGCGCGCCGTCTCCTCGGGGTTGCGAAAGTACTCGCGGAAGACAATGGGCCCGCGCATCAGCAGCTCGCCGCGCGGGAACGGCTTGTCGTCGACCGAGTACTCGAGGTCCGGCACCGACTCGATGCAGAACTCGACGCCCGGCTGCGGGCCGCCCAGGTTGCCGACGCTAAAGTCGCCGCGCAGCTGCACGGCGCCCACGGCGCCGGTCTCGGTCATGCCGTAGCCCTGCACAAAGGCAATGCCAAAGGCCGCCCGCAGAAACTGCTGCACCTCCGGGTCCAGCTGCGCGCTGCCGCTGACCATCGACACCGTGCGGTCCAGCCCGACGGCCTTGCGCACCTTGGGCGTCCAGACGGCGTCGTACAGCCAGTGCCCGTTGGTCGCCTGGCCCGGCGGCAGCCGCATGCGCGCCAGCTTCGCCGCCACCGCGCGCCGCGACAGCGCCCCGCGCACCCCCGCCCCGTCCACCGTGGCCGTGCGGATGGCCGAGTGGAAGCGGTTGTACAGCCGCGGCACCGAAAACAGCCCCGTCGGCCGCAGCAGCTTCAGGTCGTCCACGAGCCCCGTGATGTCGCCGCGGAAATACCCAATGCACGCCCCCATCCCCAGCGCCGACCAGTCGGCCATGCGCCCGTAGATGTGCGCCAGCGGCAGATACGAAATGTGCACGTCCTTGGCCGACATGAAGCCCGACGCCCGCGCCGAGCTGATCGCCGCCACCATGTTGGCGTGCGTCAGCACCACGCCCTTGGGCGGCCCCGTCGTGCCCGACGTGTAGTTGATCGTGCAAATGTCCTGCGCCCCCGGCGACTGCACCAGCGGCTGCGCCACCGGCTCCGCCGCCGCCGCCGCCACCCGCGCCGCCCCCAGCGCCTCCACCTCCGCCATCGACACGATGCGGATGTTGTGCTCGTCCGCCAGCTCCCGCAGCAGCGCCGCCTTCGAGCAGCCTGCCGGCTCGCCGCTGTCCAGCTCCTCAATCGACACAATCAGCTTGAGCGACGGCAGCCGCGGCGCCAGCTTCAGCAGCGTCGGGATGTGCGGCAGCGTCGCCACCACACACGCCAGCGAGCCGTGGTTGATGATGTATTCGGTCGAGTCAGGGCCCAGCGTTTCGTACAGCGACACCGTCCACAGCGACTGCGACAAGATGCCAAGCTCTGGGGGGGGTGGGGTGGGGAACTGTTAGCTTTTGGTGATCTGAAGGACCTGAAGGACCTGAAGGACCTGGAAAAGATAGAGCTCTGCGGGCGAACAACACAAAACACAAAACACAACCCAAAAACAAAAACCACAAACACAAAACAAAACACAAAACAAAACTCACCCGACAGCTGCCATTCCGGCCGGTTCTGCGACCACAGGCCCACGCCGTACTTGTCGGCCGTGACGCCAATCTCGCGGTGCAGCTGCACCAGGCCAATGCCAAAGTTCTTGCTGCGCCGGCCCACTTCGGCATAGCTCATCCACACGTACGCGTCCTCCCACGTCCGCTTGGCAGCGTTCCACGGCCGCCAGCCCAGGCAGTTGCGCGTCGCCCGGTGCTCCAGCGAGCTCTCAAACACCTCCGGCAGCGTGCGCACGTTCGGGTCCAGCGTCTCCAGCAGCGGGCTCTGCACATAGCGCCAGTGCCGGTAGACCGCCGACCGGTTCGGCGTCGCGCTGTTGGGCAGCGGCAGCGCATACGGAGCCCCCGGCGGAGGAGGCGGCGAGATCTGGGCAATGGCCGCAGCCACCTGGGGACTGGCCATTGTGGGCGAGAGAGAGAGAGAGAGAGAGAGAGAAATAGAGAAATTAGAGAGGGGAAAGAAGGGGACGCAAAGGAAACCGTCTAGCTATAATCTGGGTTACGACAGATGAACAGCTCGTAGATCGAGAACCGCTTGAGAATGACAAAAGAAGAAAGAATTGAGCTTAAAGCAGGGCAAAAAAAAAAAGGTAGAAAGATGCTAGAGCGTGACTCGGGAGTGTCGGCGGGACGTCATTCAAAAGAGGGAGGGAAACTCTGGATGGGGAAATGGGGCTTTCTACAAGAAGTCGAGCACTTCTCCATAGCTTTGCTTTTCTGTCCCCAAAGCGGCGGACACGGGGTTCTCCCCAAAAAAGTACGTCGTAGGCTGGTTGCGGTATAGCGCCGTGTGGAGAGCATTTTCTTAGTGCGATGTCCGAGGACCGAGGCAGGCACTACGAGTATGAGGCACCTGCGGTCGCACTGGAATGGGCTACGGAGGCCCACTAACATGAGCTTGGCCAGGTGAACATGTGAAGACCCAAAAGGCCCACACTTTCTGTGCCACAGCAAGGGCCGCAAACGATGTGGCTGTGGTGGAGCTCCACATCACCTGATCACAGTATGGATACATTCAACTCGGATCGCCTCCTCTTTCTTTTTACTTTTACACCCTCTCAACTCACGCAATCAACAACTGCTTCCACGTACACGGAGCAGCGTTCTTAACAGACAACTGGCTGGCCGAACGGAGCAGCTCTCTTAAAGAAAGTCTACAAACCGTCAGGAGTATGGATAAGATGCGCACTACGGGCTGGAAGCCACAAGTACCCAAGACTTGGAGGTCGTCCGTTGGCGTTTGAATGTCTCGATCCTCCTTCCTGTGGTCACCCGAGGAGAGCATATATGGATAGCATCGCGCACACTGCCAACCACCAGAAGCAAAAAGCGTAAGACACCCGTGGTCTGTGGCTAAGCCAGCTGATGTCTCAATGAAAATCGATGGGCATCAGCTTCTTGGGCGCTGGTCGTAGGAGGTAGCGAGAAAACGAGAAGGCGAGACGGCGGGACAGCAATGGAAGCAGAGGATGAGAAAAGACCACCATTTTCAGATGCAAATGCCTCGCCGCCTGACCGAGATGGTTCGTTTTGCCATTTCTTGGCCTGTATGTTCAATTTGAGCTGTTGAAGTCTGCGACACAGCAAAGCCAGGCTCGGCCTCATTTATGGAAGACAGTGCATTCGTCAACTCGCCCAGATAGGTCTATAAGAAGACAACAGTCTGTCTGTTTTCTTCGTATTGTCGCACGCTGTGCAATGGGGTCCCAAAGGAAACACGACAGTTTAGAGCTGGATAGGACAAGAGTTAAGAATGCCTGGACTTCAAAGTCGGATGGCCCGTGCTCACCAAGCTGTAAGGAATTAATACGACGGAAATGAGTGGTCAGTCGTTCATTCGTATCAGCAACTCTCAATTTCTTAAAATCGCTTATATCGATATCTTTCTTTGGTCTAGAAGCATAAGCGATGACAGTGTCTACTTGTAATATGACCTGTCTTTCACCTCTCGTAATATTCTGCTGCTGTTCTTATGTATGCAAATGTGCATACGACTTTGTACCTTGTTTTGGCGTTCGGACCTCCTTCCCTGTCACTCTTTTTTTTGGTGTTTCAGGTCGGCTTCACAATTGGAAATTTGGAGGTCGCATAATGGCGATCCGGCTCAGGCTCCCCGCCCCTTTGCACGCACTACCCGCAAATTTCATACGATTGCAGTACGGAGTCTTTGCATCGTTTTGCGGCGCACAACGAATTACGTCGTATGTCTCCGTAGCTCCGTTCTGGTATGAGGCAAGGAAGCACAGATGCCATTTCTTGGCCCTCATGGTTGCCCACTCGTCCTCAAACCGGTTGAGCAAAACAAAACAGAAAAAAATGGAGAGCTGGATGCCATTTTTTTTTTCACGTACGAAATTCTTGGCGTGGCAGAAAACCCCAGGATCACTGCTACTGTGTACGGAGTAGACAAAAATAACAAAACCGGTCCTCTTCTTGCAGCGCCAATACCGAGACAGAGCCAAGAAGAACCTGCGGCGATATCTGTGTTTTGCTCAGCCTTCTGGCGTTGCAGACGTATGGAGACCCAACAAGGCCAAGAAATACCAAGACTGTGAGGGAGAAAACCAAGCAGCCAGAGGACAGCTAGAGCAGCGAAGAATAAGGGCTTTGGAAGCCAAAAAAGAAATCAGAACGGACACGTAATGTCTGTTTGGAAGAAGACGCAAGAAAGAAGCTGTATTTGCATCAGCCAGAGCATACAAGCTCTAACAAACCAGACTGACAATGTACCGTGCACCGTGCTCCTTCGTACTCTGCTCGTAAAGTTGCGTATGCTTCGACTCGACTCCAAACATGCTTGTTCTTGGTTCCAGAAATCTTTCTTGGTTCCAAAGACAATGCATAATGTACGTCGTATATGTGTGTCCCACTCTGATAGCCGGTCTCAGTCGGTAGTCCCTCCTTTCTCTCCTTCCACCCCGTCGCCCCTGCCGCTTGCCGCTGCCTCTGTTTTTTTTTTTTTTTTTTTTTTACTGCTTCGGATTGTCCTCCTTCCCCTCCTGCCCCCTGGTCTCTTATTCTGTTGTCCTTTCTGTTCTGGTTTCCTTCTCTCTTTTCTTCTTCTCTGCCCGCCTTTCTTTTTATTTTTGTTTGTCTTGCTTCTTCTCTTTTCCCATTTTCCCATTTCCCCCCTTTTCACTCGTCCATCACCACATTTTTGTTCGACTTCAATTCTTAAGCGCTGGCTGCCTTTTTTTTATAGAAGCACTTTTTGGACTTTTTTTGGAAGCTGGACTTTCTGTATTACGAACAAACGCCGGACGGTTAATATCTCCTTTAATTTCAATCTGCAGCAACAAAAAAAACAAAAAAAGCCGCCAAGATGACGAAAGCCACCTCGGTTTTGATTCTGGGTTTTCGGGGCGTGCAATTCGTTTTCGCTCTCATCGTTTTAGGCCTTTCCTCGTATGGTGGGTGTTCGATTTCGACGTCTTGCGGAGTTGCCCGCAAAGAGGGAAAAAAGGAAAACAAGGAATAGAGAGAAGAGGAAAAGGGGAAGGGAGAAGGGAGAAAGCAGAGACAGAGAGCAAGATATACTAATGACTTTTTTCGTTCAGTCGTCAACTGGTACACCACTGACACTCTGACGGCATCGCCCTCGCAAATCAACTTCCTCGTCGCCGCGCCTCTGCTGTCGCTCATCTCCATTGCCTACAATGAGGGTATCTCTCGCTTTGTGCCTCGCAGTAAGTCTGCTCGCTGTCCGACGCTGTGCCCATCTGTGGTTTTGCATTTTTGCCTCCGAGCTTCACCTCGTCTGCTCTTTGATTTCTCTCGACTGACAAGCCTCCCCCCCCCGCACCAGTCTACAGCTCGTATGTGGCCTTTGCCATCGACGCCATCAATGCTACTATGTACTTTGCCGGCTTCATCGCCCTGGCCGTCTTCCTCGACGGCCTGCTTTTCTGCCGTGGCAGAGTGTGCGGTGCCGCGCGCGCCGACGCCGTCTTTGCCGCGCTCTCTTGGCCCATCTGGTCAGTCACGACCGCCCTGCTGGGCTTTGCCGTCCTCCGCAACGGACGCAAGGCCGGCAGCGGCAGCAGCAACCCGCGCACGCAAGCGGTGTTTGCTTCGGAGATGAAGATGGACGGCTCTCGTGCATAGAGAGTTAGTTACAGTTAGCCGTCCATGGCATGCTGTGTGTATCTCTCGGTGTGTGTGTGTGTGTGTGTGTGTGTGTGAACAAAACACTTTTGAGTGCGCATCCGCCGCGCGTTGATGTTGCAAAGAGAGACAGTCTTGTTCTGAGACTAGCACACGGCCGAGACAGCAAACAGCCTTCCAGGTTGGATCAAAACGCCAGAAACCGAAGCCACAGCTGTGCTGCGGTCGCGATCAACTGGCCAGGACTGGGCGCCTGTTGATGGGGCGGGCCTTCACAGCCCACCCTTTTCTTATAAAAAAAAACTCTTTTCCCCTCTTCTCGACTCTTGATGAAGAGGCCAACCAAAAGCTCTGGTCGTTCTAGAACGTCGCGAAACGGTCATTTGTGTTCTTACTATCAAGGAGGCTATTGAAGGAATAGCACTGACGGTGTCAGGGTTGGCGTGGGGGGCAAACGGGGTGCTTTTATTTTTCATTGTTTTTTTTGTCCTTTTGTTTATCTCTATTTTCTTTTGTTGTTTACTTATGTGCCTTTTGCTGTCTTAACTTTCCTCCGAGGCTATCCAATAAAACAGCCATACAAAACACCGGTGACGGGTGCAGAAAGTCTTTCTTCCTCTGAATATGCAGGAGAACGTAGCATTGCGGCTGATCTTGAAGCAAACACCCTTCACTGGATAAGGCTCTGGCCCCCAGTCTTCTAGAAGAGAAGAGCAGTGCGAACTCAATCGTCAGCTCGGGAAGCCGACACGCTTTTCGGCGTGGCCGGTCAACCTTGCAAGCAAAACGTAATACACGGACAAACAAAGATGAAAAAAGCCGACCAAGATGACGACGGAAGGGCGTACTCGACGATTGTCGGTCAAACTCGTATCAACCACAGCCTCCTTCTTCGTTGGATGAGAACAAAGCATCTTTCGCCGTTTTTGAACTCCGTATTACTGCATGTCCACAATACGAGCAAGTTCATCAAGCCACCATGAGCTGTCCAGAGTAATACGGCGTGATGCGGGCTTTGCGCCTTGTGAAGCCTTGACCATCCATACGAACACATCGTGGTCGTCCTTCTTGCGTCGTCAGAATCCCCCTATCCATACTTCCGCTGCTGTCAAAAAAGGCTGGAGAACATATCGGTCTTCTTCCCCACTCCTCCCCAGAGAACGAAATATCTGGTGCTGTAGCCGTTTTTTGCCTGGCCGATTGCGTGCTTGCGGCTGCCCCACTCGTAGTGGCCACAATAGGCAATGGGACGACCAGGGAGCCAATGGGCAGCCGAGCAAGACATGGCCCAGCAGAGGAAAAAGGCTAGCTGACTCGACCGACTCCGTCTGACCACATAATAGTGCTAATGGTGTCAGAGGGAAGGTAGGAAGGGGGAACGAAAGGCAGGCGCAAATGAAAATAAAGCAGAATAAAAAAAATTAGAATAAAAAAAAAAGAGCACAAAGCAGTTTTGAGTAATTGGGGGTTCTTTGTGGGTTTTGCGTGACAAAAGTGGCTCAAAGTTATACTGGTGAATTTTTTTTTTAAAAAGAAGACGCCGTCCCGCTTCCCGAAGTTTACATTGTCTACGTCGCATAGCTTTTCCTCTCATTGCGGTTCTTTATTCGAGCTTCTCCCTCAGCTTTCTACCTTTTTTGCCTTTTCGCCGCTTTCTTCGCTGCGGCCTCTCTCACCTTGCTCTTCAAGCTGCTCCTTGCTCTTTGCGCTCCTGGTTCTATTTGCCCCGCCCCGCTGGCTGTCTGGCTCTACATCGGTTCACTTGCTTTCTCTCCCACCCACCGCAACCATGTCGGAACTCTCGAAGCACTTTGAGACGCTGCAGCTGCATGCGGGCCATTCGCCCGACAAGGCCACCAACTCACGCGCCGTGCCCATTTACGCCACTACGGTTCGTTCTGAGAGAGAGAGAGAGAGAGAGAGAGAGAGAGAGAGAGAGAATTGCTGGACACAAGGCAGCTAACCAGTGACAGAGCTTTGTCTTCAACGACTCGGCGCACGGCGCACGGCTGTTTGGCCTGAAAGAGTTTGGCAACATCTACAGCCGATTGATGAATGTAGGTACCCCTCATTGCGTCGGACAGGGGGGTGGGCACGGGACGGAGTGGGATCAGCAGCTCGGAGCGCGTGCTAACGAGAGCAGCCGACGGTGGATGTGTTTGAGCAGCGGATTGCGGCGCTGGAGGGCGGCGTGGCGGCGGTGGCGGCGTCGTCGGGGCAGGCGGCGCAGTTCCTGGCGATTGCGGCGCTGGCGCAGAGCGGCGACAACATTGTGTCGACGACGAATCTGTACGGGGGCACGTACAACCAGTTCAAGGTCAGCTTTGAGCGGTTTGGCATCCACACCAAGTTTGTGAGCGGGGACGATGCGGAGGCGCTGGCGGCGGCGATCGACGAGCGCACCAAGGCGGTGTACATTGAGAGCATTGGCAATCCGCGGTACAACGTGCCGGACTTTGAGAAGATTGCGGCGCTGGCGCACGCCAAGGGCGTGCCGGTGGTGGTGGACAACACCTTTGGCGCGGGCGGCTACTTTGTGCGGCCGATCGAGCACGGCGCCGACATTGTGGTGCACTCGGCGACCAAGTGGATTGGCGGGCACGGCACCACGATCGGCGGCGTCGTCGTCGACAGCGGCAAGTTCGACTGGGGCAAGCACGGCGCGCGCTTCCCGCAGTTTGTCGAGCCGTCGGAGGGCTACCACGGGCTCAAGTTCTGGGAGACCTTTGGCCCCATCAGCTTTGCCATCCGCGTGCGCGTCGAGCTGCTGCGCGACTTTGGCCCCGCCCTCAACCCGTTTGCCGCCCAGCAGCTGCTGCTGGGCATCGAGACGCTGAGCCTGCGCGCCGAGCGCCACGCCTACAACGCCCAGCGCCTGGCCGAGTGGCTGGAGAAGAGCCCGTATGTCGGCTGGGTCAGCTACCCGGGCCTGCCCAGCCACCCGTCGCACGCGCTCGCCAAAAAGTACCTCAAGCGCGGCTCCGGCGGCGTGCTGAGCTTCGGCGTCAGCGCCGGCACCGGCGCCGCCGGCAGCGCCGTCGTCGACAACTTCAAGCTCGTCTCCAACCTCGCCAACGTCGGCGACTCCAAGACCCTGGCCATCCACCCCTGGACCACCACCCACGAGCAGCTGAGCGAGGAGGAACGCATCAGCTCCGGCGTCACCGAGGACCTGATCCGCATCTCCGTCGGCACCGAGCACATTGATGACATCATTGCCGACTTTGAGCAGGCCTTTAAGGCCGCCGAGGCGGCCGAGAAGAAGGCCTGAAGGGCCTGAAAGGCCTGAAGGGCCGGAAGGGCCTGACCCCAAAAAAATGCAGGAGGGAAAAGGGAAAAGAAAGAGGAAAGAACAAATGCTTCACCCTGTAAAGGAGAACCGGCCTGCTAGTGATGTCTAGGAAACGAAATGAAAGTAAAAGAACTCGTACTCACTCGTATGGAATATAACACTGTTGTGTGAAAGTATTATGATAGTACTCCGAGTGATTGCGCGATTGCCCTTATCTTGCACGTGCGCAGCAACAAATGATTACTAAGCATAACTGCTCCAAAACGGCCACTGCGCTTGGGCAACGCCATTCGGGGTTTCTATTCCCATTTTACTACGACGTCCATACATCAACCGACGCCCTCGACATCTTCGAAACATCCCCCTTTTCTCACGGCTACCACGCTCGCTGGAACCCAAAAATGCGCGTGGTCTCTTTGCTCTCGTTGGGAGCAGCGGCGGCGGCGGCTGTGTCTGCGTCAGCATCTGCCTCTTTGGCGCCGCCGTCTACGTCCATCGTGTTCCAGATCGGGTTGCCGGCCACAGCGCAGCAGCAGCAGCAGCAAGAACGCCAGCAGCCGCAGCAGCAGAAGGACCAGCAGAAGCTGCAGGCGCTGCAGGCGCTGGTGGCGCAGATTCCGGCGTGGACGCGGGCCACGCTGGACGCGGGCCACGGCCGCCACTTTGTGTCGGCGCCCATCACGGCGAGCGGCGCGCTGGTGTTTTCCAACGTGACGGCCGGATCGTATCTGGGCGAGGTGCCGTGCGCAACGCTGCCGTTTGGGCCGCTGCGCGTGGACGTGGAGGAGGACGAGGAGGAGGAGGAGGGCGAGGGCGAGGGCGAGGCGACGGGCGGCCACCAGAAGAAGGAGCGAAAGGCAAGCCCGCTCCGTGTGACCGTGACAGAAAGCTACCGCGGCCACGACTGGAACAACCGCGGCGCGGCTCTGCCACGCATCTCGTCCGGCGGTGGCGGCGACAAGAGCGCGGCGACAGCGGTACCGACGGCGGCCTCCTTTCTCGTCACGCCTCTGAGCATGGCCCGAAAATCATACTACACCGAGCGCAGCAGCTTCTCGCCGCTGGGCGTGCTGAAGAACCCCATGATTCTGCTTGGGCTGGCGTCCATGGGCCTGGTCTTTGGCATGCCCTACCTCATGGACAACAGTACGTTGGTCTTTTTGCTGTCACACACACACACACACATACACAACATTCTGTCTCCCACTCCTGTCTCCCATTCTTGTCTTCCGTTCCGGCTAACACAACTAGTGGATCCCGAATTGCGCGCCGAGTTCGAAGCCCAGCAAAAGGCCAACCCCGTCAACAGCATTCTCGGCGGCGGCGGCGGGCCCGGCCGAAGTGCGCCGGGCACCGGGTTTGACATGGCGGCATTCTTGGCGGGGAGCAACACTCCAAGCAGTGGCGGCGGCGGCGGCGGCAGCGGCAGCGGCAGCGGCGGCAGCAACAACAAAAAGAAGTGAGCAACGGCACAGCGGCAGCCTTGGCGAAACAGTGCATTGTTGTGTATGTTGCATATAGACTGTATTAGATCAAAGAGCTACAGAGGCTGGGAGAGGAGCCAGGCCGGTTGAACAGTGGTGGCGTTCCCAAAGCAATTGGCAGTGCATCCTGTTTCAAACAAAAACACGGTTTTGCATGTATAGCAGCCGCCAAGACGGCACGACACCACCCGGCCTCTTTTAGCATCGAGAAGAGAGAGACGGCTAGCATAGTGACAAAAATCATTCATTGGTACAGAACGTGAGATTGCGAAGAGCAAAACAAGAAATAAAAATGAAAGCCAAAAAAGAAGGCGCAGCAAAGTTAGAGGCTGCATTGTCAAACAGGCATTGTCCTTCAGCCCTCCATCGCCCATCATCGTGAAATCGTCGACGTCTGTCACGTCGTCCGCAGCGGAGTCTCGACGCTTTCGACGTCTCGACACTCTCGACACCATTTTCTCTTGTCGTTGCCATTGTGACTGTCCTTTGACCTTAAAAGTCGCCGCCAAAGTCGCCGCCGCCGTCATCGCCGCCGCCATAGTCGCCGCCGTCATCGCCGCCATAGTCGCCGCCGCCGTCGTCGCCGCCGTCGCCACCGTCCAGGGCCTCGCCCAGCAGCACGCCGCCGAGCAGGCCGCCGCCGATGCCCAGGGCGGCGGCGCCGGCGGTGCCCATGCCGCCGCTCTTGCGGGGCGGGGCCTGCTGGGGCGGGTAGCCGCCATAGCCGCCGCCGTAAGCCTGGGGCGGCGGCGGGCCGTAGCCGCCGTAGCCGCCGTAGCCCTGCGGTGGCGGGGGGCCATAGCCGCCGTAGCCCTGTGGTGGAGGAGCGCCGTAGCCGCCGTAGCCCTGGGGCGGCGGTGCCGGAGAGCCATATCCGCCGTAGCCGGCGTTGGCGCCCGGGTATCCGCCGGCGGCGCCCGGATATCCGCCGGCGCCGTACTGCGCGTGCTGGGGCTTCTTGCCACCGCCAAAGATCTTGCCCAGCAGCCCGCGCTGGCCCGAGCCGGCTGCCGGCGGCTCGCCCACGCCGCCGGCGCTGCCCGGTGCCGGGCTGCCGGCTGGCGACGGCGTGGCCCCGGCCAGGTACGACGACGCCGCCCCTGCGCCGCCTGCCGCGCCGCCCGCCCGCGCATACTCCTCCTGCTGCATCTGGCGCGCAAGCCGCTCGTCCTCGCTCAAGTGACCCGACCCGCCGGCGCCGGCTCCGGCTCCTTCGTTGAACGGGTTCTTCTTCGTGTCCGTCGGGGCCGGGCCCGAGCCCGGCGAGTAGCTCGGCGGCGGGCCTTCGGGCGCACCGTCGTTGTCCGGCGGCCGCGCCGGCGCCGTCGGCTTCTCCCACTGCGACTTTTTCGTGTACGTGTTGACGTAGAACCTGCCCCGCGTCCCATCTGTTAGCCCGGCTGGACTCCTTTCCGCCTTTTTCCTTTTCTACTCCTCTTCTCCTCTCTTCGTTCCGTCTTTTCCTTTCTACTCCTCGTCTCCTCTCTTCCGTGCCCGCCTTTTCTTCGCCCATTGTTTCTCCTGCCCCTTCTCAACTCACCATTCGTTATACTTGTCGTTCCACCGCGCCACCCAGCCCTCGGGAACCTTGGGCGGCGGCGGGCCGGCCGGAGCTTCAAAGTCGGCCATGAGGAGATTGCGGTGTCCCGGCTCGGGTGCCTCTCAACAGTGGATGAAGCGAGAGCAGAAAGTGGTTTTTTTTTTGAGGGGGGCAACAGAAAAAATGATGGAGAGAAGAAAGCACACACAAACCAATGGCAAGACGGGGATGTGGGTGGAGGATTTTGTGTCGAAGAAATCGGAACGGGGGGGAAATGAGAAATTAAATCAAAAGAGCGCCAAGGAAAAGCGACTTGGCGGGACTAAGGATGGCTGGTCTTGATTTGAGAAATAGAGCCAGCCGGGACAGCTAGAAGAGAGAGAGAGAGAGGGCTACGTGGGATGGCCTGCTCATAGTTCATATAATAAATACTCTCTGTACGGAGTATGAATCCTAAACGAGACGGTAAAACATAAATGTCCACGTACGAGGAGAGCGTGACGGAGGGAGGGGCAATGTAGCTTACGAGTACGAGGGCAGCTGCTGAGGCGAATGAGGGGCAGCGTGGAACGGAAGGACGGAGTTGGTGCTACGGGGAAGGAGGGCCCAAGCCACAGTGCTTATAGTGCTATAGTGCTATAGTGACTAATTATGCTGCCACGGCTGCAGATGAGGAATCAGATGGAATTGTGGCGGGGAGACAAGACCAGCAGGCACCCATGAATCATGAACAGACGCAGAATTGATCGAATGTACGAGTACACTGTAGATGTAGAGGGGAAATAACTACAGATGTGTTGCATTGTGGCTCGTCTATCGAGATGGCCCGCCCATTCTTACACGGTTTAGGACGGTTGCTGCGCCACCCGTCGGAAGCGTGTTGTAAGAGCGGGGCGGCCGGCTACGGTAGTGGGAGGCAGCCGTCGCACGAAAAGACGAGCTGTGAATTGGCTGCGCACTGTAGGAGCCCAGAAGGCAGAGAAAACAGAGCCCAGAAGGCATCAACACAGAAAACAGAACAAACAGCTTATTAGTTCAGACAACCCTACTGCGGTGTAATGCTCTTGCTGGCGGCTAAAAAAAGTAAACAAAAATCCAAGGACGATAATGTAGGAATGACGCAGAAAACCCATCAGGCCACAACACAGGTCAAAGTCAAAAGCAGAACCAGAGAAACCTTTGTAGGTTCCTCAACGAAAATGGAATCTTCTCCTTGTTGGCTCTTTATCAAAAATGAATCCTCCTCTTTGTAGGCTGACGAAAATGGAATCTTCTTCTTGTAGGCTCTATCAAAAATGAAATCCTCTCCTTGTAGGCTCTTTATCAAAAATGGAATCCTCTTTGTAGGCTCCTTATCAAAATGGAATCCTCCTCTCATCACGTATCGCGCTCTCTTCTCAGTAGAGGTCTCGGCTGGTGCGGCGGTAGTTGTCGTCGTCGTCGTCGTCGAGGTCGCCGGCGGGGCCGAAGCCGGGGCCAAACAGGTGAGCGGCCTCGATGCAGTAGCCGCCGGCGCCGCTGGCC
This sequence comes from Raffaelea deltoideospora, assembly GCA_019925385.1. Taxonomy (NCBI): domain Eukaryota; kingdom Fungi; phylum Ascomycota; class Sordariomycetes; order Ophiostomatales; family Ophiostomataceae; genus Raffaelea; species Raffaelea deltoideospora. Next base: position 71,141 of record JADHKP010000002.1, read on the forward strand.
ATGCGGGTCTCGCTGCCGTAGCAGATGACGGCGGCGTCGACGATGCCGCTGAGAATGCCCTCCATGGCGCCGAGCACGCCCCAGCCGATGAAGCTGGCGACGAGGCCGACGACGTAGGCGTAGGCGCTGCCGCGGAGCGAGGAGCCGGGGCCGTCGGGCAGGGCGATGCGCAGCTGGCGCGCGGTCATGACCCAGCCGGCAAAGCCGAGCGCGGTGGCCATGACGAAGCGGGTGGCGTGCAGCAGCAGCTTGGCGAGGCGGTAGGGCAGCAGCGGGGCGTCGGCGGCGGCGGCAGAATAGGCGTAGCCATGACGACGGCGGCTATGGCGACGATGGCGAAAGGCGCGCGGCGTCAGCGTGGCGGTGGGGGTCTGGGGCGACAGAAAGTCGAGCTGGGCGAGGCCGTGGGCGGCGGCGGCGAGGGCCTGCGAGTGGATGGCGGCATAGGTCAGCGTCAGCGGGTTCGTCAGGGCGGCCATGGGCGAGGACACGAGCGAGAAGCAGAGCAGGCCGAGACCGGCGGCGAGGCGGCGCGGCAGCAGCAGCAGCGGCAGACGCACGGCCAGGGCCAGCAGGCTGGCCAGACAGACCGAGCCAAAGAGGGTCGTGACGGCGTGGTGCAGGGCGGCGGCGACGACGTCGGCCGACGGCGGCGCCGGCTGCACGTTGCGGTGGAAGTACCACTGCGACACCGTGGCCGCCGTGGTGGCGCGCTGCACGCCCGCCAGCACCGAGAGCGTCCAGAGGTACATGAGCACAAACCAGGCGCCCAGCCACCAGCTCGCCGTGCTGAGCACAAAGCGAGACAGCCCGCGCGAAACGGAGCCGCCGAGGAAGACGCGCGTGAACATGCCGAGCCAGGCCCACGTCCAGACCACCACCGCCGCCAGGCTTGCCAGCCCCACGAGCACCAGTCCCGGGTTCGCCGCCAGGATCCGGCTGGCAAACTCCAGGATCGCCACCGCCCGCCGCACCGCATGCCGTCCCTTCCACACCAGATACGTCCACACGGCCGCTCCCGCCAGCGGCACCGCTGCCGCCCACCGCATCGCCAGGTCCTGCAGCCGCGTCCCGCCGCTGCCGCTGCCGCCGTTTTTGTCGTTGCCGCCGCTGCCCCGGAAGCTGTTGACAAACGGGTAGATGGAAAACGACACCAGAACGACCGGCACGGCCACAATCATCAGCAACACCAGCGGCCGCGCAAACGACCGCAGCGCCGCCAGCCACACCAGCGACACCACCACCGCCACCAGCGTGTCCACCGCCAGCAGGTGGAACGACCCCAGCAGCGTCGCGTAGATCGTGTCGCCCCACGGGCCTCCGCCGCCGCCTCGCTTGGGCGGCGGCGACGTGTGCAGAAACACGAGCACAAACGTCGCAAACAGCGACGCCAGCGCAATCAGGTAGATCCAGGCAAAAAACGCGTCGTGCCGGAACAGCTCGCTGTCTGCGGGACCTGCTGCCGCTGCTGCTCCTGCTCCTCCTCCTCCTCCTCCTAATGACGATAGCAGCTCGCTGTCGGCTGCTCTTGCCGCCCTTGCTGCTGCCGCTGCTGCCGCTGCCGCTTCGCTGTCCGAGTCGCCGCCCAGCCCAAACTCCGACTCGTTGGTTGCCTCTCGCCGCAGCGTGCTGTCAAAAGCAGACGGCGCAAGCTTCTGGAACGCCGGCGGCCGGTCGCCGCCAGCACCGCCAGCACCACCAGCACCACCAACACCAACACCCCCAGCGCCGCCCGCACCGGTCCGGCCACGCCGTCCTGACAACGGCGCCGCCGCCGCCGCTGCTTCATACGTCAAACCCACAGGCGGCTCGTTGTCGTCGTTGTCATTGTCGGCCATCGTCGACTCTAGCCCAATGTCCACCATGTGGCCGCGGCTCTCGCCAAGAGCGTCAAAGTTGGCCGCCTCGAGATGACGGGAGCCGCCTCCCTTCCGGTCGTGCCGCTGGCCGGCCGTCCCCGGCTTGTACGCCTCGGCTGGGTCGTCGTCCTCTCGCTCTCCGGCTGCCCCCGCCGCCTGGCTGCCGCCCCCTCCAAACGACGTCCGGCTCCGCTCGTTCTCCTCCGTGCCCGACGCGCTCTCTTCCAGCAGCCGGCTCGAGGCCGCCGCCGCAAACACCCGCCGCGACCGCTGCAGCGCGTACAGGTCGGCCGCCTCGCGCGTGTGGTCGTCGTCGTCGTCGTCGCCGCCGCCGTAGCCATATCCGTAGCCGTAGCCGTAGCCGTGGCCGTAGCCACCATACCCATAGCCGTCGCCGCCGTCGCCAACATGCCGCCCGCGCCCGGCCCGCCGCCTGCCGCCGCCACCACCCATCATCTGGCTCGACACCCCGTCGTCCTCCTCGTCCTCGTCCTCGTCCTCGCGGATGCCCATCCGCCCGCTGTGGAAAAGCGGCGCCGCTTCCGACCCACGCACTCCGCCGCCGCCGCCAAGCACAGACGTGTACCGGGACGCAAAGTTGAGCTGTCCGAACCGCGAGCCGCCGCCACCGCCGCCGTTCCCGCCCGCTGTCGACCCCGTCAAATACGGATTGCCCAACGACGCCGTACTGTTGCCGCCGCCGCCGCCGCCACGACCACCACCGCCGCCTACACCGAGAAACGACCGGCCATACATCGATGGCCGGCCCCGGGCCGACGACGACCAGTCGGCAAATCTTCGACTCGGCGCTGCTTGCTGCTGCTGCTGCTGCTGCTGCTGCTGCTGCTGCGGTGCTTCGCCGCCGCCATGGTACAGCCCGGGATTCCGGCTGGTATCCGTGCCCGTGTTGCCGCCACCGTTATCGCTCGGCTGGCCAAAACTCGAAAAGCGCGACTGGGACTGGGCCAGAAACTTGGACGCATCTATCTTGTCAGACAAGGAGTAACAGACACGCACACTCTCTCTTCTTTCTCGTAAAGTACCAAACCAACACCACACGCATACACACACAATCTCTCTCTCTCTCTCTCTCTCTCTCATAAAGTACCAAACCACTCACATTCAGAAAACATGATCAAACCCCTCGAGGGACCAGACGCTGCGCTGCTGCCGCTTTCCTGTCTGGACAGGCCTCGTTTTGCAACAAAATGCCTCGCAGCTGGGTTGCTCTCAAAGATCGGCCTGCTACAACTCTCTGGTCGCGTTTGACGATGCGGCGAGTCGCCGTTGTACTTTTATTCTCCTTTTCGCTCGGCTGCTTTCCTGCTGCTGTTTGCCGTGCAGTGGCTGCGGAGTGCCGCCGTGGCCGCTGGGCAGGCCTTTATCAGCCCGGAAATAAAGATAGGGAAGATAGGCGATACGGCAAAGGAAAAGAGATAGGGGAAGAAAGAAAGCGCGGCTAGGAAAGCATTTGGCGTCCAGGTGAAAACAAAGAAGAGAGAGAGAGAGAGAGAGAGAGAGAGAGAGTTCAAAGAAATGAAATTAGAGAGACCAAGCAATGTAGGATGACTGTAGGAAGAAAAGCTGGGCGGCTGAGAAGACGCACGCGACCTGGCGGTGTGCCTTTGGTTTTGGGTGTGTATGAGTATTATGGGGGGGGAACAGTATTACAGAAGACAAAGTAGGGGAGAAATGACTCTGCCTGCGATCTGATGACGAATGATAGCGGATGGCAGGCAGAGAAGGGTGGTGGGGAGCCTGTCCAACTTTTAGCGTACAGTAATCAAGGGGAGCCTAAGAGATGGAGATTAGGCTGAAGCTATGGCGAAGACGAGCAACTTTGGGTGCCTATGTACTATTACGGAGTATGAATACAGTGCTACTTACTCGTACTGACAAAGACTCATAGTCGGGGCTACGCGCTCGTAGAGAGGCCCACCGCCGCACGGAGTACATCGGAGCGATAAAGCCAATCGAGGTAGTTACAGAGGAGCTTTGTAGAGCTTTAGCACATTGACAATGCTCGGCAACTCACACGCAGTCTGATTATTGATTTGTATTGCATTCTATATGTTCCTTGCCCTCTGATTTTTGACTGCAGCTCCCGTGACGCTATATATAAGACTTGCCAGCCCAGCCGTCTTCTGCATCCAGAGGCAAACTGCGGGTGACAGTGGGAACCTGAGCTTGCAAGCCGCCACCATCCCCATCCGTTTGGCGCCGTCGCTCAGGCTCTGGGCTCGTTCGTCCAGGCTCTCTAGATAGTCTCCAGGACAACATTGAACGACCGTTTGACAGTATGTCGATTCGGCCTGCCTGAGCTGCAGAGGTCTTTGTGGCTGATGTGCTTTTGGCGTGCTTTTTTCTTCTGGGACAACAGCGTGGACAATGAGTCCTTCTCGCTCTTTTGAGCCGACTTGTTGCTCTCTAAAGCTTATCATGCTAATGAAGCTCGCCACATTCAAAGTACAGAGTACGGATGAGATAACGCTGGACAGGCGTTGTGCTCTGTGCCGTCCGCTTAAAAATAAACGTACCGTGTACTTTTTGGCTTTGCTAAGCAGTTGTCCCAATCGTACTCCGTACAGTGGGGTAAAAGCGGTATGAGGACCCATAATACTTGTCATCAGGTGGTCCCAGTGCTGATTAGGAGCCTCTTTTCCCTCAAACTCCTTGCAGGTTCCACGGCCCAAAGTCCCAACTGGCATTGGGTGTTTCGGCACTGCGTGGCCATTTCTTTTTTTGGTTTCGTCTGCTCAACGGGATTTCATCAGTTATTCCACCGCGACTCTCTCTCTCTCTCTCTCTCTCTCTCTCTCTCTCTCTCTCTCTCTCTCTTTCTCTCTCACTCACTCACACACACTCTTTCTCCATCGCTCACTCGCGGACTCCATCGCTCTCTCGTTTCCATTGGCCTCTCTTTTCCTTCCAGCCTTTGCCACACCCATGTCGTCGTCCCCTCCGCCGCAGTGGGACTACATTGCAAAGCTCGTGTGCATTGGCGACTCCGGCTGCGGCAAGAGCAGCCTGACGATCCGTCTGTGCGAGGGCCGCTTTGTCGCCTACCACGATGTCACCATCGGCGTCGAGTTTGGCAGCCGCATCGTGCCGGTTGGTCCGCCACACAGCCGGACATATGCGCGAGTCCAGGCCCAGCCGGACAACGGCGATGACAATGGCAATGCCAATGATGGCGACGATGACAACAGCCGTAGCCCGTTGACGGCTTCTTTGGCTTTGCCATCGACGGCAGCTCCGACGACCACACCATCAGGTCCATCATCATCATCATCATCACCACCACCGCCTCAAAAACCACAGAAGCCACAGAAGCCACAGAAGCCGCCAAAGCAACCACCGCCGCCAGGCCTGCCCGAGCCGCGGCGCGCCACCCAGGACCCGCCGCAGAAATACATGAAGCTGTCGCTGTGGGACACGGCCGGCCAGGAGACGTACAAGTCGGTGACGCGGTCGTACTTCCGGGGCGCGTCGGGCGCGCTGCTGGTGTTTGACCTCTCGCGCAAGCAGACCTTTCTGCACGTCAAGGACTGGCTGGACGACCTGCGCCAGATCGCCGACCCGGACATTGTCGTCGTGCTGGTGGGCAACAAGGCCGACTTGACCGCCGGCGGTGACGACGGCGCTGACGACAGCCGCCTCCAGGCCTCCGACAACAACAACAACGGCACCTCTGCCGCCTCTGCCGCCTCTGCCGCCGCCGACCGGCCCAACCAGCGACAGGTCACCCGCCAAGAAGCCCAGGACTGGGCCCGCCGCAACGGCGTGCTCGAATACGTCGAGACCAGCGCCAAGAGCGGCGAAAACGTCGAGCACGCCTTTCTGCGCGTCGCCGAACGCATCTACCAGAACATCCAGGCCGGCCGCTACGATCTCAACGACCGCCGCTCCGGCGTCAAAGGCCACGGCGCCGCCGCCTCCGCTGCCGCCGCCGGAACCGCCCGGCCTTTGCGCTTGGAAGCCCACGCCCGCCCAAGCAGTTGTTGTTAATCTCTTTCTCTCTCTCTCTCTCTCCCTCCCTCCCTCTCTCTCTCTCGTGGATACCCCATTTAATTTTGTACTTTTGTACTTATAGATTCCTCTTGCATCACTTTCTTTTGTTGTCGGTCTGAAGCGTATATAATTTTACATTGATGGCATGGTGACAGAGAATTGGGAAGCCTTTTGAACGCAAAGATCCCACAAAACATAAAAAAAAAGAATAAAAAAAGGAACTAACACAAAATAAGGAAATAAAAAGCCGAAACGGTGGTCGAAACAGAACCTCTATTACATGTGTGGTCACAACATCATCCGCAAGCCAGCTCTTCGTCAAACAAAAGTCTTGCTTTGCTGCCGTTCCGAACATAGATTTTTTTTTTTTTTGCCCTTGTCTATCGCAAAGCAATTGTAAATCCCGATCGTGGCCAGAACTCCCGCGCCCCCACAAAAAGGCCCCTTCCTTCTTCTTACTCTCCCTCTGTTTTGGAGTGGAAAGACAAAATGCTGCTGCTTTGCTCCCTCCGTGCTGTGCGTGTGTGTGGCAGTGTCTTCGCTCCTGGCCCCGAGCCCCCTCTAGGTTGAAGACCGGGTGGTTACTCTCTCCCTCTCTCTCTTCAGACGTTCCTGATTCTTGTCCCCCTTTGTTGCTTCTCCCGTCATTGCATTATGGTAGGTAGGCATTTGTGAGAAAAGACAGAAAAACCAGGCAGAAGGACAACAACAACGGGCCGAGTTCGGTAGCTCTTTCCCTGCTTTAGTCGCTCATTTTCCACGTGTCGAACCACTTCATGTAGCTGTATTGCTTGTTGGAGCCCGTCATGCCCCAGCAGATCGGGATGAAGTAGATGTAGAGCCCGATCACGGTCGCATACAAAAGACCGTAGACGGCCGCCTGCACGGCCAGCGCCCGCTTCTTCAGGAACCAATCCGCCAGGAAGCCAAATGTCAGAATGGCAAAGTAGAGCGCCGGGTAGTAGTGGTGCACATACGTGACACGCGCCATGATGACAAACGGCAGGTAGTGCAAGAACCAGCCGATGACGGGGTAGATGCCGGCGTAGTGGATGTGGTCAATGTCGTCCTGCGTGAGCTCCTGGTAGCCCCGCTGCCACCGGATCAGATACCAAAACACAAGCCCGGCAAAGATGCCCAGGCTCGCCGTCGAGCCCCAGTACACGATCGGGTTGCCCAGAAGGAAGTACTTGACAATCTTGTCGTCCCACCCGCACATTCTCAGGCCCACATTCAGGATGGGCCACTGCCACCACTTAGATGCAAGGTCGTCCTGCTTGTCGGGATCCGGCACCAACGCATTGTTGCTCGTCATCATCGCCACATTGAGGTGGACAAAGTCGCGCAAAAATGGCGACTTGTAAACGCTCGGATTGCCCTCCGGGACTATGTCATGTCAGCCATCGATTTGCCAAACCAGAACAGATAAAAAGGAATAAAAAAACATACGCTTGTCGTTGAAATGTGCCTCCACGTTCCAGTGCGTGTAGGTGTCACGCGGGTTGTTTTCCTTGGTGCAAGTCACTTCGATCTGCCGGAAACCCCATTGCGGCAAATTGACATTGCCGGCCCGCAGGTAACAGCCCAGAACCTGGTGGCGAAGCCGGAACGACGTCGTGAGCGTGCGGATGCGGCTGTGGTCCCGAGAAGCGACATCGTCCAGAACCTCGATATGCCAGTGATCCTTGGCATCGCCCACCGTGAGATTGCCGTAGCACGACACTTCCTTGTCGGCCTTGGTGATGGGCGCGGCAATCTCGTGCGAGTGCAGGTTGCGGCCGGTCTGTGCATGGATCAGGCGGACCACGGATTTGTCGCCAATAAACCGGGGCGGCTTCTCCGTGTCGAGCTCTTCCTCGTCACGGGCCGGGTAGAAGAACCAATCGTTGTTGGCGTCCTTGTGGTGGTAGCACGTCACTTGCTGTTGGCCCGATCCTTCTGGGTACGTCTGAACGTGAGAGTGAAGCAGGCCTAAGAAAACACCAGTGTTAGCATTTCGGAGCCTTGAGCAGTTGCAACACCACCCTCCGTAAACACTATGGGGGAAAAAAAAAAAGGGACATACCTCCGCCGTAGCCCATGTTCTTCAGCGTTACCCGCGAGCCGAGAGCGACTTCGAGAGGACTGCCCTTGCCGACCTCGGTGCCCTCCAGGTTCGCCTGGAACAGCGAGCTCATTTGGGCATCGCCGGGGCCAGAATGCGTGAGCACCGCAAAGTGAATGGCAAAGCTCAGTAGGTAGACCAGGAAGGGAAGGATAATGAGGCCGACCACTCTGGCAGCAACATGGGCAGCTAGGACAGTCTGAAAAAAAAAAAAAAGAATTAGTTTTAGTACGGGGGGGGGGGGGGGGGGCGGCGCCCCCCGGCCCCCCC
>JADHKP010000002.1:79394-104370 GCA_019925385.1 Raffaelea deltoideospora
TATTTTGGTTTAACAGTTTTGTTAGTTTAATTTTGCCGACCATTTTGGCAGCATTTTTGGTTCTTTTTTTTTTTTTTTAAAAAAAAAAAATTTTTTTTTTTTTTTTAAACCCCCCCCCCCCCCCCCCCTAAACGACCTGCCCCAACGTACCGGCTTGATTCTCAAATCGCCAAACTTGTTCCACAGATCTTCGGCCGTGTACAAGCCCACCATGGCTGTCACAAAGAGACCGACCAGCTTGACGCTGGTCACGCAACCAATGCTCAAGCCGGTCATGAACAGCCAGAAGAACCACTCGGGCTCGAAGCTTTTGTTCTGCAGGCGGTGGAACTTGGCCCAGCACAAAACGGTCGCAAAGGTGCCGCAGAGCAACATGGAGTCGAGAAGAATAAACCCTTTGTCAGTGTTAGCCAGCCTGAGCAGTGTGTTGCCCCGACAGGACAAAAAGGAGACGTGGAGGTGCGGGAACGAGGGACAAGCGGCATACGAGAAATCGTCGTGTAGCTGTTCTCGCAGAGAACCATGAGCGTCACTAGCCAGACAGCAGGCCGGGCAAAGCCGAGACTGCGGGCGGTAAAGCTGCAATTGGACCGTCGTTAGCAGGCCGATCGCCGACAACCAAGGGTAAAGACAGAAAAAAACGTTTGATGGTGCTGCAACATACTATGCCATGGGAACGGTCGCGACGCCGAACAAGGCGTTAAATGCGCGCATGGTCCAGAAATCGATTTCCTCGGGGTACGTCTCGCCGGACTTGAACTCGAAGCTGCCGTTGTAGCCGGCAAGGTAGCCGGACAGGCCGACGAGCAGCTTGCCCAGAGGAGGGTGAACGTCAAAGTAGAAGGTATGCTGTAGATAATGGGAGCCAAACTTTCCGAAACTGCAGAGTGCACACACACCAGTTAGCAGACCGGCGCATCTGTGCTTGGGCTCGTGAAGTGAGTGACGAAGAGGAAAGAGTCGAGAAAGTCGAGAAAACCTACTGTGCCTCGTCCCAGGTGACAATGTTCGACAGGCCAATCTTGTAGAGACGGGTGAAGAGGGCGATGGCCGTGAAGAGGATGGGAGCGACAATCACCTCGACCTCGCTGAGTATTTGTAGGACGGACGGCTGAGACTTGGCTGGCGTCTTGGTCTTCTTGTCGTCCCTTGGAGCTGGCGAAGCTTCAGAGACGGCGCTGGCGCTGCTGATGGCGGCGCCGGTACGTTGGCGGAGGGCATCGGTGTCCGCGAGCTGGGCACCGGAGGCCGCAACTGGCTTGTTGGCGGCCATGGTGTGAGGAGGAGACCCAGGGCGAAAAAGGGTGGTGAAAGACTATGCTGGTCTGCGACGAAGCGCCGAGGCGGATAGGTCTGTTTGTATCTCCTTCTCGTAGTCTCTCTTTTTTTTCCAGAGAGGAAAGATCACGGGTAAATTTGGTGGCACCCAGAAACGGCCAACAAAGGAGATGGAGGAAGGAGCGAACGGTCCAGGAAAAAAAACACACACACACCAACAAAAAAAAAACGAAAGAAGAGAAAGAAAAAAAAGGACGACTGGTACGAGAAGTAGAGAGAAAAGGAAAGAAGTAAAATGACAAAGAAAAACAAAAAAGAAGAAATACAGTAGAAATAGGGGATGTAGAAGAATGCAAGGGCGAGCAAAGGGAGGAAAGGCCAAAGGTAATAGCAAAGCGGTGTTCAGAAAAATTATATTGTGGAGGAGTTGGCAACACGTAAAGCAGAAAGAACTGAGAAGGGGGGGGCTAGTGGCCCCGTCGATGGAGGCTGTGGCGCAAAGATGGGCTACTGGACGTGTTAGGGGAAGGAACGAGCTATCAGAAATCTAAGAGCTTGGAGTAAGAAAATACGGCGTGGATGAGGTTAAGAGATCTAACTGAGCAGGCAGACAGGACCAACGAAATAGACATTGGGACCCGGAATGAACCTTGGAGGCCAGTCGACAATGCGATTTCTTGCCAGGAACATGCCCCCGTACCGTACGACCGTACGAGTATGGATATTATTGCATCGTATTACGAGGAAGGCAATGTCTTACAAAAGAAAAGAGGACACATGTTGGCTCCGGCTCCTACTCGTATTGCACGTATTCTCTGCTATTCCTCGCCAGCACTGAGCAAAACCGGGCTGATAGGTGTCTCCACCTGTTTGCTACAGGCTATTTCAGGTTTGCCAGAGGCTACTCGTACGCACTACGAGAACACAGCCCGCCGTGGCTGGCCGTCCAATGAAGAAAGGCACCCCCTGGACGCTCCCGCAAGTGTGGGTCTTGCTAGCAAAGCTGAACAGCAGGCAAAGAGGCAAGGTGTTTTGTTTCGTTTGCTATACGTAGTGCGAGATCCACCATTTCGGCCTCTGTTCGTCGTAATAATAAGGATACTCGTTCGTCCCTTCAGACTTTGGAAGAAAGATCGAGACCAGTTCCACTGAAAGCCAGCCGTTGTTTTCATCTGCTGTTTCTCGCACTCGTATTACTTCGCATGTTCGTGTTTCTGGCTTGGTCTTCGATCCGTCTGCAACGACGGTGTACGAGTATTACCGAGTAATAATACGACGTACGTACTCCAGGGCATTAGCGGTGACGCGGCTCTACTTCGTATGCAAGCTTCAGAACAACAGCGCCAGGGGCTTTTTCTCCTCCCTGGCGAATCCGTTTGAAGCCATTAAATAGCGGCCTGGCCTAGATCGCCTGCCAGTGGGCCCCCCTTTTCAGTTCTCTGCCGGAGATTTCAGAGACGCGATTCACTCCATGTCTTAAAAAAGAGAGTGCGCTTATTTTATGTTATCTCGACACTGGCGATGCTTCCCATCTATCACTGTTTCTGGACTTTGCAGTGGAGGCTTCCGAGATCAGCAGAGACGTAAGGAGAGAGCTGTGTCTGGGCAGACCCGCAACAGCTTAAGAGTGTTGATATCTTCTATCGCAGTTTAATCTCAGTTCATTTAGCAGCCGCCCGCCCGTTCGTGCTGAGGTTTACGTCGTGTAAAATGCACAATAAACACATGCTCGTAGTCGCACTCTGTATTGCTTGTTAGCGTCAACTCTACGCAATGAGGCCCGCAGTTCGAAGTACGCGTGCTTCAGTTTTGTGAGTCGTGTGTGCCATGCGCCGCGGCGTATTATACTTGTATCTTTACGATCCATACTCAGCTTGCGAGTAAGAATATATGGATACTCGTGAATTGAACAGGTGTTTGACAAAAAAAGCACACACCGCCTTCCAAACCGCTAGGCGGTCTAGAATAGCACTGGCATAACCAGTGGTAAGGCGTTGCAACCCCAGCGTAGTAATACGTTGTCATATGATTCTCCGTGCTCGTGCTCGTTACTTCCTCGGAGCAAAAGCACCGTCAGGCAAAGCACGTGCATGCCGCTCTTGTCGCTGGACCCACTACAATCGTGATCCGCTCATTCCGCACTGCAAGTCTCGGCCCATGAGTGAGCACCCGAGAGTGAAGAAGGAGAGGCATGCACTTCAAAACCCAAGCCTACTCGTATGCGCTGACGGAGCAATACAGCCTGTGATCCTCCCCCGCCTTTGCTCGTTGCAGGCTCATCTTTTATCCTTCCCCTCCCTACGCGTCAGTAGGATTATTCTGTATATTCAATCGCATCGAAGTTTTTAGGGACATTTGTTTTTTCTCTCTTTTTGGCTGCTATCTCTATCTCCCTCTCTCCTCCAGCGGCTGTCAGTCGCTTTTCGGTGTTTGCTCGGCTGTCGCCTCTCGACTGTCACCTCTCGTCTGGATGTCGTCTAGCTCTCGTCTGCCCCGTGTTTGCCTCGCTTTGAGCCTCTTGTAGGATCTCCAATGTCCTCCCTTGTCCCCGACTTTCTCATCAACCCGGTCCTCCGACAAGCCCGCCGCTTGTCCAACTTCACAGCCTCCGAAACCGAGACCAGCTCTGCCGACGATGCTAGTGACGACCACGATGGCCGTGACCGCGACGCACCTCCCAGCCCAGCAAAGCTAAAGGCAAACGACGCCGACGTGGCGCCACCGGCGGCGGCGGCGGCGGCGGCGGCGACAGTGCCAGGAAGCCCAGTGAGACGGCAGTCGAATCGGCTGGATTTTCTGTCAAGCAGCCCTCGCGCTGCAGAGTCGTGGCCCATTCCGTCGTGGCGGACGTTGCCACGCCATTTCGGAATCTCGTTTCTCCAACAGCCCGAGCCCGAGCGGCCGCATTCGGAGTCATCGGAGTCTGAGCAATCAAGCACCGCCCTTGCCGACGCCGACACGGACGTGCCGCCGCCGCCGCACAGCCATGCCCTCCATCCGCTCCATCGCCTCCACCCCCATTATCTGGCGCCTTCTCTCGCAGTAGAGCCAGAAGGCAGCGGCAGCGCACATTCCGCCAGCGACTCGGAAACGGAGGCCGACGAAGCCCCCGCCTCTCTGCCAATGGCCTTCTTTGCCAACATGGAGCTGCCCGAAGATGACGGCATGAGCAGACTGCGGCGCCGCATCTTGGCCGTCCAGTCGCGCAACGATGTGCCGCCGGCCGAAAAGGCCCGCCGCATGCACCGCATTTTGATGGAAGGCTACCAGCGGGCAAGGCAGGCCCAGCAACCGCGTCCGGTGCGATCGTCGACGCTGCCGAGCCCGCCAGCCACCGCCAGCGCCAGCGCAGCGTCGCCCTCTTCTGCCTCGAGCGCTGCCGGTCTCGCCCAGCACCATCCACAGGATCACCAGCAACAGCTTGCGTCGTCGCCCGGTCCCTTGGAATCGCTCAAGTTCTGGCACGGCGCGCTGGCGGCGTCGGCTCTGCTGCTGCGTCACAGCACAGAGAAATTCTCCCTCACGGAAGACGACCTGCGGCCGACCTATGTGCCCACCACTTCCCGCGCTTCGGACGATGCGTTGGCGGGCAGCCGTCGCATGGAGGACGCAGCGCAGGGGGTGGCCCGGCTGCGTCAGGCGGACGGCGTCGTCTCGTCGGTGGCCGGGGACGCCATTGCCGCCGACGCGGGTGATGGCGCCGCAGCCAGGAGGACCAGTGCTGGTTTGAGCGCCGATTCCGGCTCTGACCTTGCTCCTGGCTCTCCTGGCGCAGCCACGGGCGAGGAAGACGGCGAGGACGAAGCGCCGCCTCGCCTGCTCGGCTGCGAGCACTACCGACGCAACGTGAAGCTGCAGTGTTTCACGTGTGAGCGCTGGTACACGTGCCGGCTCTGCCACGACGCGGCCGAGGACCATGTGTTGCCGCGCCGCGACACCAAGCACATGCTGTGCATGCTGTGTGGACATGCGCAGCGCGTGGGCGACATGTGCGCCAAGTGCGGCGAGTCGGCGGCTCGCTACTACTGCGGCATCTGCAAGCTGTGGAATGACGACCCGGACAAGAGCATCTACCACTGCAACGACTGCGGCATCTGCCGCGTGGGCGAAGGCCTGGGAAAGGATTTTTTCCACTGCAAGGTGTGCTCCCTCACGTTTGCTTTCTTCTGTTTGACTTTTTTGTCTCTCTCTACCCCCCTGCTAACACACAAAAAAGAAATGCGGCTCGTGCATCGCCATCCACCAGGAAGAGTCGCACCGCTGCCTCGAGGGCGTCATGGACTGCGACTGCCCCATCTGCGGCGAGTACATGTTTACGTCGTACCGCAAGGTGGTCACCATGAAGTGCGGCCACATGATCCACGACGACTGCCGGGCCGAGTACATCAAGCGGTCGTACAAGTGCCCCATCTGCAGCAAGAGCGTCGAGAACATGGAGAGCATCTTCCGCCGCCTCGACAAGCACCTGGAGGAGCAGCCCATGCCCGACGAGTACCAGGCCACGCGCGCCATCATTCTGTGCAACGACTGCGAGGCCAAAATGTCCACCAAGTACCACTGGGGCGGCCTGCGCTGCGAGGTGTGCCTGTCCTACAACACGGTCGAGCTGCAGCTGGTAAACAGCCCTACATCGCACGGCGGCGGCGGCGGCAGCGGCAGCAGCGGTGTTGGCGAGCAGGAGCACACAGACGAGCAAACAGCCGGCAGCGGCGGACCCGACGGTGTTCTTGATACTGCGAGACTGCGGCCCCCGACAGGCGCAGCTGCAGAGCCAACGCCGCGCGGCAGCCCTTCCCTGCTGGAGCCCCAGCCGACGCCACGCCTGGATAACAAAATCAGTGAAGAGCAGGCTGCTGGCGGCGGGAGTGCCGGGGCTCTTCCAGCAGCCAGCAATCCTCTGCGGCGATCGGCGCCTCCGATTCTGTTCCGGTCTGTATCGCCCGCCCTCATGTCTGTGCCCTCGACATCGCCTGTGCTGGTGGCTACGCCGCCTCCGGGATACAGCGAAGACGGGCTTTACATGGGAGACGACGAAGACGACGACGACAACAGCGGCCTCTATGAAGACATCCTGGGGCTGTGGAACTCCGACCGCTTCTCCTTTCTGTCGGGTGGAAAGGCGAGCAAGAAGAAGAGCAGTAAGCCAGACTCGGGCGATGGGCCCCACGGCTTGAGCAGTACGGAGGAAGACGATGGCTATGCCGATCTCGACGATGAAGACGACGGCGAGGAAGAGGAAGAAGACGACGACGACGACGACGAGACAGAGGACGATGACGATGACGAAGAAGAGGAAGAAGAAATTGCTCTTTTTGGACACCCATAAATCCCCGTTGGGGGGTTGTTTCCAAGGTGGCCACCACTTTTAGGCTGGCTTTTTGGTTGTTGGAAACTTTTTTTTTTTTTGCTTTTTTTTCGTCACTTTCGCTGCACCGCAAAAAAGCATATATACGAGGGGGTGCATGGCTAACGGCAGTTGGAAGCCCGGGCGTAAAGGTCTTTGATTGGAGAACTGTGTTTTTTTGTATGTTTCTGTGGCTTTTTTTTGGCATTTGCATTTGGGTGGGCGATACGCGTAGCAATGATCAGAGCAGCAGTGGGAACAGCATCCCGTTTTGGCTGTATATTATAATATGGTATCAATTGGGCAAGGAAACGGGTAGCTCCTAGAGCACTTTGGATATCAATACATTTTGCAATATGATTCATTTGACAACCGAATATGAGCACCACACAATAGGACTGACAGTCAAGCGAACGCCCCCCTGTCATTTGCCGCCTTCGTGACGCCGAACTCGTTTGGGTTGTTTCTTCCTTGCGACTCAGTACAAGCAGTACTCGTAGATTACATGTTCTCCTCTGTCCTCATGTCTGCCTCCCCGGATTTCCAAAAATGTTGCGCCAGATTCCACAAAAATAACAATGCAAGTATTTCTCCAGCCGCCACGGCGGAGCGAGCCAGCAGTGTACCAAAACAAAACAAAAAAAGACAGCTCGCTCAATTAAGCATTTCAAGCAACCATTCGCCCTCTCTCATCATATCTGTTCGTCATCTCTGTGGGTTGTTTTGCTGCTGCATCGCAACGAACTGCTCCATCTGCAGGCCCGTTTTTCGCAGTTTGGTCACGACTTTCTGGTGCAGGAAAGAGGGAACGGACCGTCCCCGGTTGTCAACATGCTTTGCATTGAATAAGAAAAAAAAAGGAGCCCAAAGGAGCCCAGCAGACGAGCAAGACAAACGAGGGAAGGAGAACTAACCGCCAAGGCTATCGGATTGACGCCGTTTTCAATCATGGAGATGCAAATGGAGAGCGTGCGGCGATCCAATTGGCAGTTCTGTCATTTTTGTGTCAGAAACAGAAAGCCAATCTGCCTTTCTCACTTGCCGGGGTCCCTCGGCTGCTTCTTGTTATTTCATCGTTCCAACATACCAAAATGGTCGACATTTCGTGGAGGATGTCGACTGCAGCCTGGGCAGCCGCTTGTTTTTCGCTGCGGTCGGCCGGCATTTTGAGGGCCGACTTGGAGGTTGTTCAGTATTGGGGGAATAGAAAGGAACGACAAAGCAGGGCTGTCGTCTGTGTAGCTGTCTTCGCATCCGCTCTATCAGAACTGGAGTTGGGTGTCCCGGTACGCGACTGACGAGGGGCTGCTGCGATGCTACGAAGTTGGGCCAAACGCGAAAAACACGTGATTTCATTTACTCGTACTCGTACTCATGCTCCACACTCTCTTCGTAGCCAAATCCCACCGAACGAACTGCTCGTATCCATATATACAAGAAACCAAAAACCAAAGAAGGAAAAAAAACAAAAACAAAATAAATGCAAATGCAAAAAGGTATTCCTTCCCCTCTAGCCTCCAAAAAACGCCAGCCTCCCCAAAAAAAGACACAAAAAAACAAAGCATACCCCCCCGTATATATGGTCACGACTTCATGGCCTCGACAAAAAGCTCGCGCATGCCCTTGAGCAGCACGACCAGCTCGCGCGACTCGTTGACGCGCTCCAGCAGGCGGTCGACCTGGTCGCGCGGCAGCTTGGGGCGGCAGTGGCGCACGGCGTAGTCGCGGGCGGAGGTGTCGAGCTCGAACCAGGCCGGGCGGGCCCAGTCCTGGTCGTCGAGGTGGGTGTAGACAAAGCGCAGGCGGTCGTCGCTGCCGGCGCCCTCGAGGGTCAGGCACAGATTGGTGACCCAGAAGTCCAGCTCGGGCACGTTGAAGCGGGCCTGGGCCTCGCGCTGCCGCTGCCGCGCCTGCTGCGCCGCCAGCTTCGCGTCGATGGCCCGCTGCGTGTCGGCCACTCGCCGCGCCAGCGCGCTGCGCTCGGCCTCCTGGCGGTCGCGCTGCTCGGCCAGCGACGCGATCGCCGCCTCCATTTCCTGCTTCTCCTGCTTTTCCTTGGCCATCGTCTGCTGCAGGCTGTTGCTCTTGAGCTGCAGAATCTCGACGTCTTTTCGGCGCATGCGCTCGTCCTCTGGGGAAAAAAGTCGTTAGACAGCACGGAAAGGGGTCTCGTATCTGGACATCTGCATTCTCAAACTCTCTTCCCTCGTGACTGCCCACTCACCCTGCAACTCGGCCACGGCCATGCGGAACTGATTGCGCTCCTCAAGCACCCGCTTGCGGCCCTGCTCGATGAACGCGTCGAACTTTGCTGTAAACCGCGCCATTCTCTCGCGCAGCGAGTCGAATCCAAACTCGATACTCGGCAGCTGGTCGGCCATTGACGCGCCCGCCGGCAGCAGCGTCTGCCGGCTCATCGAGAGCGTTGGCTCAAACGTGGCGGCCATGGCGTTTTGCGCAACAAAACAAGGAGTGTTTGAAAAAAACAAAACAAAAAAAAGAAACACTTCTTTCTTCACGCCGAATCGCTCCAATGTCGCTGTCAATGTTGTCGCCGTGCGCGTGCCGGCTTTGGCCTACTCGTATCGTGTGTGTCTTGTCGCAAATCTATGAACATACGAAATACTCGTATCATATGGGCCAAATTGTTTACGAGTACTCGTATATACTGATGCCACGCTGGGACTAGTGTTGGTCGCTGTGGTGATCCCCCACTAAAGACAACGGCAGCCCGGTAATTTGTTTTTCCTGGAAGGCCAGAGCCGCAGGACTGGACCCACTTTAAGCATATTGGACCTCTCTGGCCGTGGAGCTCAAGATAATTTGTACATCAACTTCTTTTTCGTAACATTGATGTACGACACATGTTCTTGACAGTGGCTGCGTCTTCACTGCCTTTCACACACTTTCAGTAAAGAGATTATAACGTGAATGAAAGCGTGTTGTATGTTGTAGTTGTGGAAAGAAGAACTCGGTATTTTTACACACTTTGAGCTTCTTTGACACAGCAAAAAAAAAAAAAAAAAATGAGCTTGATTTTGCTCGCAACTGGCACTGCAACAACACATTGTGACCCAAATGGCTGAGGTTCATCGGCCTTCTGCAGGCCCGACGGCCCTGCCTCGGCCTCAGCAGCATCAAAACAAAAACCAAATCTACTACCAAACCACCAAGGTTGTGGGAGACCATCGAGCCAACGACCTGGTCTTTGGCCATGTTGGCCGGCTGACCTACTTTTCGCCGCACGAGGAGAGTGTCCATGTCGGTCGTGCGGGAAACAGAGAGAGCGGTCTTGTTGGAGATTTGCGCAGCAACCGGCTTCCGGACTCTGGTGAGCTGCCTAGCGTTTTTTGCAGTGTTTATCGTTTGCGGCGATTTGCTGTCTCTTCTGTCTTGTCTCTTTCTCTTTTCTCTTTTCTCTTTTACATCTGCGGCTAACAGCTTTCTTTCCTGACAAAAAAAAAAGACGCTCCATTTTTTGCCTTCCGCAGCATCTCGCCTTGCCAGTCGTGGTATCCTCCGACCACAAGCAAGGAGACAGGGCAGCGGACGAGACCGACCAAGCACCATGTCAACTGGCTGCTGAAGAACGCGCCCGACGCGGTCGTCGGCACCATGGGCCCGTGGCAGCCGCGGCTGTATGCCGATCTGCGGGCGGAGCAGCTGACGCGGCGGCCATTCCAGGCGCGGCGGCCGCTTCTGTGCTATGGCGAGATTGGCAGGGCCGCCTCGCTGGGACGCCAAGCCGGAGCCGTGTCTGCGGGGTGCCCCGTTCTTGCCATGGCCGGCGGGCAGTCGGGACACGTTCTGCGCATTGTGCGAGTCCGGCACCGAGACGAGAGACTCGGTGGCGGCCAGACAGCCGAGGATGCAGAAGACGAAGAAGACGAGGAAGACGTGGACGGCGGCGGCGGCGAGACCGGACGCCTGTCTGCGCAGCTTGGAGTGCCCGACACGGCAGAAGAGGGCCACTGGTGCGGCGGGCTAGGCGTGCCGATCGGACACATCAAATTTGCTACGCCTGCGGCCGGCGAGTCGCCGGACAAGGCCAGAAGAGGACGGCCTCGCTGGCTGCTGGTTCAGACGGCGGCGGCCACTACGATTTTCGAGCCGCTGCTCTACGACGCGCCGGTGCGGAGCGCCTGCCTGGCCTGCTTTCCCGGAGGCAGCGCGGGCGGCAGCAGTCGCGGCAGCAGTCGCGGCAGCAGCGGCAGCCATGGCCAAAGGACGTGCATTGCAGTGGATCCGGTGGGCAGGATTGGTGCTGAGCAGACGGGCAACTGGCCGCAGAGCGATGTGTCGTGCGTCGACTTTGGCGAGGCTGTCGAAGAGACGGCGGCCACGAGGCCGCCGAGGCTGGTGATTGTCGATGAGGGCGGCAACTGGTCGGTGTGGGAACTGACGACGGCGACAGCAGACGCCGACGAGAGCACGGGCAGGCCGGCTTGCCAGGACGACAGGACGAACAAGGCGCTGCTGCTCTCGCCCGTGCTCAGACAGCGCGGCAACATCAACAGAGGACTTGGATTGGGCGTGCACGGGGCCGAGGGCCCGTTTGGGCTGCACCATCTCTACAAGGCAGCCTGGTTTCCGGCGGGGCGGCATGGCGGCAGCGGCAGCGGCGGTGGATCAGCCACAGCCTCCCCTCCAGCCACCACCGCCGCTGCAGACAAGCTGTTGCTGTGCACCGCCGCCAGCCTCGTGCTGTTCTGCGTGACCAGCCAGCGGGTGCTGGGGACGGCGAGCCTGACGCGCAGCAACGGGCTGGATGCGGTGCTGGACATGCAGGCGTGCCCGACCAAGGCAACGCGCGTGCTGGTGCTGACGACCACGGCACTGTTCTGGATCGAGTGGAAAGAGGCGGGGCGGCGGCCGAGACGGCGGCAGCGGCGTCCAGAGGATCCAGGCCCGTCCGCGTCTTCGCCTGAGCCGGGAGCGCCTGCACAACCCGCACAGGACGCACAGGACGCACAGGATGCCGCGAGCGGGAGTTCCTGGCACCCCACAGTGCTCTTGTCGTGTCCGCACCTGCGCGACGCGGCCGACACGACTCTCAAGTTGGCAGTCGTGCCAGTCGCAGCCAGGGCTAGCAGCAGCAGCAGCGGTGGCGGCGGCGTCACCGGTGCTGACAGCGAGAAAAGCAAGCGCCGCCAAATGTGCCTGGCGCTGGTGTACTCGGCGGCCAGTCCAGACATCAGCGTGTTCTGGCTTGCCCCGCCGGGCTACGCGCGCGAGGCGTCGTGCCAGCAGCAGCTCGTCCGGCTGCGGCGAGCGCCAAGGCCAGCAGGCGGCGAAGAAGTCGGATCTGGCCGCAAGGACCAGCAACAGCCGCAACAGCCGCAACAGCCGCAGCAGCCCCCCATGGAGGGCCACCAGACACTGCTTGTGCTGCCGTGTCGGCCGGACGACGACGAGTACCGGGTCTTCCAATTCGTCCGCCTGGGCGCCGAGCTGGAGCTGGAGTGTGCGGTGGGCATCAGCGGGCCGTCCGCGGTGGACATGCCGCCGCTTCCAGGCTTGCGGATACCGTCTGTGGGAGGAGCGCAGCCGCGACGACGCATGGAGCAGCTGGCGAGCCGCTTCTTTGTCGTGCCTGACGACTTTGACGACCGCTCGTGGCAGCCGCCGCAACGCCAGCAGCAGCACCAGCAGCAGCGGCGACGATCCGAGAGGCTGCTGGCGCCGACACAGGCACAGGCAAAAACACAGGCAAAAACACAGCCAAGACGCTATCCTATAGTGGACATGTCGAGCGTGGCGCAGCTGCTGGACGTGCACATGCTCCGTGGGGCCGAGATGGCGCTCGAGGCGGCGAACCGGCGCCAGGGATTTGGCAGCGAGTCGCCGCTGGACGTGATCCGCGGAGTTGCGGCGCTCGCGCTCGAGAGGGGCCGCGTACCGTACTGCACGCTGTGAGTGGGCCGACGTGGTGGTAGCGAGTGCTTTTTTTTTTCAATTTCGCAGGCTCACAGGCTAACACGGATTTGTTCTTCTGGCAGGCTCGACGTGGTCGACAGCGGCTTTCTCGACGCCTTTGGCGCCGACCTGACGGATGTCGCGTGGGCCCGGGCTCTGGGCGATGTGGAAGTGGAGCTTTCGGAGCTTGCGGAGCTTGCAGAGCTTGTGTACAGCGGGCGTATGCGCGTGTTCGACCAGACGGCGCTTCAGGACAGCAGCGGCGGCGATGGTGCGGTGGCCACGGTGTACGAGGCACTGAGGAGACTCTGTCTGGTGGATGGCGACGGCGATGGCGACGGCGACGGACACGACAGCCACGAAAGCCACGAAAGCCACGGTGGCAGCCGCGGAGCCAGAATGGTGCGACGACGGCATGCCGGGCTGGTCGCGCAGGCGGCCGTGAGACTGTTTTTTGCGCAGATCAGCGTCATGGTGTTTCCGGCGGCGAGCGCAACAGCGGGCGCAGCAACGGCAACGCCGAGCCACGCCGGCACGCCCCGAATAGGTGGCTTTGGCTCGCCGTCGCCGGCACTGCCATTGCCTGGCGAGGGTGAGTGGCAGGGCGGCGCCGCGAGAGGCAGACGAGCATCGGCAGCAGGAGCCGACTCGGCACGCACATCGACCGAGCCGGAAGCGGGCGAAGCGGGCGAAGCTGGCGACGACGACGACGACGACGGGGACGATCCTACGATTGCGAGGCTGCGCCAGTATGGGGCGACGGTTCGGCCGCCGTCGTTTGCGTCAGCGTCGGCAGCAGCGGCAGTCCTGCAGCGACAGCGAGCCGGCCAGCGGGCGGTGCGCCGCGGACGCAACAGCGCCGTGGACGGCGAGCTGCGGCTGATTGCGCACTGGCAGCTGGGCAGCGACCCCGGCGAGTTTGTGTGGCTTCCGACGGCGTTGGCAGCGGCGGCGGCCGGCGGCAGCGCCGAGGACGAACTGCAGCAGCTGCGCGAGGAAGAAGAGGCGCGGCTGCGGCGGCAGCGGCGGAACGAAAAGCGGGCGCAGCGGGAGCGGGAGCGGATGGCAGCAGCAGCGGCGGCGACGACGGTGTTTGGCGGCGGTGGTGGCGGCGGCGGCGGTGGCGGCGGCGGCAGCTTTGGCTTTAACAGTGGTGTTGGTGCTGGCAGTTTTGGCAGTTTTGGCGGTGGAGCTGGCGGTGCGGCTGGCAGTCCAGCTGGCAGTGGAGCCTTCTGGATGAGCTCGCCAGTCGTCCGGCCGCGCATTCAGCACTCCTCGGGCCTTCGTCTGCGGGAACCTGGCGCTGGCAGCTCTGGATTTGCTGGCAGCTCTCGGCTTGGCGGCGGCGATGCTGGCCTGGGCAGCAGCCAACAATTGCCGTCGAGCCAGGTCCTGGCGTCGAGCCAGGTGTTCTCGAGCCAGGCCTCGACCTCGTGGTCGCCCGGCGTCCGTCGGGGAGCGCTGCACAAGAAGCCCAAGAGAGTAGGAGGGTTTAGATAGTGTGTACAATGAAGAGGCCGTCGTGAATGAATCATCCTGATGCCCTTGGTTTACAGTGCGTTAGTGCGGTGTGTTCTAGTGGGGGCCGCTGCCCTCAGTGCACTAATCACCACCAGCTGATAGCAGCGCATAGTGCTCACGTTTACTGAGTAATAAGCATACACTTTACAGGTGACTTTACAGGTGACTTAGTGGGTCCGCTAGCCCTAAAGCGGGCCCCTCACTCTGGGAACTGCATCATCACCAGATCTCCATCCAATATCTAAACAGATAGTCTGCACAGCATCACCCAACGCTTTTGAAATGTCGCATCAGTGCCACGACGAGCACGCTGGCGGCCACAGCCACGGCCACGGCCACGGCGGCCACGGCGGCCACGACCACGGCCACGACCACAGCGACGACGTGGCGCCGGCGCTGCAGAAATCGCTGTACGAGCACATTGACTTTGACCAGGTGGTGGCGCTGAACGAGGCGCGGGCGGGCATGGCGCGGGCGGTGGTGCGCAAGACGTGGGCGGAGCGGCTGGCGCCGGAGCCGGAGCTGGTCAGCGACGTGGACGCGCAGCTGCTCATCAGCGTGCCGTTTGCCGGGCAGGTCAAGCTGCACTCGATTGTGGTGCGGACGGGCGGCGGCGACGGGCAGGCGCCGCGCACGCTGCACGTGTTCCAGAACCGCGAGGACCTGGACTTTGCCAGCGCCGAGGCCGACGCCGACGCCGGCCACGCCGCCCAGACGCTCGAGCTGGCCCAGACCGCGCAGCTGCAGGAGTTTCCCGTCAAGCGCGCCGTCTTTGCCCAGGTGCGCCGCCTCGTGCTCTTTGTGGCCGACAACTTTGCCGCCGCCGCCGGCGACGACGACACGCCCACGCGCATCAGCTACCTGGGCTTCCGCGGCGAGTGCATGGCCGTCGGCCGCGCCCCCGTCAACATCCTGTACGAGGCCGCCGCCAACCCGGCCGACCACGCCGTCAAGGGCACGTCCGTCAACCAGATGGGCAGCAATCTGAGGTAGCGGGGTGTCAGGCGTGGTGGTGACGGTCAGGCGTGGTGGTGACGGGTTATTTCTGGTGTCGAAAAAAGGACGAGAGGAACAGAGGCTCAAAGAGCAAACAGTTTACCGAGTTTTACAGGCTTCAGGCAGGATCGAGGATATTGAAAAACTGGCAGAGCTGGGGAGGGAAAGAGATCGAAAATGGGAAAAGAGACCAAAGAAAGGTCGTCAAAAGCAGAGGCCAATGCATCAAAGTTTAGAATCAAAAAGGGCATAAGTCATAATCATCAGCATGCATTCATTACTATCCATCCATCCATATCCACACAATCCACCCAATCCACCCAATCCAACCAATACCCAATCCACCCTACATGAAATCATCTTCCCAGCTCTCGTCTCGGTTCTGGTTGCTGGACTGCTCCATGTTCTCTTCCGTGAAGATGTCGTCATAGGCGTGTTCTTTGCGGCGCTTGAGCTCCAGCCTCTCCCGGGCCACGCGCGCCTCTTCCTCTTTCTGTTTTTTTTGGCGTGTCAGCGCAAGATCAAGCCAGCCATCAGCCACCAGCCATCAGCCACCAGCCACCAACAACCAGCCACAAGCAACCTACCCTTGCCTGGCGGGCCGCCTGCTCGCGTCTCCGCAGCTCTTTCTGCCGGGCGGCCTTTTCCTCCTGCAGGTCGGGCTTCTTCTCCACCTTGGTCTTGTTGAGCCGGTTGACGACCGCGTTCTCGCGCTGGGCGACCAGCACTCGCTTGACCTGGACGACGGGGGTCAGCTTGCTGCCACTCGACCGTTGGACATGTGCCCCTCGTAACACACCTTCTTTGGATCCTTGAAGCTGACTTGGCCAACGGCCATGCTGCCGTCCTTTTTCAGATTGGCCCAGGGCGTGTAGATGACGGTGACGTTGTCCTTTTTGTTTCCTTTTTCGGCGCGGGCGACGTCAGCAGGGCGGCCGAGAGAGCTCTCCCCCCCTTCCAAAACACGCACCTTCAATCGAGTTGGCCTTGGTCAGCTGGGCCAGATCCTGCACGAGCTCGGCCGGGATGCTGTCCCATGAGCTGCCCTCGGGCAGTCTCAGGTAGATGTGGGCGCTGGACAGCTTGTCGACGTGAAACTGCGCCTGTTAGGGCCCAGAACGGCCACGGTCAAGCAATCAAGCAATCAAGAATCAGGCAATCAAGAAAGCTGCCTCTGCTGGTAACATACCCTGTGAAAATCAGAAAATCAGTCCCGAGTCCAGCCCGACTCGACCACGGCCTGATACCCCGTCGCCTCTCGGCCTCGGTCGTCCCGGCCTCGCCCACCACTTACCAGACGTCTTCGTCCCATCCGTACTTGATCAGTTCCTCGTCTGTCCGATTGTCAGCCGGAGCACTCTCTGGCGCAGACGCAGATGCTGGGGAGTGGCCTCACTCTCAAACTTGTCTTTGCCAACGTAGATGAACGCCGGCGGGTCCACGACGGTGGACGTAAAATAGTACACCATGGCTTTTTTACGTCGGGGAGCGAAATGGGACAGAGGAATGGGCAATAAAGACACAGATCAGCGGTCGTTTGCTTGGCTGGCGCCCAGCATGATGAAATGAAGTGCAAAAAGCTTTTTGCTTTTTTTTTTTTGGTAGGCATGCCTGTAAGAAGGCTAGTATCCATACAAAGTACGTTCGGACTAAAGTATTCATCTAAGCGAGTTTGCGTCAAGCGGGTCATATCTCATTACAGAGTACGACGTCTCGTGCTTCCTTGCAATTTTGACGCTAATTTTTCCACCCAAAACCATTTTTCGACCTTTCTCTCAGCTATCCTACATCTCACGACGGTTGCATCTGCCGTCCCGCAACGACCGGTTAAGCACTGTTTATTTCGGCCGGCCGCGTCGGCAATTTCTTTCCTCTTTTTTTTTCTTCTTGTTTTTCTCGCGCTTTTCCCCCACAATGGCGCCCAGACTCGTGCCGACCTGGTCTTGGGCCGCCCGGTTGCGGCGAGCTGTCGCAGCCAGCGACGCGACGGCATCAGCAGCTTCAAGAGGAGGAGCAGGGGCAGCAGGGGCAGCAGGGGCAGCAGCAGGGGCAGCAGGGGCAGCAAGGATAGAAACAGCATCACAGACGGCGGGCATGCGCACGGCAGCGCGGCCAGCCGCGCGGCATCTGCCGGCGATTTCGCTGGGCCGGCCGGGACATCTGCCGGGCAGCGCCCGGGGCGTCAAGTACGGGTGGAGCACGGCGCCGCGGCGGGGGGCGAAGGCGACGCGGTTCAACCAGGCGACGGCGGGGCTGCCGGCGCCGACGACGGGCCCGGCAGCGGCGCTGGCGCGCAAGGCTTTGACGACGCCGGTGCGGACGGGGGTGCTGGCAACGAAGCAGGGCATGACGGCCTTTTACAGCAAGAGCGGGACGCGGATTCCGTGCACGGTGCTGGCGCTGGACCGGGTGGAGGTGGTGGCGGCCAAGACGCGGGCCCAGCACGGCTACTGGGCGGTGCAGGTCGGCTGCGGAGCGCGGCGGGCGACGGCGGCCAGCTCGACGGCGCCGCAGCTGGGCTACTTCGAGGCCAAGGGGCTGGCGCCCAAGGAGCACCTGGCCGAGTTCCGGGTGCGCGACGCAGCGGGCCTGCTGGCGCCCGGCGTGGGCCTGCAGCCGGACTGGTTCCACGTGGGCCAGTGGGTGGACGTGCGGTCGCACGCCCGCGGCTTCGGCTTTGCCGGCGGCATGAAGCGCCACGGCTTCAAGGGCCAGGGTAAGAGCCACGGCAACTCGCTCAACCACCGCACCATCGGCACCACCGGGCCCTCGCAGGGCTCCGGCAGCCGCGTGCTGCCCGGCAAGAAAATGCCCGGCCGCATGGGCAGCCAGCGCGTCACCGTCCAGAACCTCAACGTGCTGCACATCGACCCGGCCCTCGGCCTGCTGCTCGTCAAGGGCGCCGTCGCCGGCCCCAAGGGCGCCCTCGTCCGCGTCCAGGACGCCGTCAAGAAACCGCCCCCGCCCCAGGCCTTTGTCGACCAGGCCCGCGAAACGGCCCTCGCCCGCTGCCCCGACGCCGCCGCCCGCGTGCACGCCGCCCGCCTGCGCCACCTCGAGCTCAAGCAGGCCCGCCGTGACGGCCGCATTGCCCAGCTGCTCGCCAACGGCGTGGTCTCGCAGCCCGACGAAGCCGGGTCCACCGCGCCCGCAGTGTGAGGGGGGGCGGTGAGGGAGGGAATAAGAAGCCGGAGTGGGATGGCGGGCAGACTGGAAACTGGCAGTCTGGAAACTGGAGACTGGCAAACTGGAGACTGGAGACTGGACACTGGAGACTGGTACAATGTGACTCAAGAGTGCGTGCAAAGACACGGCATTGAGACTTGATCGGCCACTCAGACTAGAAGACTTTCATTTGCTACATCATAAAGCTGTAGAGTAGTATTATGTAATAATACATTGGCAGGCGAGAAGAACGGCAACTCTGGCCATTTTCAAAGCATCAGACAATCGATGCGGCATTACGACGCATCTGTCACAACACATTGTCCACCTGGGCCTGCCCACCTGTCCATCTGGGTCCACGCCCAGGCCCTCACCGCCGCCTATCGCCGAGACGGCTGCCGGAACCCCCGAGTGTCCTTGGCGGGCGACGACGCGGCGTCGGCCAGACCGTCGGCTGCTCCGGCGGCAGGCAGCGGCTTTAGCTGGCGGGCATCGTCGACGACGCCGACGGCGGCGCCGCGCGGGCCGCCGGGGTCGGCGTCGGCGATGCGGTCGAGGCCGAGGTCCTCGACATACTCTTCGGGCAGCAGGTTGATGCCGCGGAACGGGTCGGGGCCGTCCTCCAGCAGGTCGATCTTGACGGTCTTGGGCGGCGAGCCCGAGGCTGAGGCTGAATCCGGGTCCGGGATCTCGAGGCTCCACTCCAGCGTCTCAAAGACGCCGCGCGGCGTCGGCCGCCGGCTGGTGAAGCGCATCAGCGCGCTGTTGCGCGTGCCCTTGACGCGGAAGCTAATGTCGATGCGGCCGTGCAGCTGGTTCATCTCGCCGGCGATCCACGGAATGCGCTGCTCAAAATAGATCTCGTCGCCCAGATACGCCCGCGCCCGCGCCGACGTGCGCAGCGCATACAGTGTCGACGCCACCACCGGACTGCTCGCCTTTTGGTAGTTGAAAATCGCCACGCTCGAGCCCGCCACAATGAGGAGGAACCACGGCAGCGTGCGCGACCAGCGGAACCGCGTCTTGACCACGTCTAGGCAGCCGTCAGTGGGTCTGGACGGCAGAGAAAGGGGCGAAGAAGAAAAAAAAAGAAAAAAAAAGAAAAAAAAAGCCAACACCAACACCCATAGTCCGAGCACCAACCAGCCGAGCACCAGCCCAGCCAACCCAGCAGAGCCGCAGAGTACAACCCAGCAGACTACAACCCGGCCAGAACACCAGCCTTAACTGGAACACCAAGAAAACTTACCCGGCAGCTCGCGGTCGCCTCGCCGCTCCATAAGAGGCCCGTCGCCTGGCCGCGGCGCAGCCACATACCGCCGTATCCTGGACACGGAAAACCCGCGCCGCGCCACAGCAGCAGCCGTCCCGGAGAGCTTGGCTGGTGCCATCAGATGCCTTGGCCTCGCTGGCAGAGACGAGCACCCCGACGACGCTGGCAGAACACCACAACTGGCAGCCGCCTGCCGCAGCCCCGGCAGGCCAAGGCTGGCAAGCCGTGTCTCGGCTGTCCTTGACAGCATATGTGCGTGTGTGTGCGTGTGTGTGTGTGTGTGTGTGTGTTTGAGCGTTTGAGCGTTCGTGCGTGGTGTGTGTGATGTGCGTTGTCTTTTTGAGAGACCTTCTCGAGGCTAGAGCGTTGGGTGATCACTGATGTGGAGTGGTGGAAGTTTTAATAGGTTTGCTTAGTAATAATTTGTGGGGAGCACAGGCCAGTTGCACCAGCTAGCCTCTTCACTGGCCTCCAGCTTCTCTTCTCGTCTCTCTATCGTACTCGTATACGACGTAAAGCCTCATTTACGCTTCCACTTTCCAACCGACGTCGAACGAGCAATGGATTCGGCACGGCTACGACGGACATTTCGCTATGTCCGTGACGACGACGACGACAACGGCCTGTCGGACGAGCCGCAAGTCTTGGATGAACAGGGTAGGTTTTTGGAGCTCTCTCTCTTTCTCTGTGCGAGTTTCGTCTTTGCCCTCTCTCTCTCTCTGTGTGTGTGTGTGCACGTTTCTCCCCCTCTTCCTTTCCCTCGCTCTGCTAACGGTGATCCAGAGCAGGACGCTTTGATCCAAGCGCTGTCCGAAAACAACCGCGTCCGGAACGAGCAGTTCCGCCAGCTGCTGGTGGCGGTGCCGGTGCTTGCCATGGTGCCGTTTGTCATTGCCTGTTTTTCGTCTCCGGCCGCGTCGCCGTCGCCCATGCTTCCCCTCCTGGGCCTGTCGTCGCTGGCCGCCACCGCCTACCTGCTGCACCGCCAGCCGGCCACGGCCACGGGCATTCCGCTGCTCGACGACGCCTGGACCGGCGAGCCGGGTGCTCCAGCCTCAGCCCGCTTTTCAGCAGCCTCGGCTCGCTTTTCAGGAGCGGCTTCGTCAACTTTGTCGGCTTCAGCAGCAGAAGCAGCTCTGCGGCGCCTGCTGGCGGCCCTGGTCCCCTCGTCTGCCGCCGCACCGGCCTCGTCGCCGCTCGACCGCTTTCTGCCCCTCCTAAACGTCGGCCTGTGCGTGACCCTGCTGGCGTCGCTGTTCTTGACGCCGTCTGCAGCCGCCCCCGCCGGCCCGGCCGCCAGGGCTTCGCTCCTTTTGCTGGCCAGCCTCCCTGCAATTGTTTATGGCGTCGTGCTGGCGGCCAAGGTCACCATGGCCGGCGTCGATCCGGAGCGTGCGTTGGGCGGCCTGCGATACGAGTACAAGGGGGCTTGAAAAGGACGAGCCTGCAGGTTTGGCTGTGACTAGTCCGAGACACTGTCGACCCGCAGCGCTGAGTGGACTGTTCCGGTGTCAAGAGTTGGGGCTTGCACATCTGGGTGGTCGTGTCGAGGACAGTGTCAATATTTATTTGGCACTGTCCTTGGGTCACCAGGCTGACGTTTGACCAAAAACTTTGGCGCCAATGTTGTGCATAACAAAAACTCTCTCCACAACACTTTGCCCATCACAACCATCTTTTAGAAATTGCATGGGAAAATGCCCCCGCGTCCAGCACGACCGCCGCTGACCCATTTTCTGTGCATCCCGCTGGCCACGGCGGCCGGCCGACCTCAGCTGGCCCGGAGCCTGGCAGCGTTCCAGGCGAATCTGGCGGCGACGCCGGTGCTGCTGAACGAGAACGGCCACGGCGAGCCGCAGCAGCCGCAGCAGCCGCAGCAACAACGTCGCGAGCCGTTGCCGGCGGCCGCCCTGCGGCCAGTGGGTACGATACACCTCACGCTGGGCGTGCTGAGCCTGCCGGGGCCGACGCAAGTGCAGGAGGCTGTGGCGGTGCTTCAGGGATTGGCAGCGGCAACGGCAGCAGCAGATAGCAAAGGCAGCGGCAGTGGCAGTGGCAGTGGCATGCTGTCGCCGCCACCGCCAGCCGACCTCCCGCTGTCTATTGCGCTGCGCGGTCTGCGCTGCATGCAGCCGGACGCGCGGACTGCTGCGGTGCTCTATGCAGTGCCCGTGGACGAGACGGCGACGACCCCGGCAACACCCAGCGCTTCCACCGCATCCACCGCTTCGACGGCCACAGCTCCAGCCGTCCTCGGCGATGCCCGGCTGCGAGCATTCTGCGAGCGCGTGCAGGCTGCCTTTGCAGGACTGCTCGTGGGCGAGGGCGCGGGCCGGCCGTCCCTGCTTCTGCACGCCACGCTTGTCAATACAGTGTACGTGCGAGGGCGGCAGCGGCGAGACGGCAGCCGTGGGCGCCGTGGCAGTGGCCGTGGCGGTGGCCGTGGCAGTGGCCGCAGGGATCGCCTGACCTTTGATGCGCGGGAGCTGCTGGCGCGCTACGAAGATCACGTGTGGATGCAGCACGTGCCCGTGGACACGCTGGCTCTGTGCCGGATGGGCGCAGTGGCGACGGAGACAGACGACAGCGGCCAGGTCGTGGATGCAGCCTATCCGGTGGAGGCAGAGATCCGGCTGGCGTGACGGGGGGGGGGCAGACTGTCTGCGACTGGGGGCTGTCTGTGGACTGGCAAAGGGAAAATGGATGAAAACTAGGAAAAAGGAAAAAGACAATACGTCTCCGAAGCTATGGGCCAATGCGAAAGGATAGACTTTAGTAACGTAAACGCTGGAAAAGCAGGATTGAATTGGCTCTTTGCCTGGAGAGCAAGACTCTCGACAATGTATCAGAGTGACAGAAAGGGACGTCTGTCGATGATGTATCATCGACAATATATCAGAATGACACAAGAATCGTCCGCGATTAAAAGCATGGTGGCACTAAATCACTGCACTCACTGCTCGGCTGCTGTCTCGAAATGGCAGCTTCCAGGCAGGCCCCACCCCCACAACCCCCCAATGCAGCCTGTCGCTTTTAGCGGCTGCCTGCTGGGCTGGTGCTGACAACATTTCATTTTGGGGGATTTTTTGCCCAGCTTCTCGCAGTTTTCCAATCTCCCTTCTCGCAAAATCCCAAATTGTCTACCCTGCTCGACAACAGCCAGCCTGCAACGTCGCTGGAGAAGAGTCCAGACGCAGACGCAGACGGAGAACTTGACAGACTCACGAGAGTCAAAAGAAACGGCGCAATGGGGTGGAGTCGGCCGGTTTGCTGAGACTTGCACGGCAGCCTTCTGATACACTGCTTTTTTCTTCTTTTTTTCCTTTTTTTTCCTTTTTTCCCTCCTCCTCTTTCCCTCCTTCTTTTCTTCTTCTCCTTCTCTCTTCTTCTCCAACCACCACCATGGCGAGACCTTTTACGAAACCAGCTCCTGCAGCCCCCATGCCGCCGTCCTCTCCCCGGTCGCCCCCGCTCTCGCCGTCATCCTCGCCCTCGCCCTCGCTTCCGCTTTCCTCCTCACCTCTCTCTGCAGCAGCCGCCAGCTCCCAGGATGCCGCCACTGCTTCTTCCGGTATTACGACAGCGTCTGCGTCTGCGACTGGCTCTAGCGCCACCACCACCACGGCTCCTACAGCGGCAGCCACGGCGGCCACGGCAGCCACGGCAGCCACGACCACCACAGCCACAGCTCCTGCCTCCAGCACAATCCGCAGCAGCAGCAAGCGAAGAGGCGCTCAGGCGGCAGGAGGGTCGTCGTCGCACGTGCTGCGAACCACGTCGGCTCCAGTGGCCAGCGCGGCGGCCGCCAACAGCAGCAGCAGCAGCAGCAGCAACAGCAGCGGAAGCAGCAGCGGAAGCGGGAGCGGGAGCAAATCAGGGCCGTCCGGCACCATCAGTGTTGGCAGCAGCAGCGCCGCCAATGCCGGCAGCCCCAAATCGGGCAACACGCGCAACGCGAGCCCCGGCAACTCCAATTCTGGCAACTCCAACAACTCCAGTAGCACGGCCAGCTCAAAGACCACAGCTACCACCACGTCCTCCTCCTCCACAACAGCAACAGCAACAACAACAACAACTGCTGCCGCTGCCGCTGCCGCTGCCACCCCCGCCGCCTCCACTACTGCAGCAACAGCCACAGCTGCAAACGCCACTGCGTCTTCACCCCCGCCGGGCAACCTGCCCATTGCACTGCCCCCCCGCGTGGCTCTGGGCAGCGGCAATGCCGTCCTGCCTCTTCTGGAGGTCGTGTCGCCATCCGCCGTCGTTGTTAGTGGCAGCGGTAGCGGTAGCGGTAGCGGCAGCGGCAGCAATAGAGACGCCGTTGCAGCTCCTCCCGCAACTGTCGTCCCCCCTCCCGGTGCAGCTGCCTTTGCGGCTCCTGGCCTCATGGCCATCACAAACGGCTCCGGGGCGGCGGCAGCGGACCAGCCGCACCAGCTGATACCACAGCTCCACCACCACTACCACTATGCGGCGATGCACCACAGCATCGGCAGCATCGGCAGCCTCGGCAGCCTCGGCAGCATCGGCGCGCCCGCTGCCCAGCTGGTCAAGGAAAAGGACCTGCGCATAGGCCACCTGGAGCGCGAGCTGGCCATCATGGAGGCCGAGTTCACGCGCGAGCTCGACAAGCTCAGCAAGGCCGAGTCCGAGTCGACGAGCTTCTGGCAGGCCAAGCACGCCCGGCTGCAGCAGCAGCTGGCCCACGCCGACGCCGCCCTGCGTCTGCTGCGCACCGAGGTCGAGCTGCGCGAGGCCGAGCGCGCAGAGCTGCGTGCCGGCTGGGAGGACCTGCAGCGAGCCGCCGCCGCCCGCGACGACGAGGTCCGCGCCCTGCGCGCCCAGATCCGCGGCCTCAAGGAGTGGGTCAGCGCCTCCACCCGCACCGCCGGCCAGGTCGCCAGCGACGAGGTCTTTGGCGACGGCATGGCCCGTCTGGCCAACGGACTGCAGAACTGGGTCATTGTGCACTTTCGCCGTGCCAAGCTCGGTGGGTTTTTCTTCTTTCTTTGTGCTTCCGGCCTCTGCTCCTGCTTATGCCTCTGCTCCTGCTTCTGCCTCCGCTCCTGCTTCTGCCCTCTCCTCCTTCTGCCCTCTCCTCCTTCTGCCCTCTCCTCCTTCTGCCCTCTCCTCCTTCTGCCCTCTCCTTCTTCTGCCCTCTCCTCCTTCTCACATAGCAAGATCTCAACAGAGCACCCGCCGCCGCCCGCGACGAGCTGGCCCGCCTCGTGCCCATGTGCGAGGACCTCTGCCACACTGCAAAGCTGCATCTGCTGCAGTCCGCCGTCTCGCGCCTGCTCGTCGACCTGGTCTTTGACGCCTATTTTGTTGGCCTGGCGCCCGAACAGGCCACCCAGCTGTCGCAGATAGAGTCCATGCTGTTGTCTTTTGGTGAGTCCGTTGTCCGTGTCCTGCTCGTCCGTGTCCTGCTCGTCCGTGTCCTGCTCGTCCGTGTCCTGCTCTCGTCGTCTTTTGTCTCTTCG
>JADHKP010000002.1:104470-302114 GCA_019925385.1 Raffaelea deltoideospora
TCTTCTTGTCTTCTTGTCTTCTTGTCTTCTTGTCTTCTTGTCTTCTTGTCTTCTTGTCTTCTTGTCTTCTTGTCTTCTTGTCTTCTTGTCTTCTTGTCTTCTTGTCTTCTTGTCTTCTTTTCTTCTTGTCTTCTCGTCTTCCTTTGTCCTTCTTTCCTCTCTTGTCTCTTGTCTGAACCGAGCCCAGCCTTCTAACCAACCACCAGCCGGCACGGCCGAGCCCGTCAATCAGTGGCGCGCCTTGACCCTGGCCATTGTCAACAAAGACGCAGCCCAAAAGCTGCAGCTCGAGACGGCCCGGATCACCGACCACGTCATCGCCCGGATCAACGCCTTGCTCGACGCCGTCACCGACGCCCAGCGCACCGACGCCCGCGACCAGGCCTTGCGCGTCCTCGTCGCCAGCGCCATTGAGCTGTCGCGCCTGCTGGTCGTGCAAAAGGCCGTCTTCCGCGTCTTCATGCCCGCCGTCGCGCCCCATCAACAGCTGCTGTTTGACCCTTCCACCATGGAAGACATTGGCGGCGAAGACGACGACGGCCTCGCCCAGCGAGAGATTGCCTGCACCACCTTCCCCGGAATCATCAAGCGCGGCGACGAGACCGGCAGCCAGCTGCAGTTCCGCAATGTCATCTGCAAGGCCCGAGTCCTCTGCGCGCCAGAATAAAGGTGGAAAGCATAGGCGACGACGACGACGACGTACCACAGCCTACGAATGCCACGAGAAACGATGTTTATGAGAGAGCACGGCGTATTAATACGACAAAACGCCAGGACGACCAGCAGACCAAAAAAAAAATAAAAAATAAACACTAGACTAGCCGGGGCTCTCTTGTTAAATACAGAGAGGCGTACGGGACTTTCAAATGCGTGCGTACGCGCGGCGCGTGTGCCCCCTCTGTCTCTTCCTTAAGACAGAGCCCTCTTTTTTTAACCTTGTTAAAACACAGAAAAAAAACAAGTGAAGCAAGAAAAAGGCAGAACGCTCAAGCGGGGCAAGCCGTGCCCAACTGCTCAGCCCCGTCTCAGCCTGCCCATTGACAACTCTAAAGTGACAAGTCCAACATCATATCAGCACCACCGCGGCAGGCTGTTTTTTTTGCTCTTTTTTTTTTGTTCTTTTCAGTTAAGAGAATTGAATCCCTTTTTCCGAGACGGGTTTTTTTTCCCAGTCTGTCGCTGGTTCCTCTTCGGGAAATGCGTAGTCCACATTTGGGTTGTTTCGAGCAACCCGCTCATCCAGCCAGCCTTGCCTACTCGTACGTATGTATCTCGGACGAAAGTGGGAATCCGCCCATATGAAGCACCGCGGCGACCCCGAAATGGACCCAACCATACCTACCTGCGACCCTTACTGCCACTCATCAAGGTGTCGACTTACAAAAACAAGCACATGAGGCTCCATTTACCCAATAGCAATGCCTCTACATGCGCGCACTTTTGTTTATGTGTGTCACGGACTCGGCCAAGGACCTGCAACAAAGCCTCTTATCAACCAATAAAACTCCTGCAAGGGTTCGTTTTTTTGTTCATGGTCAGGTCTGGCCATAGACAGTCGCTCCAGACTAAGGGTTGGGTGGGAGGGTGGATAACGTACGAGTAGACGGAAAAGCAGAGCGCCAGGAAGACAAAGCAGGATTCGCAGGCGGAAGGCAAGAGAGGGCTAAGCAAGGCCGACTGAGAACATTCCAACAGAGCCTCATTTTATGGGGTCTCGGGACTTCCCCCCCCCTCCCTCTCGGCTCATTTGTTTCGCTCTCGGCCTTCTCTCTCTCTCTCTCTCTCTCTCTCTCTCTCTCTCTCTCTCTCTCTCTCTCTCTCTCTCTCTCTCCCTCCCTCAGCCTGTTAGCATGTGCTCTCGTCTCATGCCTTTTCCGCCTGCTTTCCTGATCTGGTATTCCTTCTCCTTACAGCGCTGCCCATTCGACTAAAGCCTCGTGCAGAGACCTTGGGTTTCGTAAGGCGCTTTCCTCAATTTGATCTCCTTGTGGTCCTTGGTGTTGATGGCATGTCACCTTTTGCCGTTCCATGTTTCTGTGTGTAATACTCTTCGGATGCCCACGCGTAATCCATTGGATGAACCATTAGACCATGAATTTGTTCTTGTCAAAGTCAAAGCAGACTCACATCGAAAATTTGCAAATTAAACCGAAATAAAAGGCAATATGACGCTGCTTTGTTTGGTTTATGTGCACAAGGAGCGTGCTGCAGTTCTCCGATAAATTCTTGGGGGTTTTTTTGTTTCTTTTTGTCAACGGAATCCCTTGCCGGTATCCTGTGTTTACTAGCCAACCGGACCGTGTCCAACGGTATTACTCCTCCCGCGCGCCCTCAAAAGGCCCCTTTCATTGAGCTCCTTGCCAATATTTCAGCCGCTGCTCGGCCCAGCGTTCGTCAAAGGAGAACTGGCGCACTTGCGAGAAAATTGGCTCCATTGCAACTCCCATGGTCTGCATCAGTAGGGAAACGGCTTATGTTTCGGCCAGTTGGACGCAAAGGGATGCAGACACCGATCCCTTGTGGGTGGTAAAGCTATCACGCGCGCATCGCATTGTGGTGCTCCTTTGTCTTTTGTGGCTTTGGTGGTTGGTTTTTGTTGTTTTGGTGTTCGCAATTCGCTTAGACGTGGCAGTCTGTGATTTGAAGGAGGCTCGTCAACAAGGGTCGGCCGGCAGGCCACTTTCAGTTTACCCCCGGTCTCCCGGTCGGGAGATTTTTTTTTGTAAAAGCAGAGCGATCAAGCGTCGTTTCTGATCGGCTCTTTGATAAACCGTCTTCTGTTCCCAAGAACTCTTGGAATTCAACAATTAAAGCAGAACAACACTGGTTGAAACTACCTTGTCTCCGTCGAAACTACTCGTCTCATCCGTGTGACTGCTATGTAATACAGCGAGGGTCTGAGCGAAAAAAGACCATGCATTTCTCGCAGAGGGTGTGAACAGCGTTGCCGTCTTTTTAGTCTTGATTCCATAGCCAGCCGGCTGCCCAATTGATTGGGCATTTTCAGCTGTGGTCATTAGCTGATGCCTCGCCTTATTCCCTCAATGACTACGAGGAGTTCTGCCAAGCCCTGTGCCTACCCGTGAAAGTACATGATAGTTATGGACTTGTCACTGCATGTCTCAGAACCCTCACGTCGACCTGCATCCTGCAAGCTTTGCTGAGAGTCCGCATGGTGTGGCCAGTGCTGGTGATAACAGAGGAGAGACATCCTCGATATAAAACAAAATAACGAGGCTGGAATGTGGCAAGGTGAAAAAAAAAAAACCCCCCGAACGCTGAATGAAAAAAAAGAACGAAAAGAAATAATAAAAGAAAGATGAAATGCAAAAACAAAGCTGGCGTCACTCAGTCCACGGAGCATTGTACTTCTGTGCCTTCCTCTAAACGGTAGACCGCTTCATTGAGTATGCAAAGTCAATCGCTCCGTTGCCTTTGGCCGATGTCTCCCTCCAGTCGCGGACCACCGTCGCGCAGAATTGAGCGTGTCAGGCCCGCGTGGGCGGCCACTTCAACAGTTGAAGCCCAACAGTTACATTGGAAATGACCAACCCAATCAACCGAAGAACGACGCTTTTGCGCAGGAGGGCTGAAAGGACTAGAGACAGCAAGTGTGAGGAATATAATCCGAGCAGACGTTTGAAATCTGACTGCTTCACCGGTATATGCAGAATAAAACCCAGTGCTCTGCTAGCGAAAGGTGTTCGAATGCGACGTAGTCTTGCTTGGAAGCGACCCGGAGCAACTCTAGTGCTATGCCGATTCCAACCACTTTGTCGTCGTATTGCGTCGGCTTTCATCACGTTCTCGTGAATGGGTGCCAGTAAGAGATAGATATGCCGAGAGGAAAGCGTTGCTGGCATAGTTAAATAACCACATCCCCTTTTTTTTTTGTCCCCTTCTGTCGCACATGTTCCCTTCTTGTTGTCTTCCTTGTCAAAGGCAAGGCGCTTTTGTTCCTTTCTCTTTCCGCATCCAGCATCCAGCTTTCACCGTTCATATATATGTCCTTTCTTTTCACAGGCGCCGTCCACTAGCTGACACTTGAATGCCCACGGTCTCCAACGGGAGGAAAACCTGCAATCCACGGTAACTGTTCAGACCAGTTAGCACGAGGAAAATCACAACCCTTCCCCCCTCCCCCCTCTTCCCCCCTTCCCCCTCCAAAAAAGAAAATCAACGTGAAAGATATAATCCTGGCAAGACCGCTTGTCACATACCAGCATTTGACCAGCATAGCTTCTAGGGATGACTGCCCTTTGTCCTTTCTAGTTGAACCTTGTTGAACTTTTTATAACGTTGATCTTTTGTCGCTCTACCGGCTCCTCCCCGGTTACTGCCTTTATCTCTCTCTTCTTCTCCTTCTCATTTCATTAACTTGCCTTGTATATCACTTCACTCAGAATCAAAAAAAAGACTCCCAAGGCTTAGTTTTTGTTTCACCATCCAGCGAGATGAACAAACATAGAGGCCACGGCGGAAGCCAGGACGGCGAGAACGGCGGAAGCCGGGACGGCGAGAACAGCAAACGCCGCCCCAATAAAAAAGGAAAAGGCAAAAAGCCGTACCTCCATGACATCGCTGAAAATGACGAGCAGAGCAGTTCGTGTCAGTGTGCATCTACATACCTTGAGAGTAATGCTGCATTGGGCAGTCGAGCAACCCGCCGGCGTAGCCCATAAAACAAAATCTTGACAGATATGATTTCCCCCTCACAGGTTTCTTCTTTCTGCTCTGAAAATCTTTTCTGACAAAGAGGCTGGTGCATAGCTGAAAGCTCGCGTGGTCCCCGTGTGTTTGATAACGAATACGATGCGCCATCAACCAGTGAGTCATCTCAAGCAACGTCTTTTGAACCGGACCAGCATACCAATACACACGGCGCCTTTCAAACAATGTCTTTCGAACCGGACCAGCATATCAATACACACGGCGCCTTTCAAACAATGTCTTTCGAACCGGACCAGCATATCAATACACACGGCGCCTTTCAAACAATGTCTTTCGAACCGGACCAGCATACCAATACAGACGGCGCCTTTCAACCCCATTTTACTCCTTTTGCAGGGCAAGAGCTGCGATATATCGACGGGACTCGCTCAAAGACGCCATCGACGTCATCAGCTATAAGTGGGATGGGGGACTCCTTGTCATCAGAAGACTCGTTGTCAATGCCATCAGCTTCAAGTGTGCGGGATGCCGAACCAGAACCAGCTGCTGCAAACTCCTCGAGCTATAACACCACCCCCGAGAACCGGTCCGTCTCAAGCGGTTCAACTATGCGTGCAACATCAGGAGATATGGCAAGATATGGCAGAACCGTGACTCAGGAAACAGAAACAGGTATGGCCCAAAGCTATGGTGAATCCCTACCTCAACTTCAACACGAAGCAGCAATAGGTACGGCCCAAAGCTATAATCAATACATGCATCAATTTCCACAGGAAACAGCAGCAGGTATAACACAAGGTCATGATGGCGTCCAAATTGTCAATTCCTATGTGGGCCGTGATGGACATACTTATTATGAAACCGCTCACGGAGATTGTTATTGGTACTCTGACGGACATTATCATCTTGCTTTCAGTAGGAGTGGCGGTGAGCAGGACGGGTATTATGCTCAACAAAATGGAGAATCGTCTTCTAGGCCCACACAAAGAAGTCAAAGGACATCACACAAAGAAAAAAAAGGAGGTCACAAGTCAAAAAAACACGGGAAGTGACATGTGGTGACGGATATTTGTTTAAACAACTCGTGGAGAGGAAGGGAGGAAGAAGGGCGGAGGAAGGGTGGGGGGGGGGGGGGGGGGGGGGTTGGAAGAGAAAGAAGAGAGAGGCACATGGCATGAACTGATGGGGAGCTTGCCTGGGAAGGAGCAGCAGTCGTCAACGCAAAAATCCTGCTGTTGCTCGCGCCTTCCCACGAGCCTCTTTCCATATATGTTCCACGTTGTTAGTTGTACTTTCCTTTTCGGTATGCTTGAGAGATGTCTTCGACGTTGGGGAAACCTTTTTAGGGGGAGGGCCCTGCTGTCACATGCAATGAAGGTGCATCTGGATGCACAGTGCTGGGTCAATCTGCAAGGTAGACGTGCAGCAGGTCCTCTAAGATTGCGAAAGGCGGTATGAAAACGCCCGGGTCTTGTGTGCGCCCAGCAGCTGTCTGTTTCTTGGGAACATTTTTTTTGCTTGAACTTTCAGTCTGCTTCTTTTTTTCCTGCCTCGTGTTCTTCTGGGGTTTTTTTTTTTTTTTTTGCTGCTTTCTCATCTTTGTTTTCGCTTTTCTTATTCCTAACCCTGATTGAATTTTTTGCCTTTAGCTTTTAGCTTTTTTATTTATTTATTTTCTGCCATTTCCGACCTTGTTTTTTTGTTTTTGTTTTTGTTTGGAATATGTCTTTTTCGAGGCTTCTCATATGCTATGAGACTGCCATGTTCTGGTCTCGTTCTTGCTGAGTCCCCCCGAGTGTGTTGTAGGCAGACAGCGGCCCGTCGAATCAGGAGGACCATATATCAAGACTCGGCGGTGTGGAATGAGGCACACAGAGGGGGAAAATCGATGAAGAATGTGCACCAAAAACATTCTGTCAGAGTTGAACGAGGCAGAGGGGAGGAAAGGATGAAGTTTTATTTTCACAGTCTTCGTTGTTTCTTCTATTTTATTACGAGTATGTTTTCACGACCTATTATTAGGAGCTTCGCTTTTTTTTTTTATATCTTTACGTTGCCCGAATGTCGTTTTAGTCACCCCCCCCCCAATTGCCGCATGCCTTTTTTCTTTGTTTGCCTGACTGGCTCCACTGCTGTGAACGCCTTTTTTTCTCGTTATTATTTTTAATATATCCCATGGATACCTGATATAATGCCTTGAAATTCAGGGGCACGCCGATTTTGCGAACTGGTTCATGTGTATTGCTGGAAAGTTCGGGTTCGAGCTCGCACAGTAGCTGGGCGTAACGGAAAAATTTTAGCGGCGTGTTAGGTTGGTACGAATGTGGCGACTGTCTGATGAGCCAGTTCGTGGCTCTCATTCGCACCCACCGTGGTCTAACGCAGTCCACTAATAATTGAAGAGGAGGTCAAGGCAATGCTGAATGGTCCACGGGGCCAGACCACCCAGAGCTCTGCTCCCCCAGGTTTGATCTGTCACAGGTTGATCTGTCGCATTTTTTGTCGCGGCTTGTCGTGACGTCGAGAATTTTCCGAGAGAGAGAGAGAGAGAATCGGTGAGACGAGAGACATCGGAGAGAAAGGGTGAGAGGGCACGGGAGGGGTCAAGGGTGGAAGGGATTGCCAGACGGCAAATGCTACGCAGATAAGCCGGCTGTCAGAACAAAGCCGAGCATGTGCAGACAGACTGGGAGGCGATTTTTGTTGATTGAAACCAATAAAAGGAAAAAAGGCCGAAGAGGAGGTCGAGCTCAAGTATGGTAAGAATACAAGAATACACAATTTTTTTTTTTTTTTTTGCAATAAGCGTGATAGGAAACGGGAGACGTGAGAAGAAGGAAAGTACAAGCAAATGACAAGACCAATAAATTATAGATATAGAGAAGAAAAGAGATAGAAGAAAATAGAAAACAATCTTACCACCCACTCCCCCTCCCCTCTCCAAACCTCCCCCCCTTTTTTTTCAAAATAAACAGTAGACGTGAAACCGATCAAAAGTCAAATTCAGAAGTCCAAAAGGACATGAGGTAGCCAGAAGTATCAACAGATGCCAGCAAAACGAAACCCTACAGATTCCAACCTGGAGAAAAAAGAACAAGAAGATAAGAAACAAAAAACAAAAAAAATAAAAAGCTGCGCAAATCCGGAGCAAACAGATCCTACAAGAAAATATGGACCACCACAGACTGCCACAAAACTCGGCACAAGTTCCTCCTATGCTGCCAGCCTCGCATTTCGCGACCGCAGATATTCGTCCCATGTGCGATCACTCTCGCTGTCTTCGTTAGACTCATGCCCTCCTGCTGCCGTCGCCCTCTCACTGCCGCCGGCGACGCTCTTTTCAATTACTGCTCCTCCACCAGCAGCAGATGCGTCCTGTGCCCCCCTTCCTCCTCCTCCTCCTCCTGCCCCTCCTCCTCCCCCTCCTCTTCCCCCTCCTCCTTCCCCCCCTGCTCCGCGGACTCCTCCCGATGCAATGCTGACGCCGACGCCGCTCAATGCTGTAGATGTGCGCCGCAACGAGGTGGTTCGCTGCGTCAATGGGGACGACGACGGCGCCGCCGCCGCCGCCTCACCGCCGCCTTCGCCACTTCGACGGGTGACATTCGGGAAAATCGTCACTTGGCTGCCGCCACCGTTGTTGCCGCCGCCGCCGCCGGCCATTTGAGAGTCCATATGGAAGCCCATGTATGAGCCCGTGTGGGAACCCAAATAAGACCCAGCTGGGGAGCCCATTTGAGAGCCTGCATACGACCCAGTGAGAGAGCCGGCCGATGTTCGCGGCTCGTTGTGCACGCTCACGGGGAAGGCAGCCGCTTGGGACACTGACTGGCGACGGACAATGGGCAAAGGTTGCGTGGCAGAGGCGGAAGAATTCACCACTGTCGCTGCTGCCGCCACCGCTGAAGCTGTATTTGTTGGCGACGTGGCCGGCTCTTCCCGGGGTCCCGGGGGGCCACGGCGGTAGGCCGGTGGTGGGCGGGGCTCCTTGTTGGGTGGTTGCCAGAACGTGTGGCCGGGTGGTGGCTCGTACCTCTCGGGGTCCCTCCTTCGATCTTCCTCTAGATAGGAGGAGCTTCGATGATAGTGGCGGCTTCTGTCATCGTCCCGCCAGGCGCGGCCTTGTTCTTGACGATCATTGTTTCTGCTGTCTCGTTCTCGGTCTCGGTCTCGGTCTCGCTCTCTATCTCGGTCTCTGTCCCGGTCTCTGTCCCGATCTCTGTCCCGATCTCTGTCCCGGTCTCTGTCTCGGTCCCTGTCTCGGTTGCTGTGTCGATCTCTGCCGCTGTAGCTATTATTCCGGTTTTGGACTGGCTCCCGAGGCCTTGACCGGTCTCTTACTCTCTCGCGCTCTCGCTCACGGTCTCGCGTACGCTCCCTTTCTCGATCTCGGTCACGGTCCCGATCACTGTCTCCCCGGCCTCCCCGATCGCGGTCTCCCCGGCCTCCCCGATCGCGGTCTCCTCGACCTCCTCGGTCTCGATCACGAGCATTTCCTCGGTCTCGATCTCGGTCTCGATCACGGTCTCTGTCTCGTTCTCGCTCACGGTCTCGGTCTCGTTCTCGCTCACGGTCTCGCTCGCGGTCTCGCTCGCGGTCTCGCTCGCGGTCTCGCTCTCGCTCCCTTTCTCTGTCCCGACCACTTGCCGACGTGGAAGTTAATGGCAGCGCAAAGTCAGACTTTCGGGCTTGGTTTACAACGCCAGGGAACGACATACGGCGATCGGCACTGCTAACGCCACCACCGCCGCCGCTCCCGCCACTGCCCATGGCCACTTCGGACTCTGATGCTCTATAGCTGCGTGTTCTGGGGCTGCTGGACACGGCCGGCAAAGATGCAGGAATCGGAAGAGACGCAGCAGTTGGCGTCGCCGCCCTTGGCGTCGCCGCTGCCGCCGCCGCCGCCGCCGTTGCTGCAGTCATGGCCGCCACCGCCACCGCCGACGCCCTGCCGGCATTGAGCGAGTTGCGACGAGAATGCGCCACCGATGGCGACGGCGGCGGGTTTCGGGAATAGGTGCCACTGCTTCTGCTTTTGTTTCCGCTGCCGCTGTCAATAGAGAGCCTGCTACGGTCACCATCTCGTGAGACATCGTGAAAGGACGACCGCCGTGGCGACGGGCTGGGCTGGTTCGACAAGCTCAAGCGCTGGCTTTCGTCCCGTCTGACGCCGCCGCTGGCCATGTCCGGGTTCAAAAGCACCTTTTGGCTGCGATCCCGATCTCGGTCTCGTTCTTGATCAGCACCGCCAGGCAGCGGCCCCAGGCAGCCCTCGCCAAAATGCCGCTTGACCGCCTGCAGCAAAAGACGCCGAGCGTGGCGATTGGGCGCCCGTGGCAGCAGGTGCCGCGACATCTGCTTGGGCAGGCGCTCGGGCTTGCCGTCCAGCGGACTGCTGACATCCAGTGGAAAATCAGACACTACCCGGCTAAAACGCCGCGCCTCCTCGTCCGGGAACGCCTGTATGTTGAGCGCCATCCATCGCGTGAACCCGTCTGGTGTTAAGGCCGGCACGCGCGGCCGCGCCGACGGACTCGACTGCACCAGGTGAAAGGAACACTCCAGGTCCTGGTAGAGCTCAATAAGCTTTCCAAACAGGTCCTTGTCCTCGAATCCGAAGAGGGCTAAATGTATAACAACCAAGGGGTAAAAGGTCAGCTTTTCTTTCTACGTGGCTGGCTGCTCTTGTGCAGCCTTGCATTCATGCTTTGCGTGACGCGCTGCTCTTGACAAAAACTTTAGCTTTGACTTACCGCGATATGAAATCGGCTCTGCATCAAAGCGGTGGAACGAGTAAAACGATAAGAGCTTGGCAGGCACAATGACAATGCTCCCCTTCGGCAGTATTTCGTTGATCTAGGTATTTGTTTAGCGTACTTCTTCCAGCGCCAAGAATGCGAGACAAAAATCAGGGTGAGATGAGATCCTTGAAAGGTATGATAGACGAGAAAAGGAAGAAAAGGAAAAAAAGGACGAAAAGAACGAAAGAAATCGCAGGGAGATCGCAGGGGCAGTCAAGCCAACAAATACACATACAATGAACTGGGCAAGACTCTGCATGACCTCGCTAAACCGTGCCGTGGGCTGGCCTTGTCCATCGAAGAGCACGCCCCATTTCCTGTCGACGGGTGTCCAGACAACGGGTAGGTCCTCCGGACCATCAGAACCAATGTTCGCTGCGGTCGGCGAATAGAGCACCGCG
Source organism: Raffaelea deltoideospora (assembly GCA_019925385.1). NCBI lineage: Eukaryota > Fungi > Ascomycota > Sordariomycetes > Ophiostomatales > Ophiostomataceae > Raffaelea > Raffaelea deltoideospora. The sequence continues at coordinate 115,344 of JADHKP010000002.1, forward strand.
GAGTCATGGCCGTCGACGCCACTGCCACTATTTGCAGAGTCCGACCAGCCCTCTGCGAAAGGCTCTTGGATCACGACTGTGGGCCGCCGCTCCGCCGCCATCTCTGGTAAGCCCTGGGCCGCTTGAGCTGTTTGACTGGACTCGCGACGCAATGTCTGCCGCACAGGAGAAAACCCAGAAAAAGGACGCAAGATGGGGTGGTGGTTGGATGTAGGTTGGGGAGATGGAGGAGACGACGGGAAGAGGGAAGGGAGAGCAGGGGGGCTCTCAGAAGGCATCTGCGCTGTGGCCGTAGTGGTTGGGTAGGTTGCAGCTTTGATTTCTTCTACCGCGACAGCAGTTTGTGCTGTTTGTTGCTTGGGCGAAGAGAAGGGAGACAGAGAGGATGACGAAGATGAATGTGAGATCGATGGGGGTGCAAACGAAAACCTGTGCGTCGCCGCAGATGACGGCGGAATGGGTGGTGATGGACGCAGAATGGGCTGGGATGAGGGGCTAACGAAAGAGAAAGGTAAAGCAGAGGATGTAGCAGTTGTAGCAGCCGCAACTGCAGGAGTAGATGAAAAGGCGTTGGCAGATGGAGAAATAGTGGCGCCAGGAGTTGCAGAACCAGGCCCAGAATCGGCAGCGTCGGCATATGCTGCTATTGCTGCTCCTGCTGCTCCTGCTACTACCGCCACCAGTGCTTCAGGTTCTACAACTGGCCCTGCTGCAGACTCTGCAGCTGACGCTGACGCTGCAGCTGGTTCTGTTGCCGCGGCAGCTACCGCAGCCTTGGACAAGAGGCCAAGAGACACCGCCTTGGCCACAGCGACCTGTTCCACTTCCCTGGACGTTCTCCTCGGTTCTGGCACATTATCTGCAAGGCTAGTCATGCCACTGGATCGATCGGCTCGAGCAACTGGTGTACAACATGCTTCGTGTAAGTCTCCTGTTCAAGCAAAATGTAAAAATAAAAAAAGTTGACAGAAAGGGAGATAGGCCGACACGGAGAGACAGAGACACAGAGACACAGAAATGCAGAGACTGGGAGACAGAGAGACAGAGAGACAGTTGGAGAGAGGGAGAGAGGGAGAGAGGGAGTGAGACAAAAGAAATGTGATCAGACAAGGGGGATGATGGCTTGGGGGTAAAGGAGGATTTAGGGGGTTTACTCACGTTCTTCCTGGACCATCAAACGGATGACAGACAAGACATCTGGCGAGTCTGTGGTTTGAGATGCTGCCTGGGTGTTGTCTTGCATAAAAGTAGTTATAGGAGAAGTAGCATAAGAAGAGGGTGGCCGACTGGAGGGATGGGGTCTGTCATCATGAGCGCACAGAAGAGGGGAAGGCAGAGACGACGACGCTAAGCCGGGAACCGATAACAAGGACTGTCGTCGTCGAGGTAACATCTGGACAGGCGACAAAATAGTGCCTCTCTCTTGAAAGGACGGGCCCTCAGAGACATCATCAGCATAGGTGGCCGCAATATCAGCATCGGTGTGACTCACAGACGCAAAGGCAGCTGCAGTTGCAGGAGTCCGCGTCGTGGTTGTGCGAGAGTTGGTTCCCTCAGATCGGCTGGCAGTCTTGGTGCCACAACCGGCATCGAGGGTTGGCACATGGGCTGGTTGGGCGCGCTGTAGCGCTCTGTTAGTAACTTTTGTTGCCCTGTCGTAGTCGTGGTCGCTGTAGTCGTAGTTGTTGTTGTAGCCGTTGTCGCTGTCGTCGTCATCCATCTTGCCGTCTCCTTTGAATTGTTGACCGCCTTGTTCCCCTGCCTTGTCGCTTGCCCTGCTGCCTGCCGCTTCAATCCTGGTTGTCAAACGAGGACGCCCGGTCGCAGCCTTGCCACCGCCAGCATCGTCATCTTCGCCGTCTTGAGAGTTGCTGTCGTCGTCGTCGTCATCGTCATCGTCATCGTCGTCGATTCCGCCGCCGCCGTCTGCGTTATCATCTGTAAACACACTGCCATTGCTCTCGCTCCCGCTCTCGCTCTCGCTGTCGCTCTCCTTGTTTTCATCGCCACGGTCGCAGTGGCTGTTGGCGCTGCTGGGGCTACTGCTGTCGGGCTGGACATGTGCCATAGACGAAGATGCGGCCTCATCTGCCTCGGCTTCCTGGGTCTTGCTGGCCTTAAAAAGGCCAGCGAGACCAGATCCGGCGCCGTTAGCTGGCGATGTGGCAGTCACGCGTGGCGTTGTCATTGCCTCGGTCTTCTTGGTAGCAGTCGCTGTGCTGGCTGTCGTTGTTTTTCGCTTCTTTATTTTTTTTTCTTTTTCCTTTAGGAGCACTGTATTCTTCTTCTTCCTCTTTTTTGCTTCTTTCCAGACCTTTGTACACTTCTTTTTATTTCTTTTTACAGCCCTCTATGTGTTTTTTTTTTTTCCTCTCTGTGTTTGTTTCTCTTCTGGAAGTGCTTCCTGTATGTCGAGTCAAGAATAACCCCCACAGCTCACATAAATGCAATTTTGTTTAATGGATCATAGGTGGAAGGCTCGTTCTGAGTCACAGCGAATATTATATTGAAAGAAAACAAAGACGAGAGAGAAACGACCGGCAGAATACCGCTGAGTTTATTGTGGCAAAAGATAAGAAGAGGGAGGGGCCGTAAGCCTGCTCAGTCGTGTGGTGCGTGTCGTAAGGCTTCACGGCTCGGACCACTGCTAGGGCAGGCAAAGATGAGGCTGAGTTGGGACAATAACTAGTGCGAAACTATCGGAGACAAACAAGGATGGCTTTAGTGAGAAAAAAGGCGACAAGAGTTTGCAGAAAGATGAGAGATGATAGAAGGGGAGTGTAAAAAAGAAAAAAAGACCAAGAAAACGAGAGCTCATTGATAAGACGCAGCTGAACTCCCATAACACAGGAAACAGGCAAGAGAGATGAACAGCGGGCTTCCCGGATTTGTCGCTCCTTCCCCCTCCTCTCCCCCCCCCCCCCCTCCTTCCCTTTCTTCCTTTCCTTCCTTCCCGAGTAACAGTGCCACGAACCATGAAGAAACTAAGAGAACACAAGAAAGACCACAAATCAAGCCTAGCTAGGAGAGAAGAAAAAGAAATAAAAGGTATCGAGAGAGGAGTAATAGGCCCCGAAAGAAACAATGAGAGACCGAGACGCAGGAGACGACAAACCGAAGACGCACCACCTATTGTCAACTATTGTCGACTATTTCAAACCGAGACGCAAACGGAGCGGGGGGGGACACAGAGTACGACGGCGCTATACGACAATAGGCAAGTAAACGACTCCTTGACGCATGCGAAAGTTGGCCTACATATCGTGAAATTCTCCCGGCAACCATTTCTCGTCAGACCCCCACACCATCATCCATCATCGCCGTCGTGGAACCAGCCAGCAAGCCAGTCACACAATTCTGTTCGTTTCTTGTTTTTTCCCCGTCGCGGTATCACCAAACCAGTGCTACAAAATCACGATTCGCTTGTCCCCCTGAGACCATTCTGTCAAGTTTTTCGTATATCATGAACTTGTGCGACAGCAATGTGCTCAGATTTGTCACCAAGATGAAAAAAAGAAAAGAAACCAAAGAGCCAACACAAAGGCGACATGCTCATTGCATTGACGCGATTTCCCTGGCAAAGGAGAACTGGCCTGACAAGGAAAAGCCAGGCCGAGGCATTATTTGGCTGCGATGCCGGAAGTCCTGGAGGTAAAGCCAAACGCGCTAGTTGAAAGAGTCAGCTGATAGCATCGGTCTAGCGAACGAAGGCAAGGCTTCGCCCTTTTTCTTATGTATGGCTTGCAGCTACTTTCACCGAACTCTCCGTTCAGCAACAGGTGTGCCGTGCACATGATGTTGACTAAACGACTAAACACGGCACACCTGGACTAGAAATCCTTCCCATAACTGGTCGGGCGTATCCTTGGCATCCTAAATGAAGCTATAGGAAGGTGTGTGTCGGGGAAAAGGAATAAAAGCCCGACGGCCAGAGCAAAGACAAGCAAACAAAGGGAGAACGGGCTCTCGAAACAAAACAAGGTAGCTGCGCGCGCGTGAATTTTGTTTCTTTGCCGTTGTTTCAACCCCACTCATGTTGGTGGTGGCTATGGCTGACCAATACACAATATGTCTGGCAAACCGGGCAGGCTCAAGTAGGCTGACACTTGGCAGACTTGCCAAGCCAAAAAGGCTGCCCGTTCCTGCTTGTCTCGCGCATAATCGCACAAAGCCACTCCGTCCTCGCACTCGTGAGAGTCATCTGTGCATGGTTGGGAGTGGTGTCCATGGTGTCCATAGTAGCCTAGTGACCTCATTGTCCACCTTTTGACATATGTTTCTTCGGAGCTTCAACTCTCCACTGTCTTAGTTTTCATCGCATGTCTTTGAAACAGCGGAGATCAGAGTCGCAAAGGCAAGGCCGTCGGGCCTTACCGCTATTGCTTTACTCCCCCCTTTCTCAAAGACCCACCATCGTGCAGTTGTGAGATGAAAACCATTTGTCTTCTCTTGCCCACGTAATCTTTGTCATGACTTGCATAAAATGATTAAGTATTATCCCAATGATGCACACTTCCCGCCAAGCCTCTCTTATCCAATAACTAACCCATTTAATGGCGAGATTGGGTTTTAAAAGCGGGCAGAATGGCCGTCTGACCCGCCGGGCGCAGTCCATCAAGCTGTAGAGTCGCGACTGACCTGCTTGGCCTGGCTGGCAGATGTTGGACAAGCGGCCAACCCTCACCGGCGAGCAGAAAAGGAGATAAAGAAAGTTTGGGCGCATTGGATAGCGGGGTTAGACGTCCATGCAAGGCTTACACCTGGCGCCACACTTTTCGGCAAGGACGGCGAGGCTCTCTTCAACCTAAAACAAACAGACTAGTCCTAATTTGGGTTGGTCTTCTGCAGCCCAACTTCTTTGTGTTGTTCCATGTAACCCTCGTAAGAAATAGTCATTTAACCTCCGCCACACTCACCAACACACTCGAAGACTGACCACAACTGCCGATATTTTCACCAAGACTATTAAGATTTCCTAGGCAAACACGAAATGCGTGTTTGAGTACATTTTGTTTTGATTTTTGGTTTTTGTATTATCACATCACTGCACTCGCAAGGCTGAAACGAATGACCTGGAAAGCTTCGCGTGATTCGATTTAGACGAAAAGTACTAAATGAAGATTATTTTCTGCTAACTGAAGGGGCCCAGTTTCTTTTCAATTTATGTCATTAAACTGGCCTTTTTGATAGATGAATAATAAGGAAAGTGGCTTAGGGTAAAACTGAAGAAGCAGCTCTAATCATATTTCCATCCTCGGGCCAAACGCTGGGGACGAGAAAAGGTCGCAAAGTTTGAATTAAACGGAGGACAAATTGTCTAGATGCCAGATTTATTGTTGTTGAAATTCCTAAACTTGCACAATGCATTGGAAGATCTGGGCTCTAACATTCATCTCCACTGTAAATCCCGTCGTCGTCGTCGTCAACATCTGCAAAGGTCTTCCGCTGCTGCTGAGAGTCACCAGCATTGCCGCCCATGACATATTTTGGCACTATCGGCTCTGTCTTCCGACCACACTATTTTTTATTTGTTAGCAGTAAATAAACGTTTCATCGTTTCCGTCTTTCTTTTCCCAAAAAGGGAGGGAAGAGGACGGAGAGGACTCTTAACGTACCGGGCGGGCCCATCCACTTTCCGTCGGAGGCCGTTCGGATCGAGAAAAGTTGCTGGTAACGACATGTTGACCTTCGCCATTCTTCACAGGATGACCCACCCTCAGAGTGCTGTCGGTCAAGTAAGTAGGCGCCGATGATGCATGATAGTTGTCAGAATTTAAGCTCTCTGATGTGTTCATGGCGTTAGTCATGTTGCTCTTCTGGCCTTCTCCAAATCTGGCGGCCAATTCTCGAAAAGGCGCAGTCCTGCTGGCCGATGCAACCGATGCATAGGAGGCTTGTTGCTGGCCAAGACGTCCTGCTCGTCCAAGGTTGGCAGCATTCAGAGCCCGGGGATGATTGTTTTCTGACTCGGCGATTCCGTCGTCAAGAGGAGGAGGACCAGACGCCACTGATGCAGAGTCGATGTTGGATGGCATTGTGGCCACTTCGAAACCATCGTAACCATCGATCTCGCTCGGGTTCCCTTGAATCCACTAGTACGCGTCAGATAGGAATGAATAAATCCAGGCAATTTAATCACAGCGGTACACAGTTTGCCATCAAGCAAACGGATTTAAAGAAAAAAAAGAAAAGAAAAAGAATTCTTCAATTACTCATCGCGGCGAAATGACTTACATCCTCGACACGTTCTTTGAATTCATGCTCTGGTAGCAAACGGAGTTCAGACCCTTCTTCAGTCAACAGCTCCTCTGGACCCGCCACACAATTTGGAGGGACGTGAGGCGTGTGGCCTGGCTCCGCGCTGAGCTGCCATTCCGTGCAGTCCATGCAGTACTTGGTACAGCTGTTAGACGTGACAATTTTTTTGCGAATGCGGAGCGATGGCTGGGACTGCCGGGTTTCTTCTTACAATTCTTCCCGTCACTCGGGTTCTTCTGCTAAACTCTTCCAGGGGCCGCCATCGGTTACACGGTCCTTCACATTTCAGCTCTCGTCTGGGCTGGGCAGAGTGGATTCGGCAAGATATCTCAGAGTTTGCAGGCGATTTTCGTGATCGAGCGAATCTCTCAAGTTGACGGTTTGAAAATTCGGACCGAGACTTCCACTCTCCGCCGACATAGCAGCGAATTCTGGATGGTTTTTTTTTAGCGTATAAAAGTTAAAAATTGCAAGCGCGTGCCAAATTCTTCTGCTTCTTGCTTTATGATGTCTAAGCTTCTAGGGGACGGCCTCATACTTATCAGGAGCGTTTGGAGTTTGTTTGTTCTTTGGTCTGGAAGGTGTCAGCTTTTCGTCACGAATAAATGACACTGATTTCTCAAACTAAAAATGCATAATATATGATACCTGGCATAAAGCAAAACGGCCTCATCGGGGGGCATGTTTGCGAGAAGACTTTTGATTTTTAAGGATATACGGAGACAGTGTTAGGGTCTAGGATTTGGAGATTTTGCCGATGGGCAACGTTGGCTCAAACAGACTTAAAATGAAGAATGGGATGCTCTCAAAATTCATGTCAGTGTTGTAAGGCGATATAACGCGTCGAAGAATTTGACGCCAAAAGTGTCACGTAAAATAATTTCTGCTGCTCTTTTCAAAGTTGGGCAATGGAGAAAAACAAGCATTTGATTACGGCAGCTGAACAGTGAAAAACAAAACAAAGAAAGCGTAGAAATCAAGAGAAGCAGCAGAATTTGACTGGACATCATGGAATTTTATTGAATTACAAGATCAAAAGCTCACTGTCCAAATAAGGAAACAGCACGAGTCGTTCCTTCCTGATTGAATGCTGTGTAAAAAACCAAAAAATGGAGAGAGGCTTAAAAGTTCGATGTCTGGCCATTTGAGGCTATCCTCATCGTACGATGACTTGGTCATGACCTTTATAGCTGAACTGACAGCCGGCCACGCTTGTCGCCTGAATCTTTTTCTTGTGATATTGTGTGTTTTCCCCATTGCCCTTTAAGTTCTTTTAGATATTTAGCATTCGGTTGATGCTCTGATTGAGGTTGTGCAACCATTCAGTGATATCAGCTGCAATTCACATGATTTGTCCCATAAAGTGAATGGCTGCAAATCTCAAAACCCACATCACTCACTAGATTTTGAGAGATTCCACTGCCGATGTTTTTTATGTCATAATATCCCTTGATAAGGCATAGGCGAACGTGAATGATAAAAAAAAGTGTTTAACTTTCGTCACTCCTTTTCACTCCAGCTTTACCTCTAGGCTTTGGACATAAATGACTTAGGGGAGTAACACGAAATCAAGCAAAAGAAAGACAGCATGTGCTTTTCACCAACAATGTGCTGTAGACAATAGAAAAAAGAAAACACAGCGTTTGATGTACAAAGCCGACGACATCTGTCAGAGTTGAGCACACGTCAGAAAGAGCCCGGTTTTAGGGTAACCTAAGAAGAAATCAAAGAAACCAGCTATTTTTGTAGCATCACCACTTTCTTCTATAAAACTCTTCATAAGAATTGCCCTTGACATGTTACAGAACATGGTAGCTGAGGCGGAAAAGGGGGGGTAATAATATTAATTTGAGCAGATACGTTTATCCAACAGCGATTCCGCAAATGCCTGGGTTTTCGTGTCTGTTTTGCCCGCTCCACAAACATGAGATGCTCTCCAGGTGCTAGTTTTCTCTACCCCTTTATCAACTTGAGTCCACCGCGATTTCATCAAGCCAGCAAGGGTTTTGTGTTGCAGGACAGCTTGCACAATTCGTCTCAGAATTCGCGACGAAGCTGAGGACTGTGAATAGCGGCTCGGCTCAAAGTTTGCAAGTACACACGTTGAAGACGAAAGACCACCTTTATAGATTTCTACTGTATAATACATTGCACATTGTAGACATACAGGTAGGGCCGTCATAACATAAACAGGTATATAATAACATGGGCCGTATTACTTCACGGCAAAAGAATTGTAACTGAGTTTTGCAACAAGGAAAAAAGCTCCCTTGAGAGACAAAGAGGATCATCAACAAGCCAAGACATATGTCGTAAAACTATAGACCTATAATGACACAGTATTAGACGCATTATGATACATGTGTGCCGAAATAGGGGGATAAACTGGCTGTTTGCTTTTTTTCATTTTGTTCTAATTTTTGAATATTATCTCACGGCTACTTTCTCCCCAGGAGCATAGTAGGACCAGAAAAATTCAATTGTCCCCGCAGGGCTCTCACCCACTCTTACACACACCAAAATAAGAGAAGGCCAGATTCTTGTTCATCCAAGGTTTTTTTGGCATCATTTGGCGTGGGTCGATATGTGTGCTCCTATGTGGCGGGCGTGACCCAAACCACGGCGGCCGGATCTCCGTCTGTTGCTTTGTTTCGGTTCGCTATATAATACGGAACATTCATGTCTCTATCTTTTGGTGGTTTCTCGACTGGTAACAGACATTGCTGGTCGACGATGTAACAGCATTGTATTTACTGCGTAATATTTGAAGACAACTAATGCTGGCTTGGCCCTGCCACAATTTCCACGCATACGAGGAACTACACATGGAGTCTTAGGAGGCATAAAAAAAAAGAAGCACCCCGAATGTGAAAAGGGGGGAATTCTTTCAAAGATGACTGGCGGCGCAGTGGAGTCTTCCCGTTTGCCTTTCTGCGATGCGGCATTGAACTCTGAGTCGGGAAAAGGGTCAAACATAATTATTTCTGCACAGGATTTTATTGGCACTGCTTGTGATTGACCTGGTCATTTTAAAGCGTAAATGTGCGCCTTCACTCGTCGAATTTTACCCGTTTATGCTTGTGTGTATACGACGTAAATTTTATTTGCTTCGTGTTGACGTCTGTCATACACTTTGCTGGTCTAGAACTGAAAGGAAGGCTGGAGAGAAAGACACCTGGGACACTCTTACCAGAGCAGAAAGGGTGAAAACGGTGGTGATTAAGAGAGAAGAAAAAAATTCAAAAGAAACGAGAGAGGAACGAGAGTTGTAGTGACTCTTTCTTTTGCTTGGATTCCCCACCCCATACGAGTAATAACCATCATAAACATGAACAAGGGGAAACCCCAATAGCAAGGGAGAGTCAAGAATGAACGACGACCACCGTTTCACAGCTTTTTATATCTTTTCGGCCAGAACGCCGGTTGGTAGAGTGTTTCGAACCCCTACGGCGAACGATGGACGAGTAATAATATTACTCCGTACTCGTAGTTGCTAGCGAGGTGGTGGGATAACCAAGCATGGAGCAAGGAGTACAAAAATGCAGTGCTTCCACAACTCACAGGTTAAGATGCCAGTCGATCTTGTAAGCTACAAGCCTGCGATATTCATTTTGAGAGGGCTTATTGGAGGTCAGATATATTTAGTTTCTTTTTAGCTTTACTTCATACATCGTGCTCCGTATCTGTATGAGCTCTGACACAGGTGACAGAAAGCAGGTGTCCTGGTCAAAAGCCAGAAGAAGCGGGGATTGAAATGAAGAATGTCTCATGAGCCGGCTTCTGGATCTTCTGGAAGGAAAACAGGCACAGGAAGGGAGAGACACCAGACACGGAGAAAACGCACTGGCTCGCAATCCAAAGCTTCTATGCATGATTGGATGAGGGGACTGTGACGAGCAAGATAAAAGGGGGCCGAACAATGTAGGCCAAAACCAGGGCACCTGGTAGGTTGTTTTTCAAATTGAACGGTGCTGCTGTTACATTCGGTAGGCTATTCGTTCTAACCAGAGCAGCAAATTCTAGCTTGTACAAGTATCCTTCGGAGCCCTCCCATGAAGCCTCTTTTTCGGCCTTGTGTCAATCTCCCAAGAGAGCAGTAAAAATGTCACCCCGGCACACGACGTAATACCAGGCTGGTACGTTATGCGCAGTACATGGGCAGAAACAATTTCTCAGGTAACATGTCGTCCGAAATACAGCAAGCGGAGGTAACTCTACAGACTCTGTGTCATTCACATCACAGAAGAGAAACGAAAAGTGATGGAATACAAGTAAGCACAAAATAAATACGACTAGAAAAACAGAAGAAGGACCTGTAAACCTGCAGTAATGCGGTACCAACTCTTCCTTTTATTGTTGGCCTAGCCTGTTTCTCTGCTACGTATTCGGAGGGAAACAGGCTCCGTGAAAGCATCTCATTGGGGAGAAGACTGGTTTTTTTTTTGTTACGGAGTGACACGGTCGTAGTCGTTTAGTTTACGAGTATGTCGTACTCGTATTATTACTCCGTCCTAGTGGTATTACATCGTAATAATACTCGTAGGTTTGGCGCCGCTCTTATGTTCCTTGCGAGTAATTGCAAGCAAAGAGTAATAATCCTCCGTATTTCTTCGTACAAAGCAATACGGAGCACTCCGTATATCCTACCGTTCTATTTTAAAGCGGCAGGGTCTTCGTTCATGCGAGCAGAGCGAGCTCTTTCCACATAACGTACTCCGTACTCGTAATGCCCCCAGGACGTAGTATCGTCCCCCTTTCTTAATTCCCCCTTTTCTTCTGTTGCCCCTTGCCCAGTGGATGTCTCAACTGCCGTTTCAGGCTAGTGGCTTTATAAAATTAATCTCTGAGAATTGTTATGGCAGCGCATTAAGTACCTTTATAGTCTTTTGATACGTACGAGTACTTAATTTCTGCTGCGAGCTACATCGTCCGTCCAAGTTCCTCGCCAAATGCTTCTCTTTCTTTTTCTTTGAAGGATCCCCTCTTTAAATCGATGCTTTTCCACGCGCCACAGCCTAAACACAAGCTGTTTATCAGGCTTTTGCTCTCTCTTTTGAACACGACAGGAGGTGCCGGGCTAGCAGTACTCGTACAACGTGCGAGTACTTTGTAATATTACTCTGTACGAAATACACCGTTCGAAGTCCAGTACAAAGTACGTCGCATCTGCTCGCGGCTCCGTACGAGTAGTACTATTCTGTCGTTTCGCGCACCCAGCATAAACTACGGCAGAGCTTGACGCGGACGCGTCGCAATTTGTTGATCTCATTTCTGTCTCTTTTTTCCGCTCTTTCGCAAAACGCCAAGCTGGGAAGGACGAAGAAAGAAAAAAAATTGGTGAATGCTACAAGTCCAAGACAACGTTTCCTTACTCGTAGTACGAGCAAGAACGCAAGCTGAGACTGAGACGCCGTCTCGTGGCGTTGGGGAAGTGGGAAAGGGCGGCGGTGAGCGACACGCGGTGCGGTGAACTGGGTTTGGCGAGAGACAACAAAGCGGAAAAAAGGAGACCAGAGCCCATATGGCCCAAAAGGCCCGACGGTCAATGACAGGCTGCACCCCAAAAAAGCTAAGCAAGAAGGCCTGAGCTCAAGCAAGAGCTGTGTCCGCCATACCAAAAGAGGAAAGGAACTACCGGTACCTTTTGCTTGTTGCGGTGTGTCCCTGTACGACGTTCTCGTAAATGGTTTACAGGCCTGTACGAGTACCAAATACAATGTATTAATACGTCGTAACAATGCTCTGTTTGAGGATGGAGTACTCCGTACGAGTACGAGTACGTCGTATCTCCTGGTGGATCCCACATAGACGATATTGCTCTGTCATGCCTTGTTCTCGTAGGCCGCTCTCCTCCCCCTGGCCAATTTGCCCTTTTGCAGTTTCTATCCATACAATGTAGCAATACCGACTGGGTGGGTGAATCTTTCCGAAACACTCTGGGAGAACAAAGTCTGTTTCTAATTGGGGATTCCCGAAGAGAGAAGGCGAAACAAGAAGAGAGAAAGAGAGCTGGCAAGTCCCCAAAGTACGTCGCAATACTCCAAACCCGTAATAGTGCATGCCTTGAACACCGTCACTATGCACACTCAATGAAGGGCATATGGTGCATCCATACGAGTATCCATACTCCGTACGGAGTACTCCGTACTCGTAGGCAATACGGAGTGCTCCACAGAGAAAGAGAACTACGCAGTGTGGACTTCTCGTGCTTGGCATCTGTGGCGTCCAGTTGTCTGTGGCGACGGGGAGGGCTACGGCTTGCAGCCGGGAATGCTTCTAGCTTGATGCCGCTTAATGCCCATCGCACATCGTACTGCTGATCCCACTGGTGGGTCGCTAATTCCGTCTGCGAACGAGAGCAACTAACGTACTGAGCAGAGTGCAGACAATTGCGATTCACTCCGTACGATGAACTGTTCCCGCTTGGGAGAAAGACAGCAGAGGGCGGTGGCGGATGGAACAGCATTGTAGAAAAAAAGGCAAAAATGAAGAGAAGCAAAGAAAAGGGCAGAACAGCCTTAGAAACACACATGGCACGGCTGCAGACGGCATGTCTTGAAAAACAAGATATTTCCCGTGTAATGAGCTTCGTCGGGGTATCCTAATGCACGAAGACTCACCAGAAAAAAAGACTGCTGGAAATATGGGGCAGAAAACACCGAGTAAATGGTAAAATAATACACCGTACAACCGTATCACGACGTTCTTTGCTTTCGCCGTAGCATGCGATGGTAGGCGATATGGGCTTTCTTGTACGTGTCTGAGCAACGCGTCATTCCAGATATTCCAGCCAACGACCGTCCCATCCATCCCAGCATCAAAACAACCCAACAAGCAAAACCTGAAAAGTGCCTTATCAGCGATGTACAAGTAGGTTATGCCTTGTAATACGAACAATTACAGAGTAGCAATACGCATTGCGAGCAACCGCAAAAAGTTCCTCCATTTCGTGACCTCCAGAAAGCAGGAAACCCTGTTTTTGTGCCGGGCCCTGCTGCCTACTCTTTCTTCGCCCGGCCTGAACCGGCCAACTTGTCAAGCCAGCACAACAACCACCACCATACGTATTACAGCTCCAGGCATTTTCAATCGAACGCGCATGCAGACTGTCTACGGAGTAATACTACTCGTACGTCGTAGTACTTCGTGTCGCTTGACCATAACTCCGTATTACTTTGCGGTTATGAGAGTCTTTCCGTACCAAATTCTATGGGTCGTATGTATGATGCAATTCCTGCGCGTATGGATATAAAGGAGAAAAGTGCACGCACAACGTATCGCGCTTTAATACTCGATCGTTGGCAACACATTTGCATGCCCCAAACCCCCCACACGCTCCTCCCTACGAGTAGTGTTCTTATGCACGAGTTTATTTCGTACTGGTGTCCATACAACACGCCGTTCTCTGTAATACTCTGAGCTCCTACTGCCCCGTAGTCGCTCCCAATTCTTGTATGGTCACTCTCATCGTGCCTGTCAGATCCCGAGATAACTGCAGACTGTTCTACGTACTCGTACAAATTTGTTTCACAGGCACATCCTGCTCCCCGACCCCTCCTTCAGCCCCTCTGGGAGCATGCCGGGCCATCCAAGCATATCCAGTCACGGAGTACGAGTAATAATACTACTCGTACGTATTAAGAGGTCCTGTGTTATATGCAGTATCCTCGTGCGAAGTGATAATACGAGTACGGAGTACGACGTATGGATACACCACTTCCAAGCAAAGCATTTCCAACCCCCCTTTTTGCCGTTCATTCATCCCCTGGTCCTTTTTCTTCATGCTAAGGCCAAAAGGACGCGACCGTAAGTATTCCGTACGGACACTCCGTATTACTCCATACGACGTGTCTGTACTCGTAATGCTGCGCGTGAGATGACAACAGCACTGTCGTTTCGTACTGTATCCATAGCACCAGCAGCTGATATTACTTGACAAAACGGTCACTTTTCGCTCTGGCGCTTTGCGAGCGCTGACTTGGACGGATCGATATTGCACACGAAAAATTACGGAGTATCACGACGTATTACGAGTACATCGTACACCACTATGACTGACTCCAGTGAATTAATTGCCTTGTGTGCATGTGTCCACGGAGAACGTTTTACGGAGCATTACTCGCAACACGCAGTATTGCTTTGTAGGCAGAGGACAAAAGTTCGAGCAGACGTTCGGCCACGAATCACTCTGGAATCCGCAATAAGCGTCCGTTTGGCGCAGCTATACAAGTACGAGTACGAGTACTCGCATATGGATAGTATTTGATGATGTGCGTGCGTGCAGAAACAGTGGTTATGAACGACTGGACGCTCCTTTGACATGCAGCATAAAAGCTGCGCCGTCTGCTTATCCATTGGGACGGACAAATGTACTCCGTAATACGGCAACACACATCGCACTTGTACGTACGAATAATGGCATATGAGAAAGTGCACGGCGTACAGTCGTGCTTTGTACAAAGTACTCCGTACTGTCTTCTGCATTGCACAGACAGATCGACCTTTTCGAGGGGAAAGCAACTAAAAAAGAGCCACTAGTTTTTGCTCTTTTTGCTCTTTTTTGCTTTTTTTGGCGATGGCTTTCTTTCTGACCGCCCTCATCCGTCAGTTGGTGGCACTACTGTACCAGCAGGTCTTACACCGTAACTCCCTAGTTCTGTCCAGCCCGCTGGCGCTAATGCCGTACCTGCGCTCGGCCTGTCACAAATGCCAGACCTTCACTAATGTGCAGTTTTTCAGTTAGTTGTGTTTTAGCTGTGTGTTGGCGGTTGACTCGTTGGCCGTTCGTTCCCTTGGCGGTTCGTTCCCTTGGCCGTTTCTTGTATTTACTCGTATTTTATTTAGGGATTTTTTCTTTCTTTCTTTTTTTCTTTTTGGCTGTAACTAGCAACGCCAACTCACTGTGGTATTACCGCAGGAAAATACAAAGTCGTCGTTGCAAAATTACCATAATATAAAAGAAGAGAACCGGTTGCTTTAAAAGGGAGTAACGACTGACCAGGACCCGCTATGGCACTCTTTTGCACGGAGAACTGTACGAGAGAGTGCGATACTCCCGTACGAAGTACTTATAGCACATATTTCTTAGTCACTTGTCCACTCGAAATACTTCTGTGCTTTGTATGTCGTAATGTGTATTATTGCCTTAATTGCTGTAATTCCCGCTTCTGCCACTTCTGTGTTGCTCCTTCTCTTTAGCTCCTTCTGGGGTGGAGGAAGGAAAAAGGGGCTTGCCCTGGGACCGAACCGTTTTAATCACTGCTGCGGGAACACTATCAGCTAATCGGTAGGCATTGTCACAAAAGTGTCCACCTTTTTTTCCTATTTTCATGGTGCCCACACCACTATGTTCCAATCCTCCCCTCGCCAAATTTGAAGCAACGCTCTCTTTCCCTTACCGTTGGGCCCCCCTTCTTCTCGCCTCGCCCAATCTCTCCAAGTGCTCCATATTACCTTACTACTGCCAGATGATCTCGCTCACTCGCAAAACTGCCACACTCTTTTCTCTCTTCCTGTCTTCTCCTCGCACGTCCGTCCTCTGGTCTACTCCTTTCTCTCTTTCTCTTTTCCTCTTCCCACGAAACCAACTCTCTTTTCTAGCCGCAGACTCCCCGTTTTACACGACTTCTAGCGGCTTCTTATCAGCTCGTTTCTGGCTGTTGGGCTTCCTTTTTTTGCGCCTTCTTTCTTCCTCTCTTCCTCCCAGCTCTCTTTACTTCACCGAATGCTCGCCGGACCGAAATGAGTTAAATGATGAGCTGCTTTGCAAGCCAACGATCGCCGTCTCCATATCTCTTCTCTCATCTCTGAAGCGCCCGTCTCGTCATCTTGCTTTTTAACCCTCTTTTTTGGATTGCTTTTACCGCTCTTTTATGTGCCTTTCTCCGTTGCTGCTGTTCCAGCTCCGTGTGCTTCTTAAATGTTCCGCGTTTGTCCCGTGCATTTCTGCGCTCTTGAGAAGCAGCTGCAAGGACACCACCCGCGCAATTTGTTTGCTATATCTATTTTTGCTATCCGTCATTGCGCCGTACCAGTCAGTCTGAATGCACCGAACAGCGCAGACCAGCTCTTTTTCTAAAAGAGCATCTCACTTGGAGATCTAGGTACGTGTGTTTGTTTGCATTTGTCTGTTGTTTATATAGCTTTGCACTGCTATTTTCCCGCAAACATTCCGGTTGGCTCTTTTGTGACTGACGAGTGGTATTACCGCGTATGATTAGTTTTGGGGGTCGAGCAACTCTCCAGAGAAGCGATATTCCTTTCAACTTGAGCGCGACTTCGATTCAGTCTCTTTCCCAGCCGCTTCAACAAAATACCACACCGTTCTCGCCGTTCGACCACACCCCGCCGTCGTGATCGCACGTCTTTGGAAGAACCACAACGTTTAATCTTCGCTCTTTTCTCTGCTTCTCCCGTTTTGTCTCTCGCTTATCGCCATGGCCGTGATGCACGAAAGCACGAGCCGGGGCTCGCCGCACCTCCACCACTCCACGGCTAATACAATGGCTCTTGAGGAGCGCTTCGAAGTTCTCAAGGAAATTGGCGATGGCAGCTTTGGCAGTGTCGTTCTGGCCCGTGTGCGTAGTGCTGGCTCAACCGTAGCCCGGCGAGGCACTGTGGTGAGTAGTTCGGATGACAGCTGTTGTGCTACCTCTGCCATTTAGGGCGGATGGGGGGGAGGGGGGAGGGGGAAGAAGGAAGGGTTCGGAGCTTGAATGAAAAAGGTGTATGGCCTCTTGGAGGCTTGAAAAGATTCCGTGTGCGACTAACCTTTATTTTCCTGCTCAATTTAGATCGCGATCAAGACGATGAAAAAGACATTCCCATCCTTTACGCCATGTTTGCAGCTGCGCGAAGTTGTCTTTTTGCGGACACTGCCGCCACATCACCACCTCGTCCCTGCGCTCGACATTTTTCTCGATCCCTACAGCAAAAAACTGCACATCTGCATGGAGTATATGGAGGGCAATCTCTATCAGTTGATGAAGGCAAGGGACCACAAGTGCCTCGACAACGCCAGCGTCAAAAGCATACTCTTCCAGATCATGCAGGGTCTCGAACACATCCACGCCCACAACTTCTTCCACCGCGACATCAAGCCAGAAAACATTCTCGTGTCCTCGTCTGGCCACCAGGACTCGACCAACTCTTTCCGCCGCTATTCCAGCCTCATGACGCCGCCGTCCACGCCACCCTCGTACACTGTCAAGATTGCCGATTTCGGTCTTGCACGCGAAACCCACTCCAAGCTGCCATACACAACCTATGTCTCAACGCGTTGGTACCGTGCCCCGGAGGTTCTGCTGCGCGCAGGCGAATATTCTGCACCAGTGGACATCTGGGCCGTGGGCGCCATGGCCGTCGAAGTCGCTACCCTAAAGCCGCTCTTTCCCGGCGTCAACGAAGTCGACCAGCTGTGGCGTGTCTGCGAGATCATGGGCAGCCCGGGCAACTGGTACAACAAAGCTGGGGCTCGCGTCGGCGGCGGCGACTGGCGCGAGGGAGCTCGGCTTGCAGGGAAACTCGGCTTTTCTTTTCCAAAGATGGCCCCCCATGCCATGGACACAATCTTGCAGGCGCCCCAGTGGCCGGCATCCCTGAGCCAGTTTGTTACCTGGTGTCTGATGTGGGATCCCAAGACGCGGCCCACGTCCACCCAGGCTCTGGCACACGAGTATTTCAACGATGCTGTTGATCCGCTGCGGCCAAAGTCGTCGGCTTCGCGCATTTTGGGCCGCAAGCAGTCCGACCTCAACCGCAACTCCAAGGACCTTTCATCGCCAACGCCAACGGGCACAAAGCAGTTCTGGTTCCGAAAGTCGCTCATTGGCCGCTCGGAGCCGTCGTCTGACTCCAACGCCAGCGGCCCCCCCGTTCTTGCTCCGATCTCCTCGATTATTGCTTCTGTGCCGCCACCTGCTCAGGCACAGGCACCGGCAGCACCGACAGCACCGGCACCGGCACCGGCACCGGCTGCAGCACCAGCACCAGTGCAAGTGCAAGCCCAAACGACAAAGACGCGCACACCAGCAGCGGCAACGTCTCTACCTTTAGCACATGCACATGCTTCACCTGCTGCTGGCCCTGCGCCACCGGCACAAGTTCCGGCCGCGTCTGTGCCGGCAGCCGCTCCACGTCCTGCGCCCGTGCACGGATCACACGGTGAAGGTGTTTTGCCCAAGATCAGAGTCGCTGCTAGCAAGCGGACGACATGGACCAACGGACCGTCAAATGTTGCACCGATGCCCATCCTCCCGACCATACGCCCCATCACGCCCCTGTCTGACACCGTCACCGCCCAGGCCAGTACTCGTGTGCCGCAGTACAACGATGCATATGCAAATGCAGCGTCCCGTGTTGAGGAGTTGACGCCCAAGAAAATTGGGCGGCAGCTGTCTGTGGCGTCCAGCACCAACCACTATGCCGATATCCACCGTCAACAAGCGGAGCAGGCACTCAATGGCAACACAGGCCTCGTGTCGCCGCCAAGCGCACACAAGGAAAGCTTCTTTTCTCATCTGCGCAAGCGGGCCCGGCGGTTCTCGGGTCGCCACCAAACGCCCATCTCGCCCGCCTACGACGAAGTTGAAGCACAGGTTGGTTGTGGTCCGTGGGCTAGCAACCGCTCGTCCATGGTCCTCGACCAGCAGCAGCAGCACCAGCAGCAACACCAGCATCCATATCAGCTGCATCATCAGCAGTCGCAGGTGACGGTTGGAGGAGGCCCCAAAGACGCGTATGAATCTCTCGACCGGGCGATTCGGGATAGCCATGGCCAACACAGCCACACCGGAGGCGATGTCGCTGCCAGCCACCTTACCGCCATTCCAGCACATCACTCGGCCATGTTGCCGCTGCCAGTGTCGAGCACGCTCGGCTCAAATATTGGTGCTTTGACTAGCAACAGTGCGACCGCATCTAGCAATCTCAAGCGCCATCATTCGCTGCCGGCCCACCACCATCGGTCTGTAGACAACCTGCTGCTCACAGCTCGCAGCGCCGCCAGCCACGGCAATGGCGGCCCCATTTCCAGCCGGACACGACGCGCACAGGCGGCGCAGGGCGTGCAGCAGTATGATGCGCCAGACGAGGAGGACGAGCTGTTGGACGAAGTGCTGAACTCGACGCGGCGGGCCATGAATCGCTTGGAGAAGGACGGCAAGCCCGGACTGCGGCAGTCGGCAAGCAATGTTGTCTTGTCAAACCCATACCCAACGCCGTCGCCTTCGGCCAGCGGCCACAATGTGCTATTTGGAGATGGGAACGACTGTTTGACGCCCAAGCCATTGAACCTGGAAAAAAAGGCTCCCGCATACCCGACCACGCCCTACGAAGAGAGCGACTGGGCCGCATCTGCAGCCGCTAGCATCTGGGCCGCCAGCAACCGCTTCTAGAGGCATTTCACGTTTCGTCCTCGTTTTTCATTTCCAGAATTCCATTTACTCCAAATCTAGTACTTTTTTTTTCCCGGTCTCATGATTCCCCTCATTTTCGGTTAATTTTTTGCTGGAGGTTCTGTCTTCCTCGACTTCTTTCTGGGTGTGCCTCTACTCTCACGGCGGCTTTTCTAGCCACGTCTCAGATTTTAAAAAAAAGTTTCAGTTTTTTGTTGACCCTAGCTTCTCTTCTCTCATGGGGCGGTGTTTTTGGTTGTTGATATCGCTACTTCTTCGATATTTTTATATTTGTTTCGCTCATTTTACGGGTCTGAGGATTTTTTTTTTTTTTCACTACCTATTACTTATAGCCAAGTTGGACACACCTCGACACTGATCTTTTTTTTTACCCTTCTCCTTTCAATTTGATTCCTCTTTGTTAGACATACACTCGCCGCTGCTGTTTTCCATTTCTGGCCTGAGAGATAATAATCACTGCCGAGATATCTAGAGACGAGGCCCCGTCGACAGCAGTTTTTGTGTGGCGGGTATAGAAACTAAGCGTACAAAACATCTGCGATGGCGACGATATTGCAAATACCACACACAAACAGCCATCTTCAATCGACACACTTATTACAGCATGGGCGACTGCATTGGCGAAATTAGTTTGGCTATCTCTTTGGTTGCTTGTCTGGCTATGCTTTCATTCCCTGCCCTTTGTTTGATTCATCTCATTTGTCTGCGTGTTGCTCTATTTTCTCATTTTTGTGTATTTCTTCTCGGGCGTGGTATGTTTCGTGCAAATACTCAATGCTCCAATACCCATCTACATTTGGCACATAAATCAATCGTTTTATTTTGTTTATTTCTGTCCCTGTCATCTATTTCTCTTCATGCTGAGAGCTGAGAGTTTTTTTATATATTATAGATTGGATGGCTTGGATTTCATTTTATATATGCCCTTTTTTGTGAAGCTGTGAGGTTGCTCTGCTCAACAGGCAAAGGGAGCCGAGCCGAAACTGCTTGTTTCGTGTACGGAGTACATGTTGTGTGGTTGTTGTAAAAAGGTAGCTGTTGGGACAGTATGCCAGAGTCGTTAAGCTCAGTCGAAATCGAAGCATTGCATAGACCGACACCTGTGAGGTGTGAACTGTCAACGCAAAAAATGGTGCACGATCATGTTAATTCAACTGCTCGATGCGGGGAGAAATACTACTACAAAGTAAAAATTGTCATAAAGTATCTCAATTCCAGCAAGCTTCATGTTCTGACTGTCCTGCCAGGCAGCATTGTCTGAATGCTTCCACGTACTCGTAAGACAAAGCAAAACAGCGCCACTGCGTAAATCATATGCTTCTTGTTGTAGGGCTGAGCGTGGGAGAGAGTGCATCCAATCGTTATCGTCGTCGCTCGTCTCCCTTCGCCTTCAATATAGAAGAGAAAGCAGCAGTGATAATATGGAGCGATTCAAACAGGACGCTAAAAAGGCCATTACGGCTGCTGCCTAATAAATAGTGCTTGTCGGGGTTAGCCGTTTCCTCCCCTGAGAGCATCAGAACAACAACAACAAAAAAACGTTGGTTGCCTGGCGGGGAGAGGCATTGAGAGTGGTTCTTAGTTTCTTATCGTGTCACAGTAATACGGAGTGCTCAGCCGTCGTATTTTCAATGGCCCGCAAAGCAACAACACGGTTTCTAGTCGCGACTCTGCAGCTGTCGCAAATAGTAGGAGTGACAGTACTTTTTGTAGTTACTCCATTGGAAAAAGCGTTACGGCGCTAGCGAATACAAAAAGAACCCCGCCGTTGCAGCCTTTTTAGATATCCCACGACGAAGTCGGCACGAGTACGTACTCGTAGACCTGGGCAGGCTCCTTCCCATTCAATCGGTGCCGGCAGAGAGAATCAGCGCCAAAAAAAAGAAGGACCGACCGCCTTTCCTTCCCCAGACCGTCTACTCGTCGCCCAATCGTTCTCTCTCTTTTTGAAGCCGTTGGCCCTTGGCCAGCTTACCCTGTCTCTTTATCTTTTTTTTTGGCCTTTTCTTCTCATATTTGTTCGGGGCTTTGGTTTCTCGTTTCATTGCTGAAAGATCTGGCGCCGAGTCGCATTGCTAGGAAAAAGAGGCGGTTTGTCTCGCCAGGGGGGGTTGGGGCAGCAAGGATTCTCGCCGTCTTGCTAAATGATTCTTCTTGCTTTTTTCCCTCTTCCGACTCATTAGGGCCTTTTCTTTCTTGTCGCGATGAACCACCACACAAACACCAGCAGCTCCAGCGTCAACCACTCGGCCAGCGGCAGTAGCAGTAGCAGCCTTCCGCTGCGGGCGGCTGGCAACCCGTCGAGGATGCGAGGACTCGGAGGACTCGGAGGAGGGCTAGGAGGCGGAGGAGGCAGTGGTGGTGGTGGTGGGGGCGGCGACGGGCGCAGCAGCTACTTTTCACCATACGCACAGGCATCGTCACCAGTGTCGTCTCCTGCGCCCCATTCGGGTCCGCCGCCGGTCCCGCCGCCGCGAGGCTACAGCTCAGCGTCGTCGTCGCAGCTGCTTACTCCGGCGTCTCTGTCAGCGGCATCGGCTGCTGCTGCTGCCACGCAATCAGCAGCAGCAGCAGCAGCAGCAGCAGCAGGGGGAGTAGGAGGAAGAGGCTTGAGTCCCGGCGGCGGACTGGGAGCTGGTGTTGGCGGTGGTGGCAGCGGCGTCGGTCTTGGGGGGGCATTGTCTTCATTGGCGGGGCTGACGATTGGCGGTGGTGGTGGCAGCAGCAGCAGGACGACGACGTCGGCCAGCAGCCCGTTGCCGTTTCAGTCGTCGTCGTCGCCGTCGGCAGCCGAGGCGATCCATGGGCCGATTCGCGAGCCGGCGCGCGACGCGGTGACGGCGCCCGACCGGCTGATCGTGGGGGTTGATTTCGGAACGACGTTTTCGGGCGTGGCGGCCGTGTACACGCCGATGCCGGACGACATCGAGATCATCAAGACGTGGCCGGGCGGCAACGGCATTACGTCGGACAAGGTGCCGACGGAGCTGATGTACGACGCGCCGGCCGACGGCTCAAGCAGCAGCCCAACCATCCGCTGGGGCTTCCAGTTCAAGCCGGAAGAGGCGCGGCTGCGCTGCATCAAGCTCTTTCTCGACCGCTCGCAGAAGCTGCCCTTCTACGTC
Source organism: Raffaelea deltoideospora (assembly GCA_019925385.1). NCBI lineage: Eukaryota > Fungi > Ascomycota > Sordariomycetes > Ophiostomatales > Ophiostomataceae > Raffaelea > Raffaelea deltoideospora. The sequence goes on from JADHKP010000002.1 coordinate 138,142, forward strand.
AGCCCGCTGGAGACGGCCGCGCAGCTGAGCCGCTTCGGCAAGACCGTCGTCGACGCCGTCAGCGACTACCTGACCCAGATCCACCGCCACACCATGGACACGCTGGCCCGCCGCTACGGCGCCTCCTTCATGGCCTCGACCCGCGTCGACTTTGTCCTGACCTGCCCTGCCGTCTGGTCTGACGCCGCCAAAAACACCACCCTGCTGGCCGCCGAGCGCGCCGGCATGGGCGACCGCAGCTCCATCCAGATGATCTCCGAGCCCGAGGCTGCCGCCGTCTACACCCTCAAAGCCATCCAGCCCAACCACCTGAATGTCGGCGACAACTTTATTGTCTGCGACGGCGGCGGCGGCACCGTGGAGTGAGTGCTTGTCTGTTTTTGTTTTTGTGCTGTGTCACGCTGCCCCTTTTTCCGACTCTGCTAACCAGCCAAGTCTCATTGCGTACAAAATCATCTCGCTCAAGCCCCTGCGCGTCGAAGAGTCGGCCGTCGGCACCGGCGGCCTGTGCGGCAGCGCCTTTCTGAACTACCGCTTTGAAGAGTTTGTGCGCGGCCGCCTGGGCGCCGCCCGCTTCGATGAGATGAAGGCCAAGAAAAGCAAGACCTGGCAGATGGGGCTGCGCTACTTTGAGGAGTTTGTCAAGCGCAACTTTAACGAAAACGAGCACCAAGAAATTAACATACCGTGAGTTTGTTTATTTCTCTTCTCTCTCTCTCTCTCTCTCTCTTTCTCTCTCCTCACTGACACACCTCTTCGACAGGCTTCCTGGCCTTGCTGACGACGAGGAAGCCGGCCTTGACTCAGGCTTTCTGGTCATGACAGCTGACGAGGTCCGCGCCATCTTTGAGCCAGTTGTCGCCGAGGTTTGCGGTCTGGTGCAAGGCCAGGTCGACGGCCTGCGCGCCAAAGGCGGCATCGTGTCAGGCATCATTCTCGTCGGTGGCTTTGGCCAGAGCGACTACCTCTACCGGCGGCTGCGGGCTCACTTTGGCGGCCTGGCCGTTGGCGAGGACGGACAGCCACCACCCCCACCGCCCTACAGCGAACGGCCGACACACGCAGCAGCCGGTGGTTTGGTAGCGGCAGCGGCGGCGGCAGCTGCCGCGGGCGCCTCAGGATCAACAGGGATCATGGGCTTGGCAGATGCCAGCCGATTTGACAGGGCAGGCAGCAGCAGCAGCAACAGCAGCAGCATTGTCCTCGGCGGCGCCGGGGACAAGAAGAGCAGCCATGGCAGCCAGATGGGAAGCCAAGTGGGCAGCCAAGTGGGCAGTCAGGTGGGCAGCAGCCAGGGAGGTGGCGGATATGCAGCAGCAGCAGACATGCATGCAGCCATCGAGGTGATGCAGCCCGTCTACGCCTGGACGGCGGTCGTGCGCGGCGCTGTGTTGCGGGGCCTGGAGGGCAGCATGGTGCTGTCGCGGCGGGCGCGCTTCCACTACGGCACGTCGTACGCAACCGTCTACGACGAGACCAAGCACGCCGTCAGCGAGCGCTACTGGTCGCCGCTGTGGGAGCGCTGGATGGTTTCGGACCGCATGCAGTGGCACATTGCCAAGGGCGACTCCATTTCGCCGCTGTCGCCCATCGCCTTCCACTACACCCGCAACTTCCGCCCGGGCCAGTCGCTGGTCGTCACCGACGATCTGATTGCATGTGCCGCCGACGATCCCCCGGAGGCCTACACGCGCTCCGCCATGACCAGATTTTCCGATCTGGCGGCGTCTCCGACCATGGGTGCTCTGGGAGCAAACGGCGACGACGACGCCGCCGCCGCCAAGATGTCTACGGCGGGATATTACAATGCTGCCGTGCCGACGACGGCCAGCGACTCGACCGCCACCCCGTCTCCTCATGCCACCACTACGGGCAAAAACTCGGCCCCCCTCATCCACGTGTGCACGCTCACCACCGACCTGAGCGCCGTGCCGCGCAGCCTGTTCACGCGGCTGACGACGACGCGCGGCGTCGAGTTTGACAACCTGGACTTTACCCTCGAGATGGTCGTCGACAGCGCCGGGCTCGGCTTTGAGCTCAAGGTCGACGGCGTGCGCTACGGCCGCGTGGCGGCGCAGTTCCACTGACCAGTGGGCAGCAAGGCGAGGTATTAGGAGCTGGACTTTTGCTGGTTCGTCGGCAAGTAGGCTACGAGGCAGACGAGGTTGGAGAGAGAGAGAGAGAGAAGGATGGGGGGTAGGGGAGAAGGAAAGTGAGAGAACGGGTTTTATGAGTTTGATGTCAGAAAGGAGATTTGAGGAGAAAAAGAGAGAAGAGAGATTTGGAGATGATATTGAGAAAGAGCATGCTTTGCGTCTTTTCTTTGGATACAATGCCGATGTAAAATAAACCTCGGAATTTTCAGTTTAAGATTACAGCTTATTGATGGCGAGGTAGGGTTTCTATATATATATATATATATGTACTATATACTTCGACAAAAGGACGGGTTGACTCTTTTTTTAACCCTGTTGTTTGGATATATGGGGTCCGGTACTTCTCACGTTGCACCGTGCCAGCCTCCCGCTAAAACACCGTCTCTCCTCTCCCGGATTATGCGGGTTCGCGTTTCGGCCTGGCCAACCTGCGCCGACGTCATACCAACAACCAAGAAAATATCAAGATCTGCACATCCCAAGGTACCGTCCTGAATAACAACAAAACCCGGAAACAAGCAGGTGACTACGAATGACGTAAAGCAAAATACAGTATGGAATATGAATGGGGCTGCGCTGCTGTTTGTGGGAAGGCACCGCTCCTGCCTTTTCGTCCTTTCTTTCGATCACAGATATATAGGACACGCTCGCTCCTGCCGCGCAACAGTTTCTATTCAGTGAGGATTTAGAGGGTCCTGCTCTTGCTGCTGCTAGTATTTTGTCACTTTTTTTGTTACTGCCCGTAACACTTTTTTTTTTTTTTCATCCTTCTGGCAGTCCATCGAACAACATTACCATGCCGCGCTCCTCGAGCGGCGAAAAGACAGACTGGTCTAACCACTCAAACGACGCCGAAAATGCGCCTACAGCAGCCCCCCAGCTGAGCGGCGAAGCCGCCAATGTGCTGCGGCAGCAAGAACTCAGCCGCCAGCTGCAGAACCCGCTTGCTGGCTTGTCAGAGGCCGACTTGGCCGACATGGGCGAGAGCTACTGCCGCAGAAACGGCATTGGCGATGCCGAAGAAGACGTCCGGGCATTCCGCCTGGGTGCCGTGCTGGCCGCCCGATCAAGCGACGACTGGACCACAAACATTGACCAGGGACTGCTCTCCAACCTGACAGCCGAAGAACGGAATGTGCTGGAGCGCGAGATCAGCCACAAATGGTCCAACCCAAAGCAGCTCTACGCTGTTGTCATCAGTAAGGATCCTTTTTCCTTTTCTCTTCTTTGTTCATTTTTTCATTTTTTCAGTTTTTTCAGTTTTTCTCATTTTTTTCATTGCCATTTGCGCTTTCCTGGTGCTCTCCGACTGTGATTTTCCCTCTTCTGACAGAATAGTCTGCTCGCTTTGTGCGGCCGTGCAGGGCATGGACGAGACAGTCGTCAATGGCGCCCAGATCTTCTACAAGAACGAATTCGGCATAGGTGACGACAGCCGCCAGCGCGATTCGTGGCTGCTTGGCCTGTGCAACTCGGCGCCCTACCTGTGCTGTGCCTTTATCGGTTGCTGGCTCACAGAGCCGCTGAACAGGAAGTTTGGCCGCCGGGGAACCGTTTTTCTGTCGTGCATTGGTGAGACTCTCTTCTCTAATACCCCCAATGATGCCTCTCTTTTCGCCCGCTTTCGTTCTGTCTCTCTGGGTCCCTCCCTTCCACGGCTGTTTGTTGTACGAATTTTTGTTGACCAGCCTCCCGCAGTCTCTGCGCTGGCATGCTTTTGGCAGGCTTTTACCAATACGTGGTACCATATGTTTATTGCCCGTTTTTTCTTGGGTCTGGGTATCGGGCCCAAGTCAGCGACAACACGTGAGTGCTTTTCTCCTCCCATCCGGGGGCCCAAGGCTCATGACGTATCCACACACAGTTGGTCGTGCTGGCTGACAGTGTGATGAACAGCTATCTTTGCAGCCGAGTGCGCACCTCCGCGGCTCCGCGGCGCTCTGGTGATGCAGTGGCAGATGTGGACAGCATTTGGTAAGTGACAGGCTCGTGGCCGTGACAAATAACTTTAGAGAGCTTGGTGAAAAAAAAAAAAAAAATTCGGGAGACGAAGCGAGCTCTAACCGTCTTGTCAAATTCCAGGCATCATGATCGGCTATGTAGCTGACCTGGCCTTCTACTTTGTGCCCGACCACGGCATCAAGCAAGGCCTCAACTGGCGCCTCATGATGGGCTCGGCCATGCTGCCGGCTGTCATTGTCTGCCTGCTGATCAACACATGTGTCGAGTCGCCTCGCTGGTATCTGACCAAGGAGCGCCACGGCGACGCCTACCGCTCAATCTCGCGGTTGCGCTTCTCAAAGATCCAGGCCGCCCGCGACCTCTTCTACATGCACACGTTGCTGGAGGCTGAAAAAGAGACCATGTCGACGGGCCGCCACCGCATCAAGGAGTTTTTCACCATCCGCCGCAACCGCAACGCCATGCTGGCCTCTGAGATTGTCATGTTCATGCAACAGTTCTGTGGCGTCAACGTCCTCGCCTACTACTCGTCGCAGATCTTCCTGGACGCCAATCTGTCGGAGGTGAGCGCTCTGGGCGCCTCTGTCGGCTGGGGCGTCATCAACTGGCTGTTTGCCCTCCCGGCCTTCTTCACCATCGACACGTTTGGCCGCCGCAACCTGCTGCTGACCACTTTTCCGCTCATGTCGCTCTTCTTGCTCTTTGCCGGCTTCTCCTTCTGGATCCCTGCCGACTCCAAGGCCCGCATTGCCTGTGTTGCCCTGGGCGTCTACCTTTTTGCCATGGTCTACTCGCCGGGCGAAGGCCCCGTGCCCTTTACCTATTCGGCCGAGGCCTACCCGCTGTACATCCGCCCGCTGGGCATGTCGCTGGCCACGGCCACGACGTGGTTCTTCAACTTTGTGCTGTCGGTGACGTGGCCGTCGCTGCGACTGGCGTTCAAGCCGCAGGGCGCCTTTGGTTGGTATGCGGCGTGGAACATTGTCGGCTTCTTCGGCGTGCTGTTTTTTGTGCCAGAGACCAAGGAGCGCACTCTCGAGGAACTGGATGCTGTGTTCTCCGTACCCCTACGCTCCCGCGTCGCCTATGGGTGGGCCCAGTTTCGCTACTTCTTCACGCGCCGGGGCCCGCGGCCCGTCGAGCCCGTCATGTCGGACTTTATCCGCATCAACAAGCCTGCTCACAAAGAGCAAAACGACCCTAGCGGCCAGAGTGGTCACAACGGCCACAACGGACACAACGGCCACAACGGACAGAATGGACAAAACGGCCAGGGCTTGGCACAACAGACTCAACAGACTGAGCAAGTCGAGAAGACGGAACAGAGAAGTCCGTTTGCGTGAATGTGTCAAGACAACAGGACGACAAAACGGGCGTGGTTTTTCAAAAAAAGTGAGGCAAAATAAAATCACAAAACGAATGTCAAAAAGCCTTCTTGACATTCTGTTATGTTTGTTTTGACAATTGAGAGATCTATTTATTTTGAGCATCAGTCATTTACATTCATCGGAATTCATAAAATCACGAAACGCTGCAACAAAAAAAAAAAAAAAAAAACGCTGGTCCGGCCCGATCATGCACTCGTCAAACAATCAAGATACAATATGCATGCAATGAAACGAAAGAGGTGACACAAAAAAGGATTTAACCAGATAGGTCTGCCGCTGTGATCATAGGTAACGCGGCCCACCTTGGGCAAAAGACTGCGTCTGAGTCCGCATTCGCTCGTCGGCCAGTCGGGCTTGTAGGGCGGCGCGGTCGGCCTTCCAGTTCTCGATGCTTTCGGTCAGCTCCGGGTCGGCGTTGGCCGGCACGTAGCCCCGGCTGCGCACCTCGATGGCCCGCAGTTGCAGGCGCAAAAAAGTGACCTCCGACTCGAGTTCTTCAACGCGATCGGCCATGGCAGCCGCCGCCGCTGAGGCAGTGGAGGCTCCGGCAATGCTGCTCTCGCCGGCATGGCCAGCATGGTCAGCACGGCCAGAGCGGCCAGCTCGGCCAGCTCGGCCAGCATGGCCAGCACGGTCCGCGCGACCAGAAGCTGTCAGGTCCTGCACGCGCTGCTCGAGCGCGGCCGCACGATCGGTGGCGGCTGCCAGCTGGCTGAGCATGATGTTCTGCAAGTGCTGCATGATGATTGATTAAGGATTAGCAAAGCGTCAACTGATGCAGCTGCACAAAAACAAACCCCACGGCACAAAATACACCATAGCACAAAGAACAGAACAGAAAGTTACCTCGTATTCTTCGCTTCGCTCTGTGAGCCGGGACAAGACGGCAGCCAGCTCGTTGGCCAGTTCGTCGCAGGCTAACGCAAGCTGCTGCTGCTGCTGCTGCTGCTGCTGCTGATATTGACTGTCGGCGGTCGACGAAGCAACTACCTGCGGTTTTAGCGTGTCGGATCGGATGTCGTTCGTGTCTGGAGACTGCGTCCTGGTCGACCGAGCACCCTTTGTCCCCGCGATGATGGGAGCGGCTGCTTGCAGGGTGGGCTTGCTGCTGATGCTGGTGGTGGTGGTGGTGGTGGAGTTGTCTGTTGTTGCAGTTGTGGGCTCCATCGTAGTGGCTGCTGTCGCTGTCGCTGTCGCTAATGTTGTTGTTGTTGCCGCAGCCGTGACCGTGGTCGTCGGCACCAGCGGAAACCATGCGGGCTGTGGACCATGCTGACGATGCCTGCGATGATGCTTATTGTTGTGGTGGTGGTGGCGGTGTTGCTGCAACGACTGAGACGGCGACGACGCAGGAGCAGCAGCAGCTGCTGCAGCCTCGGCAGCCGCCAGCACGGATTCCATCTCGTCGACGCGGCTGTGCAGCGCGCTGAGCACCTGGTCGTCGTGGAGGTAGGCCGGGACAGCGGCCCGCCGTCGCCTAACGGGCGAATGAGTGGAAGGTGCTGGTGCCGACGGAGACGGCGACGACGATGGTGATGTCGTTGAAGCTTCCACGGTCAGGTGGCGGACCAGGTCGTTGAGCCGGTCGATCAGTACGTCTCGGCTGTCGTCGGTGAGGCCGTCGAGGTCGCGGATGCCAAAGCCTTTACGGCCTTTACTATCTTTGCTATTCTCGTTGCCGCCGTTGTCGTTGTCGTCGTCGTTGTCGTCGTTGTCGTCGTTGTTGTTGTTGTCGGCATTGCCGTCGTTGTCATTGTCGCTGTCGTCCTCCTCCTCAGTGCTGCTTTCCGAATCCTCTTCATGCTCCGGAGCCCGAAGAGAAAACTGGCGCCGCAGCGGCGACATGGGCGACGAGAGGATGATGCCCAAGTGGTGGAGGCTCATGCTCAAATTCAGGCTCCGGGCGGGCGATGCCGACGGTGACGGCGACACACCTGAGCTAGACACGGGCCGGGACGAGGCTGTGGCCGTGTTCGTGGCCATGTTTGTTGTCGTGGCCGGTCCATGGTCTGTGGACCCAGAGACGATAGCGTCCGAGACCGGTCTTGCAGGCGTTTCTCCGGACCGGCTAAGATGGCGGCCACTGCCGTCGCCGGGCGGCGTCGTCGGCGGTGGGGCCGCCGGACGAGCTGGTGGCGAAGAGTCGCTGAGCATGTGAGCGAAGCGGCGGGAGCATTTCCAGAAAAGAGTGGACTTATAGAGGGCTCCGTTTGGCACAGGTATTCCCCCCTCCCCCTCTTTTTTTTTTTTTTTTTTTTTTGTTTGGCCTCGGCTATACGACAGTCCTAGTAATAATACTCGCTAGTTCTTGGGGCCAAACGCGTCTAAAAAAGCATAAAAACCGCGACTAACACAAGAAATAAACTGTCGGGGGCCGCGCTCTGTCCTTCAGGGTCTTGTGCAGCTTCTTAGGGCATTTGCAAGGCCGAAGAGTGGCTGAAGAAAGAAAAAAGAAAAACCAAAGAGGAGGAATTGCTACGGAGCTAGATTCCCACAGAGAATGCATACGTCGTTTGCTGTGCGACGAAGCTTTGTCCCACGAACTTTTGACTTGTCTCATTTTGACTAATCGTAATGCTTTGGCCTTTTTGCCTGTGACACGTCATACGACAGCATAAAAAGAGTAAGGATACACCGTGTGTATATTTGCACACTGTAAAGAGCACTGTTCTGGACAACTGGGCCCTGAACTTTCCGATGGGCCGAACTACAGCCACGGCCGCCCGGAAGGTAATACGTCGTACAAACGCACAGCGTAATACTCCGTGTTTTAACGACGGCTGCCGCAGCTAGCACAGTGCGGATCCGCTGCGTGGTCACATGGCATGACTAGGGACCCAGCTTAATATGACTTAATACGGAGTACAGTGTATTACATTGTTGTAATACTCCTTACATGTGTCATATAATATTCCGTAGTTTTTGCTTTGTGCTCCTGCTTTGTTCTGGAATGAAGGCCACACGTCACTTAAGGACAATGGGTCAGCGACGTCCAGTCCGCAAACAGCAGCATTCGTGCGTTGGTTTGCCTTCTTCGGTACTCTGTTATTGTTCGTACACCGTCATACATCTACGAGTAGCTGTACGAGTATTATTACGCAAATGCAATACAGTGTGAATTGGGGGCAGTGGGTCGGCTGGCCGGGTGCTGCAAGGGCAAAAGGGCCAAACGAGCAACTGTGGGGTTGGCCAATGGCAGCAGCTGGGCAGGTGGACTTTTTTCTTTTTTTTTGTGCTTCTGTCTTCGGCTTTGGCGGGGCAAAGAGCAGTTTCGCAAGCTACGACGGCGGTCCTTCTCCGTACGAGAATACAAGGCAATGTCGAAATCCCCTTGAGACCCCAGCCGACGTGGAAGCCGCACACGAGTGATTTTTATGCTCGCCACCACCACAACACCGACCGCCACCAGCCAGCAAATGCCCTGTTCCTTGTGCTTTGCTCTTTTGCTCGCGTGCCCGTTGTTCTCGCTAGTGTGTTGACGAGTATAGAATATTACTTTTTAGTTCTGCTGGCACTGCTGGCACGGGCATTGGTCCAGATCCCTCTTCCCCCCCCCCCATATTTTTACTGCTATCCATAGTACCGAGTAGTACCATATTATATTGTCAGTTCTCGTCTTTCCTCTTTTCTTCGGCTACTCCCAGTCACGCATCTTTCCCTCGGGCGTCGTTGTGATTGTCTCCCGCAAGCATCATATTCGTCTTTCTTGTTTTTTTTTTTTGTCTTTTCTCCTTTTTTTTTTCTCCTCGTCCGTGCCTCTCTCCAGTCTCTCTATCCTGCCGGTCCACCAGGAATTTCCCGTGGCCGCTCTTTTTCGGCGTCTCGACCTCGGTCGGTTTTATCCCGCGACCAGGCTCTTGGGGAAAAAGTGCTGCGGGCCATTGACGCTGGCTGCCAGCCTGTTACAGACCCTTCAGACTCTGCCACTTCCCGACGCCGTCTCCTCCATGGGATCGCGGTGATCGTTGCAATTGGGGCACTTTTTCCAGTCGCCGCCGTTTTACTTTTTCTCAGCTGTCGCCAGCCTTGGGGCCTCAAAACTGGCGCTCTTTGGCCTGTGACTCATCAACATCACCACCACCACCACTCGACCACCTTTTCCTACCACCAAACCATCATTACCACCACCCCCGCTACCATTACGCCCCGCATCTTCTCTCTCTCTGTCCAAATCAGCTGCCATCATGTCGTGGAAAAAGACCGACCGCTTGATGGACACCATCAAGCACTACGCAAGCTTTCCCGCCACCGGCGTGAGCTTGCGCCAGATGGTCCAGTTCGGCGAGCGGCCTTCTGTCGGTGCGTGATCTCTGCGTTTGGTGCCTCTGGCGCCCCGTCTCTCTCTTTCTCTCTCTCTGCTCCTCATGTTCCTCGCTGACCCGTCCAGGCACGCTCTTCCGCGCCTCCCAGTTCCTGGCCGAGGAGCTTCCCATTCGCCTGGCCCACCGTGTGCAGGAGCTAGAGAGCTTGCCCGACGGCCTCAGCGATATGCCGTCTGTGAGAAAGGTGCAGGACTGGTATGCGCAGTCGTTTGAGGTGAGCTTTTTTTTTTTTTTTTTATGCCAATTGCTCTCTATCCGTGCTTTTGCCATTTGCCCTTGTGCCATTGTTCTCTTTTGCGCCTTTGCGCCTTTGCCCTTTGTCCTTTTTTCGTCCAAGTGCTGACGGCGTGCTTGACCAGGAAATCACAACCTTACCACGGCCCGAGCTTGACCGAGCGACACGCGAACGGCTGATGCGGCCCGGCCGGCAGGAGAGCCGCATGCTGCCGGAGGCGACGCGGAACCCGAGCATCGAGCAAGGCCAGTACAGCTCGCAGGCGCCGCCGCTGCTGACGACGCACGGGGGCGACAGCCACGGGCTGGGGCTGGGGCTCAGCGCCAGCCACGCGGCCGGCAACGGCAACGGGCTGTCGAAACGGGGCCTGTCGGCACGGCGCTACTTTGCCTGGGTGGACGACTCGGAGGACTGGCCGTCGGAGCTGCACCTGTACAACCAGCGCTTTGCGCAGACGCTGCACCACATCAAGCGGCGCCACGACGGCGTGGTGACGACGATGGCGCAGGGCATTCTCGAGTACAAGCGGCGGCGGCAGCGCATGCAGATCGACCACAACATCCAGGCCTTTCTCGACCGCTTCTACATGTCGCGCATCGGCATCCGCATGCTGATCGGCCAGCACATTGCCCTGACCGACCAGAGCCACCACCGCGACCCGACCTACGTCGGCATCATCTGCACGCGCACCAACGTGCACGACCTGGCCCAGGAGGCCATTGAGAACGCCCGCTTCGTGTGCGAGGACCACTACGGCCTGTTCGAGTCGCCCAAGATCCAGCTGGTGTGCAACCCCAACCTGCACTTCATGTACGTGCCCGGCCACCTGTCGCACATGCTCTTCGAGACCCTCAAGAACTCGCTGCGCGCCGTCGTCGAGACCCACGGCCAGGACCGCCAGGACTTTCCCGTCACAAAGGTCATCGTCGCCGAGGGCCGCGAAGACATCACCATCAAGATCTCCGACGAGGGCGGCGGCATCCCCCGCTCCGCCATCCCCCTCGTCTGGACCTACATGTACACCACCGTCGACCGCACCCCCAACCTCGACCCGGACTTTGACAAGAACGACTTCAAGGCCCCCATGGCCGGCTTTGGCTACGGCCTGCCCATCTCGCGCCTGTATGCCCGCTACTTTGGCGGCGATCTCAAGCTGATCAGCATGGAGGGGTAAGTTTTTTTTTTTTCCTGTCTCACGTCTCACTGCGCTCTTTGCTCCGTTTGGATGTCTATGAATGTCTATGGATTTCTTTACGCACCTCCTTTCGCGTTCCTCCATTGCTGACTGCGCCCTAGATACGGCACGGACGTCTACCTGCACCTCAACCGGCTGTCAAGCTCGTCAGAGCCTCTGCAATAGCAATTACCCGTCATGAGAGACCCGCCGCGGTCTCGAGGACTGACGAGAGCGAGCAAGACTGCCACGGCGGCGGCAACGACGACACGATCTGCATCACCATCAGCTACCCTGCCACAAACAAGACCAACACCACCGACACCACCGACACCACCCTCTACAACGACAAAACCAGCCGCGCCGCTCCTGCTGCGTCTCCGAGCCAACGTCCGGCTCAAGGACGCCCGCGAGGTATCGGAGCGTCGCCAGGTCGGCGACGCCGAGACCATGGTGCACCAACACCAAAAACCCAACCGTTCGGCCGCCGACAGCGAGTTATGACTATATGGTTGGATACGAAAGCGAAAAAACCGGCATAAGCCGCACCATCAGCAGCCTCAGCAGCCTCAGCAGCAGCAGCAGCAACAGCAGCAACAGCATCACCACCTCCATCAATGTCTTCTCCCCCACCACGGACATAACCAGGGAGGACAGCAACAACTTCATCATCATCATCAGAGCGGACAGTATAGACAAAAACGGCTACAAACAACGACCTCGGGACAACATGACTACAACAGACGCCGTCGCCGGAGACTCTTTGCCTTTGGACTGCCGGCCATTCTATTTTCATGCGTGATCCTTTTCTCCTGGGACCACTGTGGCCTTGTAGGATAAACGGGCAAAGGGCAAAAGGGGAGAATGAATGGGCGCAGACGGTTCTTTTTACCACATATGTTTTTTTCTTCTTTCATTCTTCTGTTACATTTTTTTTTTTTTTTTTTGCTCTTTTTCAAGCTGTCTCGCAAAGAGGCCTGTACTTCTTTTTATCTGGTAATTTCGCAATTGTACATCTAAAGGTGTATATATGAGTCCATTTGTCCGTATTAACGTTGGGGGCAAAAAAAGAGTCATAAAACGAATGGGTTCCTCCCGCCATGTTCATGCTCGTCATGCTCGTAGTTGAAAATGTTGAATGTGGCTCGTCGGCACTCTTTCCCGTGTTAATACATAGTAATGCTACCGTCGCTTTCACATGCAAAAGTTTCCGCCAGCCGCGGTGGCTGTCGCAGTAATAATATGGATATTACGTCGTATTACGTCGTATTACTTCTAAAGAAAAGAGCTACCTGAGAGGCACGTGACCCGCAGTGGACGGAAAGCGATTACACAACAACCAATGCAACAGGAGGCTGAGGATACCGAGATGTCCGGGTAATGCAAATTGCATCGCACAACATTGGAGACAACCCTCCGGCTGCTTTGCCAATGCAGAGCACTCGCTCCGTTGACTCCGGGCTTTGGACTCCCCTCTTTTGAGTATCCATATTAGTATAGATATGGATAGCTACACGGCTGACTAAAGCAAACTAGAGCTCGCGTTTGGGGCGGCGTGAGGGTGTTTGTGCAGCTAGCTCCTCGCCTCTTTCCTTATTTGTTGTTCGCTCCTTTCGTCACTTCCCCATTCCGTCATCAGGTGCACACTTTCCCTTTTTTTTCGGCCATTTCTCATTTTCATTCTCTTAGCCTTTTTTTTTCTTTTACCCTTTTGGCATTTCACTCTTTAATCTTAACATTCAGTTTTAATTCAGCTTCTTTTCATTTTCATTTTTTCCTGGGTTTTCCATCGCTTACAACCAAAGATGCCTGGCTCTTCGAGCATGCTTATCAGCTTGCGGGACAGCCTTGGCAATCCTCGCCGGCCAAGAAGTCCGCTGCTGCTTGTCAATCTCGATTTGTGAGTATTGGGATAAAAAGCTGGACGCATCTACAGCAAGGACACGGGGAAAGGGGCGCTCTCAGCCAGCATGACTGACACGTCCGCAGCATCCGAAATGTAGTCTTTTTCTTCTTTGTGCTGCGGCTGGCGCGGCGCGGCCTCTGGAAGCTGCGGGGACGCGGCATCTTTGGCACGCTCAAGGAGTTGTATCTGGACAGCCGGCGTGTCCTGTACGGCTGGTTTTTGAGCCTTCCGGGCGTGCGTGACAAGGTTCGCCAGCAAGTCGAGGGCGCCCTCGGGAAGATGGAGGGCAAGCTGCTGCCGGCCGGTGCCGTGCGCCATACCGTGCTGCCGGCGCAGGGCTGGAGCAACGACGAGGTGCTGGGCGAGCTCGACAAGCTGGCCAACCTGGACCACACGCGCTGGGAAGACGGTCGGGTTAGTGGCGCTGTCTATCATGGCGAGGCGCCGCTCTTGAAGCTGCAGACCGAGGCCTACGGCCGCTTCGCCGTGGCCAACCCCATCCACCCGGACGTGTTTCCCGGCGTGCGCAAAATGGAGGCCGAGGTTGTTGCCATGGTTCTGGGTCTCTTTCACGCTCCCGCCAACGCGGCCGGCGTCACCACGAGCGGCGGCACCGAAAGCATTCTGATGGCGTGTCTTGCTGCGCGCCAACGAGCGTACGTCGAGCGGGGCATCACCGAGCCTGAAATGTAAGTTTTTTTTTTTTTTTTTTTTTTTTTTTTTTTTTTTTGGCGCGTGCTTTCCTCTTTGCTAGGAGTGGTGAGAGGTTGGACTTTGGGTTTGCTTTGGGTTTGCCGGGTCTGCCTTGATCTGCCTTGATTCTGCACATTTCTCTCAGCCTCTTTCAATGCCCTAACTTGGACTCTTAGGATTATCCCCGAAACCGCCCACACGGCCTTCCACAAAGCCGGCCAATACTACAAGATCAAAGTTCACCTGGTGGCGTGCCCAGCTCCGTCGTACCAGGTGGACGTGCGCAAGGTGGCGCGCCTCATCAACCCCAATACCGTGCTGCTGGTCGGCAGCGCCCCCAATTTCCCCCACGGCATTGTCGACGACATCGCGGCGCTGAGCCGTCTGGCCCAGCGCAAGAAGCTGTTGCTGCACGTCGACTGCTGTCTGGGCTCCTTCATGATGCCATTTTTGGAAAAGGCCGGCTTCGAGACCACGCCCTTTGACTTCCGCGTGCGCGGTGTGACCAGCATCTCCGTCGACACCCACAAATACGGCTTTGCGCCCAAGGGCAACAGCGTGCTGCTCTACCGCTCCGCGCAGCTGCGCTCCTACCAGTATTTCGTGTCGGCTGACTGGGCCGGCGGCGTCTATGCGTCTCCCGGCGCCGCCGGCTCGCGCCCGGGCGCCCTGATTGCCGGCTGCTGGGCCAGCATGATGTCGCTTGGCGAGGCCGGCTACCTGGATGCTTGTGTGCGCATTGTCGGCGCTGCCCGCAAGTTCGCAGACAAGATTGCGACGTCGCCGATCCTGTCGCCGGAGCTGGAAGTCATGGGCCGCCCCTTGGGATCGGTGGTGGCGTTCCGCGCGCGGACGGTCAGCAAGAACATCAGCAGCAGCAGCGGCAGCAGCAGCATATCCACCAAGCCGCTGGGCATCTACGCCCTGGCCGATGCCATGTCCGACCGCGGCTGGCATCTCAATGCGCTGCAGAACCCGCCAGCGATCCATGTGGCTTTTACGGTCCCTCTGGCCAAGGCGCTCGACACGCTGGTGGCGGATCTGGAGGCAAGCGTGGAGGCAGAGCGCGAGAAGGCGCGCGTGCGTGCCGTAGAGGGTGCTGCGTCCGGAAAAGCGGCGGCAGCAGACGAGAATGGGGATGCAGCAGCACTCTACGGCGTGGCCGGCAGTCTGCCGAACAAAAGCGTGGTCGTCGATTTGGCGACAGGGTTTTTGGACTTGCTTTACAAAGCATAAGACAGGAACAGTAGGATACACAAGCGCCATGCTTTGGCGGCCGAAAACGGACACCAGACAGCGCACCCACTCCATCTGAGGTGCGCCGACGAGCGAGCCTACCATCGAACAGTGTTGATCGAAGCTGCGGGCGCTATCATCCATATATATATATACACGACTAACCAGGATGCTTCAGCTGTTTTCTGCCATCTGCAGGCAAATTTCACGAAGAAAAAGGCCCCGTTTGCATGCGAGCTCAAGTTTTAATCTTGTACAAAATTTGACATAAATACCTTTACATATAATCAAATAAACGAAAAGTGACATCGCAGCAAAAGACAGTGAAAGAATGAAAAGACAAACCCGAGTTGATCAGTCACGATCGACTTGAGTCCAGCCAAACTGTTGTAAAACTTTGGCGAAAGCCAGGGGCCAAAATAGCAACCACACGCACGCCCCAACTATTAAGAACAAGCAATTATCCCAGAATGCACTCCCATTCGTTTACCATGTTGGTTGCATTAGAAAGCTTGACTCTCTGCAGCGTCATCGCCACATTTGTCTCTATTACTTATGACTGGACATGCACAGAAAAGACATCAATGAGACCGTGAAAAAAAATACAAGAACATATGGAAAAAAAACCCTCCGTTGCCAAGACCGGCCATGGACGAGCCGGTAGCAAATAGAAATAAGAACAAAAAAAGAAGATGAAATAGTGAAGCGAAAAAAAAGGGGGGGGGGTTGGAGCAGAAGGCACAAGAGGGAGAAAAAGAAGCGAAGACCAAAAGAGACAAAAAATAGACAAAACAACACACACACCAAAAGAGGGAGGAAAGCCTATATATGCGCCAACGCCAACACAAAACATTTCACGCCTTTCTCCAACAGCGCTCAATATGTGTCTTCCTATGTGTAACACCCATTTCCCTCCTCGCCCTCGTCTTTTTTTTCGCATCTGTGCAAATCGATATCGCCGTACAGCGCTGCTGCTGTGCATGCAACTCAATTTTCTTTTTATTTTATTTTTCTCTGGTTTGGGGTCAGGTCGGCTAGCTTTTCGCTTTGGCTGCGGCGTCCCGCCAGTCTTTGACAAAGGGCTGAGCTTCGTTTTCGCAGGCGGCCGAACTGGTTTTGATGCAGCTGGCGACGCGCACGGCCAGGTCGCCGGGCACAAACTGGGCACCGTGCTCGTTCTTGCTATAGGCGTTGATGGTGCGCTGGGGCACGAGGGCCATTTTGGACAGGATTGTGGGGTGCCATTGCACAATGTGTTCCTGGGAGTGTGAGCAGGCGAGCAAGCAAGAGAAAGCAAGTCGAGGGGCGCGTGAAGCGAGGAAAGAAAGGGATGAGCGAAGCAAGAAAAGAAAAGGGCGAGCGAAGCGAGGAAAGCAAACAAAAAAGACAGCAACCTACCAGAGCATGGGTTTCGGCTTTTTGGAAGTTGTAGGAGCGGTAGACGGGGTCGAACCAGGTTTCGAAAAAGAAGCGGGCCCACTCGCCGTTGCGGATGACGAAGCTGGTGGTGGAGATGCCGTCGTAGTCCTGGGTGAGGACAAAGTCGACGTCCTTGCCGCGCAGGTGGGCAAAGGTGCGGATGATGCTGTCGGGGGGCACGACGGGGAAGTCCTTGATCATGGCGTCGTCGAGCTTGGCCGGGGCCAAGATGTCGGTCTCGATGGTGGCCTGCATGTTCATGACAAAGACGTCCTGGTCGAGGAACCAGAAAAAGGTGCTGTCGGGGAAGAGCGTCAGCGCGTGGCGCATGGCCACCACCTTGGTCCACGACAGCGGCGATCCGTTGAGGTCGTAGTCGCCCACTTTGGGGGAGAAGGTGCCGTAGCCGTGCAGCTCCGCATAGCGCCGCCGGTTCTCGCGCACCGTGTCCAGGTATGCCCCGTGGTAGTTGGTCTCGTCGAACACCGTCACCAGCACGACAACCGGCGCCTTGCCCGCGGGCGCATAGCTGGTCGCTGCCGTCGCCGCTAGCCGTGCCGCCGCTGCCGCCGCCGCCGCTGCCGACGACGATGACGCAGACAACAGCGCGCCGTTTTTCTTTTTGCTTTCGCTGCCGCCACTGCCGTCGGCCGCGTGTATGTGTGTGGCCATCCACGGGTTGGGCTTGCTCGGCCGCGACAGCAGGAAGATCAGCCCGAGAAAGACGAGGCCGGCCAGTGCAAACACGCGCGCCCGACTCCGCCGCAGCATCGGCAGCCTTGCCGACCGCGGCGTGAATGCCGTGGCATTTGAGTTTTTGCGTGGCGGATAAGCGAAATGCATGGTCTGAGAGGAGAGAGGGGAAGAAAGAGATGGGGAAGAGAGAGATGGGGAAGAAAAGGCAAAAGCCTGAAAGAGTGTATGTGAGAGGAAGAGCGAAGAGTGAGAAGAGGATGACGGGGCTGAAGCAGCTACTCTTCGGCCTCGTGCCCTCTCGCTCTCAGCGAAACCGTTGGAGAAGAAGGGGGAACGAAGGGAGAAAAAACAAGAGAAACAAGAAGAAAACGCGCCGCAGGTCGACAAGCTCGTTCAGACGTGAGTTATCGTGAAAAGGTGCTGTCGCTATGAGGTCACAGTCGTGTTTGGCAGTGGCAGTCGGAATGGACGATATAGGGAGACGGAAAGGGGGAGGAGGGTCGAAGAGAATCAATCGATCGATAGGCTTCTTTGCTTCTGGCTGAAATTAGGGTCGAGATAACAGGGCCATTCTTTCCCGCTCGTCGTTATCGTCGGATAAAACAACAGCCAGCAAGCCGACGGGCGTCTCGCGGGAGCGTCTCTCTCAATGTTAATATTATTACGAAAACGGAAACGAAAACAAGCAAGGGAGGGCCTTCGACGATGGGCCGTTTTG
Organism: Raffaelea deltoideospora; assembly: GCA_019925385.1. Lineage (NCBI taxonomy): Eukaryota > Fungi > Ascomycota > Sordariomycetes > Ophiostomatales > Ophiostomataceae > Raffaelea > Raffaelea deltoideospora. Next base: position 156,047 of record JADHKP010000002.1, read on the forward strand.
GAGCTTGAAAAATGACTTCAAAAACAGCCAGACAAAAGACGAAAAAAAAAAGAGCGGTAGAAAACGAGAGTCGGCGTCTTGGAAAGAGTCTGGAAAATGGGGATGTGCGCCCGCCCCTCTTGTGCGATGCAAAATTGGGGGAATGAAGAACAGAAACAGACGAAAAAAATAGGGGATGATAGGAAAGGCGTCAAACAAAAAAAAAGCCGGGAGTTTGTTCATTTGGAGCCTTTGCTTGGCGGCGCGCACCTCCCACGGGCTAAAAGCGACAGGAGCCACCCTGTTCATTTCACGTGGGATGGGCTTTACATAATCGTACAGCCGCGCGGGCTGCCCCCAAAATACGAGTTTCTCTCGTAGGGACTAAAAGGCACTAAAAAGGACTACGAGCAAATAAAGGGGTCTCACGCAAACCCGATTTCCCTGCCCAATGTTATGGAGTCATAGCAGCAGGCCGAATTACAAAGTAATAGCGCGATACTCTTGTCTTTTACATTGGTTCTTTTGCGGTCTGTCTCACATTCGTGCCTGGGCTTGCAAAACAAAAGCCGATATCCCAAAGGCGCGGTCAGATGAATGCCAGCGAGTCTTTGACAGGCTTCTGGGGCTGGACAATAACCCATGGACCAGTGTTTTCTTCCTCCACGGCCTTCTCCTTGTTGCTGCTGCTGCTGTCGCTGCTGCTGCTGCTGTCGCTGCTGTCGCCGCTGTCGTTGCTGTCGCCGCTGTCGCCACTACTGCTTCTGGGACTGCTGCTGGCGTCTGGCTTTGCACTGCTCGGCCCAGCCTCCCGGGGCTTGTCCGGGTCGGGGTATTTGCGGATGTGTTCGATGGCCCAGATGAGCTTCTTGGTCAGTGGCGGCGGGATGCGGCCGTCGCCCTGCAGCGTGGGCAGGCCGGCCAGCTCAAAGAGCAGGCCGAGGTACTCCTGGGTGCGGCCGTTGTCCCAGTCGATCTGGTGGAAGAGCGCGTGTGAGCGACGGGCCTCGAGCTCGCGGCGGGCTTCCCAGGCGCGCTGCTCGGCCACGGGCGGCAGCGGGCGGGCGTTGCGGCCGCTCCAGAGGCGGGCCAGGGCGACGGCCTGGTACTCGAAGCTGCGGAAGGTGAGGGTGCGCGGCATGCCGACGACGGCCAGGCTGGCAAAGTCGTGGAAGAAGGTGTGCCAGTAGTTGTTGACGAGCTTGCTGCGCTGGTAGTCCCAGAGCGGGCGGCCGTTGGCGGCGCTGTTCCAGAAGGGGAACGACGCCTTGTAGCCGGTGCAGTAGATGACGGCGTCGACGCCGTCCAGGACGCTGTCGTCGTCAAAGACGATGCGGCCGTCGCCGGCACGGAACTGCTTGATCACCGGCTTCCACTCAATGCCCGGCGGCGGGCCGGCGCCGTCCCAGCGCGACGCCGACCGCCGCGACTGGTACACCGGCAGCTGCGCCGTGCCCACAAGCTCCTCGGACACGTCGTGGCCCGACGCCGAATTGCCCACCACCACCACCTTCTGGGCCGCATGCTCGGCCGGCGTGCGGTAGTACTTGGAGTGCACGACGCGGCCCGGGAACTTTGCAATGTAGGCCTCGAGGCCGTCCACCTGTGGCACCTGTGGCCGTGTGAGCAACAAAAGCAGGCTCGAGACTTGGCTGTTCCGCAGCGCCTGCAAGTCTGCAAGGCCTTCAAAAGGCCCGCTAGGCCTGCAGGGCCCGCAAGGCCAACAAAGAAACAGAGACACAGAAAATCTTACATAGGGGACCGAATAGTGGCCGTTGGCCAGGATGACGGCATCGAACTCTTCCGCCCACCACTGGTCCACGTTCTGGTACGGGTCATGCCTTCGGAGCGTGAGTCGCCAGCGCGGCCAAGAGACCTTGTCGTCGCCGCCGCTTTCACCCTCGTCTTCGGGAAGCTTGGAAATGTCCTCCACTGTGGTGTTGACCACGAGGTCGCCGTCGGTCCCGTGCTGGGAGAAGTAGTTCTCAATGTACTGGCGAGGCACCCAGTGCGGCGGAAACGGTCCGTAGGCAAAGGACGCGTCCGAAAAGGACATGGCAATGTCCGGCACGTTTGTTCTGCACGGTCAGTATTTTGTGGAAGAAGAGAGGGGGTGTGGAAAGGGGCTTTTCTTGGCCGTCCCCTTGCAGCTGATTTATGTACCAGGCCGCAAGGCTGCCCAGACCGCCAGGCAGACAGATCGACAGACCGACAGAACGAAGGACTGGTGGACTCACGTCAGGGAGCTGTATACGGGTGTTTTGGAAAACCTTTCCTGCGTATTGGGAGCCGTTGTCTGCGGCAGCTCTGTGGGAATCTGCAGCGGCGGATCTGTGTCCGGCGGAAGCTTCCCGGGCTGGACCTGAATGGGCGGCCACGGATTTGCATCGTAGATCCTGCGCTGTCAGGAAAAAAATGGGACGTATGTGCGAGACGGCATAGCCTGCGGCCCAAAAAAAAAAAAAAAAAAAAAAAAAAAAAAAAAAAAAAAGCCGAGACGCAACGTTGGAAAAAGGGCCCTACCATGTCCCGCCGGCCGTTTCTCGCCGCTCAAACACCCGGATGCGTTCATAGTAGTTTTCGGCTTTGAAGGCGGCGGCCGTCACAGCCCCTGGAGGTCGGGGGGGTGTTAATATGGACAAAACCGGCGTCGTTGAGGGGGACCAGGGGCTACAGAAAAATGACTTTTACAGGCGTGGGTGGATGAGCGGGCGCGCTGTCACTCACCAGCTGCTCCAGCGCCAACAATGGCAACGGACCGTATTTTTTTCCTGTTGTTCTCCATGAGCGCGGCAGACAGAGAAGAGGCAAAGAGGGCGAGCGGCTCGTTCTTTTTTTGAAGACACATGGGAAGACAGGCCCCTTTTCGAGCACTGGATGTCAATACTCGCCCGTCCAACAACACAACCGGCAACACAAGCCGCGCCCCATGCCTATTTATTTATTCTTTGTCCATTTAGCTCAGTCGCCGCGCCGGGAGCCAGAGCGGGGGGACTCTGCCCGTGGACACGACAGCCTGCGGCCGTTGGTCGATGGGATGGCATGATGGATTCGCCATTCGGCGGGCGTATTTCACCATGTTCATATCACGTGGCCTTGGGATGGGCGCCGCTGGGCAGCGGCACCGAAATCTGCAAGAGCGGCAACAGCAGACCGGTGCTCGTTCTGCACATTTTCATGCATCCAGGAGCCATTGTCTGTTAGTGTGTGTGTCCCCCCATGCTGCCGTCGCATCTGCCCGTCGTAGGAGAGGCAGCAGCGTGTAAAGCGGGAATGGGAAGAACCAAAGGAGCTCGGAGTGGTCCACAAACCCGAGAACGAAGATTTGTCAGACGCGCAGAGAGCTCGCGGCTGTCTGAGCTCTCACGAGCGATGGCTGGAAAAAAACGTCATTGACACTTGAGCTTGCCTGCCCCCCCTCCCCCCGGCATCTTTGCCGTCTCTGCTGGCTCGTCGTCGGCTGGAAAGCATATCACGTGATTCACCCGTCGGCTCATCACAACAGCCAGAAATACAGGGGGAGAAGGGTTGGAATAAAATGACACTGCCTGGATTACACCGTTACAGACCACTATACTCTGTAGAGTGGGGAGCAATGTGGCTGGCCAAGCCAACTGGAGCCGGTAAGATGGCCAAGGCGACCAGCGTTTGCTTGGATTAGCCGAATCGGGCAATTTCAGGAGCTTGGTCTGCTGAGCCATTGAATGACAGCCGAGCTCACGCACACAACGGAACAATAGAGCAAAAAAGAGACCCATCTTGTCTTGTGCTATCTGGTGTGTGCAACGCGTGGACCTGTCCTGGCCCAGTCTGGATACAATGAAACTCGTGTAACCTTGCCCAGTCGCTCTTGCCTCAGATGGCTCCACGTGACCGTCTTTCATGCCTGAGAATTCCTTCCATAAAATACGCTCCTGCAGTATGTCATTTTCCTAGACCTTGCATCTTCTCTTTTTTTTTTCTTGTCTCTCTCTCTGTGTGTGTATGTGCCGCAATCAATCGATCTCAACTCCTCGCTCCTGCTCAACCAATGTGAGGGATAGAGACCGACCACGAGGTGGCGGCAAAAGTGCGTGGCGGCAAATAAGCCAGCGAGCGGAAGACCTCGACAAGGATAAACAGGCGGGCGGCCATAAAAGGCGCAAGGGTAAGCCAGGTCAAGGAGATGCTGACGATGCGGGAAAAGCCGGATGAGGCCAGGCGGGTGAGGGGCACGCGGCCCAGCAGCAGGACAAAGCAGAGGCCGATGATGATTTGGTAGAGCAAGACGGTGACGGGCAAGATGGCAGCAGACAGGACGGCGCTGGCCTGCCAGAGGCGGCGTTCGACGGGGGTGGGAAAGGCAAAGTTCCAGGCAAGGCAGTGCAGGCCGCCGAAGAGGGCGATGGAGGTGCACATGCCCCATTGCAGGGCGGGGTTGTTGGCCGGGGCTGCGCGGGTGCGGTTGGCGTGGATGGATTGGTTGGGGATGTCGATGGAGGCGCGGTCGCCGATGATGTACATTTTGGGGCCGTTGGCGGCGAGGCGGGTGATGTCGGAGGCGGTGGGCCGCCGGGCCGCCGGCAGAACGGCCACCGGGTGCTGCACGCCCTTGGGGCGGTCCAGCAGCAGCGCATAGGTCACGGCCGTGCACACGGCAAACGCCAGCGTCATGACTTCGAGCAGCGTGGTGGGCGTGCCGGCGGAGTCGTCCACGGCGTTGCCGCCAAGGCCGCTGCCGCCAAGGCCGCTGGCCAGCCGGACCACCGTGTTCACGCAAAACCACAGGATCTGGCCCACGGCAATCACCTTGGCCACGACGTCGCTCTTGTTCCGGTCGTCCACGTCGTCCTCCGCAATGCACGGCAGCCGCGCCACCAGGCCCAGCTGCCGTGCCAGCAGCAGCTGGTTGGCGTCCAGCACCCACCGGTCCGCCTGCAGCGCCTTCACGTTCTGGAACCAGCTCACCGTGATCGCTCTCAGCCGGTCGAGCTCCCACTGCGTCACCCGCACGTCCTGTCCGCCCGTCACCGCGTCCAGCGCCGCCACCACCGCCGCCAAGTTGTGCGCATCCGCGCCGTGCACCGCTTCGCCCGCACGCCGGCTCTTTGGCGCCAGCGAAAACTCTTCGCGCCGCCGGACGCGCTCCAGAAGGCGGACTGTATGCAGCGGCACCGCCCGTGGTTTCACGGCCTCGGCACTGGATGCCCGATACGGCGTCAGGCTTGGCTGCTGGGCCTCGATGTCTGCTTTTGGCGAAGGCGGCGACTGCGGCAGGCCCGGCAGGTCCGGCAGGTCCGGCAGGCCCGGTGGACTAGATCCAGCAGACCCGGTGACAGCTTGCGCCGTCTCTGTGTTCGTCTCTGCAGTCATACTCTTGTCGGCTAACGGTTTGGCCTCTGCCTCTGCAGTCGTGCTCTTTTCGACTACTGGTCTGGCCTCTGCCTTTGCAGTCGTGCTCTTTTCGGCTTCTGGTCTGGCCTCCTCTGCCTTCCCCACCGCCGGCTTCGCGGACGGCACCGGCAGCGTCGTGGAGCCAAACACGACCACGAACCCGCCCATGTTGGCCAAGTGAGTGTGCGCTCGCGTCCACGGCACGGCGTCTTCGCCCCCCGACTCGCGGATGAACTCCTCATACGCCTTCTGCGTCGTCGCCACCTTCTCAAAGTCGTCCCATGCCTTGCCCAGCGCCCACTCCGGCGCCAGCATGTTGAGCAGCATCCATGCCGCCTTCCAGAACGTGCGCGACACCGCCCGATACAGGTCCTGGCTGCGAGTCCGGCACAGCGTCTGCGCCGGTACATTGGGGTGCAGCACCGACCACGTGCACAGCACCAGAACACTAAAACACGTCCACACAATGTCCAGCGTGCCGCGCGCATCGGGCGAATTGGCAAAGACGCCCGATGCTGTCGGCAGCTGACAGTTGATGTCAAAGGAAGTCATGTCTTCGTGGCCCCCAGTGCCTCTTTCTTTGTGTCGTGAACGTTAACCGCAGACAGCGCTGAGAGGCGTGCCGGATGAACAGTCTACTCATATATCAAAGAACCAAGAAATATATATATATATATATGTATATATATATTTAAAAAAAGGCAGACACGACGTACGAAGCAATGATACGGAGTTATACGTCGTTATATCCATACTCCGTTCTCCATACACCTTCATCGGTTTACCTGGCGGGGCTGAGGCGCTGGCCTGAAACTCCAGGGTAAGCCTAGGGTTGCAGCGAACTGAATCCTTCAGGGGTCGATTGGCCCACAAACCATTACGAATTTATTCACAAGGCATGCAGGTGTGTGGCATTAGACGGATAGGTCCATCCATCACCCAAAAATAAAACATATGGATATACAACGAACTGCGCTGTATTCCAGGAGCATGTATCAACCGGCTGCGGGCTGGCATCTTAGAGGTAGGAAAAGACAGGAAGAGCAGGTACATCTTTGTAAAAAGAGACTCGCTCAGCCTTGCCAGCCCAAAATGGCGCCAGGCAAAATCTCTACAGAACGCAGAGCCAAGCCGGCTTTACAAGGAGCAGCTGGGGGGAGGTTGACGATACGCCTCCCTAGAAAAGCCCTCCACCCGATACAGCAGCAAAGCCAAAGCAAAACGATTCGGCAGAGCCACAAGGTGGGAGTCGTAAAGCAGAAGCTTCACACTTAGGGAGGCTGTCTTGATGTATGCACGCAGACTAGCTGGCTTGACACGGAGGCGAAGCGTCGAGACAGCTTAAGAGTGTGCAAATAATGAGAGAGGGGGGGGAGCGAAGAATAGGAAGACAAAAGGGGCACACAGCAAACCAAGGACACGCAAATCGGAATCAATAGTATATGCATTCTTCTGGTGATTATACTTTCTTATTTTTTTTTTCGTTCAGTTGGATCCCGCCGTCAGGTCAGCCACCTTGGCCGCCCTGGCCATCGCCGGGCAGGTTGTCGTTCGTGGGAGCGTCATCGCCCCCATGATTGTCGTTGTCGTCGTCTTCGTCATCATCGTCGTCATCGTTGGTGTTGTCGCCAATATCAACTACCTTTTCGCTTGCGCGCTCGAGCAGCCGGCCGCTGACATAGCTGATGCCTCTCCACACCACCTGGCAAGCATTAGTGACGAGCCGTCTAAGAAAGACACAAGGCCCACGCAGGAAAACTTACTCCCAAAAAGGTAAACGCCCCGACGAGCACAAACATCCATCCGATCCCCTCGATGCGGGCCTGGCCGCCGGCCCGCCGCCGGGCCCGCCCAACACCGGCACCGCGCAGATTCCACCACGTCCACGGCGACACGACAAGGAACGTCTTGACGACGCCAAAGATGCCGAGAGAAAAGAAGCCCTTGAGGAAGTGCTCCAGCCATGCTTCGATGCCGCCGGCTGCGGCGTCGTCGGCGGCGGCTGCGGCTGCGGCTGCGGCTGCGGCTGCGGCTGCGGCTGCGCCGTTGGGCTGGTGCTGCTGGTGCTGCAGCAGGAGATCGTGCAGGTTGCCGACGAGGTGTCCGTGCTCGTCGTACAAGAGGCCGTCGATGTCGGCGTGGTTGGCAAAGTCGTCGTAGTAGTAGTAGGCGTCGCCGGCACCGGCCAGGTCGATCAGGGTGCTGGCCGGGTCCAGCCAGAGGTCGATGAGCGGGTCGGCCACGAAGCCGAGCAGGAAGATGGCGGCCCAGAAGACGAGCAGCGTCAGCAGGGCGCGCGTGGTGCGGTTGGAGATCCAGCGGCCCCAGCGCAGCCGCTCCAGGCGGTACTCGAAGCCGCACGTCGGACAGCGCCAGAAGTTGCGGTCCGACAGCGGCTGCTGGTGCCGCCACGCCTGCAGACAGCCCTCGTGCACGTACTTTTGCGAGCCCTTGCAGCGACACGGGCTGAGCAGCCGCCCGTCGCGCGGATCCTCTGACACGTACCGCACCCGCGGCTCTGCCGGCCCGCCCAGAAACCCCGGCAGCCCCGGCATCCTCGGCATCGCCGGCAACGCCGGAAGGGCCGACGCAACCGCTCCGGCCACGCGCTCCCGCACGACGTTCAGAATCCCGTCCAGCTCGCCGTCGTCCGGCATCGCCATCCCGTCCGCACCGCCAGCCGCCTCGTGGTCGCCGTCGCCGTCGCCATCAACGTCGGCGACCCCGCCCATGTCAAACGTCGGATAGACAGTCTCGAGGCAGATGCGGCAGGTCCGCGGCTTGTAGCGCCTCCTGTACTGGTGGTCTTCCTGCTGTTGCTGCTGCTGCTGCTGCTGCTGCTCTTGCTGTTGCGGCTGCTGCGGCTGGGGATGCTGGTTTGCGTGATGAAAGTTGTGCCTGTCTGCGTCGCCGCCATCAACGCGATGCTCCTGGTGTCCAGCATTTCTCTGGTGCACTGCAGCCTCCCGAGTGCCCGATGCATCTAAGCCTGCCGCGCTATGTCTGTCGTCGGAGTCGGCTTTGGCATCTGCTCTGCCAGCTGGCTTGGTCGCTGTCGCCGCTCGGAATCTTGCCTCAGCGCCTCCGGCGTCAATGCCTGTGGCCGTCCCCGTGGCCGTCCCTGTGGCCGCCCCCGAGGCCACATCGCTGCCGTCCGCAGAGCCAGTATTTGCCGGCCACGTCCACTTGGGCTGTGTGCCCAACCCGCCAGATGAGGAATTCATTTGTGGGCTGGGACGAGGTGGAAGAAGAGACCACTGGAGAGCCGAGAATGGCGATGCAGAATACTCTCTAGCTAGAGCAACCCGGACAAGAACAGCCGAACGTTGCAGCGTCGGCCAACGTTGCTGATCAGGTGTGAAGGGGGGAGGAAAAAAAAGACGGGCAAAAATTAAAACAAAAACAGTCAAACGCTTTGAATCGTCAGTGGTCGTGCGGCTGCTTTTTTGTTGTGTTTCGTTCTCGACTTTTCCCACCTTCACGCCCGCTTTCTTGGCCCGTCTTTCGTTTTCGATCCTGTCGCTGTGGGTTTTGTTCTTTTTCTTTTGCCTCAAGCCAGTTGGCTCATCCAAAGCCAGCACAAATATAAACCATTTTTCCCCTTCTGTCGTGGAAGAGGAAAAAAAAAACAGTAATGTCTAACAAATGTGATTCAATAGCAAAGGATGGAAAAGAGGGGGGATGCGGTGATGAACAAAGAGGTCTGCGACGTATCCATACGAGTTTGGAGTCGTGCCAAGTGTGCCGAGCATCGTTCGGTTTTGGCGAGTTTTTTTTCAGTTGGAAAGTTCGACCTTATTCCATTAAGGCAACGAGCTTGCCCAAAAGACGTCAGCCCCCCAGAGCTACTCGTAGGCATCATTTCCGGGTAAGTGCATATTTAAGTAGCTATTGCGGATACGTGCATGCTCGAAGCTACAGCCAATCACAGGAGCTCGACGCGCAACTGTGCGGTGTGCCTGGGAGGCTGGCCTGTGGGTGGGCCCCTTCTGTCTTTCTGGGGCTCAGAAAGGGAAGCAGCCATCACGAAAGCTCAAAACGCCGAACCACCAAAATCCGTGCCAAAAGAGAAACAAGAAAGACAAAAAAAAAAAAGAACAACAGAGCCGACACGACCGTCAATAGCTACCTTTCTCGAGTCTCTTTGCTGAAAATCTTGCATCTCGGCTCCGTGGGTCGTTGGGCTTTTGCTGGGCTTTGCACCAGAAACAGCTATTTATACGCTCGTCTCCTTCGCCCGGTCTGGTTTCATTTGCTTTTTGCTTCCCCATCGACTCGTCGCCATGGCCGACCGGTATTCGTTCTCATTGACGACCTTCTCGCCCAGGTACGATTTCCGCGGTTCTTCCTGTTTCTTTTTTCTTTTTTCCTGTGTCTTGCATGATTCGTGAGGTGTGCGTCTTTTTTGATGGCCAACGGCAACGTGTCGATGGGCTGAAGCATAGTTTTTGATGGAGATTGCTAACCGGTGCCTTGTGCTGCTATAGCGGGAAACTTGTCCAGATTGGTGTGTGATATCTTGATTTGCTTTGGCGTCAGAGAAGATGCAATGGAGTTTCGGCGACCAAACGAGAGAAGGGAAGAAGCGAACCCTGTGCTGACCCAGGTCTCCCTTAGAATATGCCTTGAACGCAGTAAACCAGGGCGTCACGGCGCTGGGCATTAAAGGTATGCTTTTGTTTTTTGGGAGGAGGAGCAGTTGTTGTGATGCCGTTTATGGTTTTATTTCTGTTTTTCTTGTTCTTGCTTTGGATTCCGTCATGTGTTGCAATCGGCTCACCAGCTCTTGTCTCTCTCCCCCCCAAACAGCCACAAACGGCATCGTGCTGGCCACAGAGAAAAAATCGTCGTCGCCGCTCGCGGACCCGGCATCGCTCTCGAAAATCTCGCTGATCACGCCCGACATTGGCATGGTCTATGCCGGCATGGGCCCCGACTACCGCGTGCTGGTCGACCGCGCCCGCAAGGTGTCGCACACGGGCTACAAGCGAATCTACAACGAGTACCCGCCCACGCGCATACTGGTGCAGGACGTTGCGCGCGTCATGCAGGAGGCTACGCAGTCCGGCGGCGTGCGGCCCTACGGCGTCAGCCTGCTGGTGGCCGGCTGGGACGAGGGCATTCTGCCCGACGAGGAGCTCGAGAAGATGGCCGCTGCCGACGCCGCCAAGGCTGCCGCCGCCGGCGACGCCACGTCGGAGGAAAAGGACACCGGCGACCTGTTCGGCGCCGGCGGGAAGAAGCCCACCGGCAAGACCGGCGGCATCCTCAAGGGCGGGCCCATGCTGTACCAGGTCGACCCGTCAGGCAGCTACTTCCCCTGGAAGGCCACGGCCATTGGCAAGAGCGCCGCGTCGGCCAAGACCTTTTTGGAGAAGCGCTACAACGACGGCCTGGAGCTCGAGGACGCCGTGCACATTGCGCTGCTGACACTCAAGGAGACCATCGAGGGCGAGATGAACGGCGAAACGATTGAGATTGGTAGGTCAACCACCCGCTTGAAACGAACGGCGCTCGCCGCTTTTCTCTCCTCCCGTCTCTCTGTTTTTTTCCCCATTCCCCCGAAACCTTGATCACATGCTAATTTAACAAGGCATTGTCGGCCCTCCAGCAGACCACCTGCTGGGCGTCGAAGGCGTAGAGGGTGCCCGGGGACCACGGTTCCGCAAATTGACGCCGCAAGAGATCGAGGATTACCTGACCAACCTATAGTCGAAGAGCACATGAGAGATACCGAGGGCCCGGAGCCGGGGGAGGGGCGGTTGGTTGATAATAATAAAAAGCCTGCACCGTTGTCACTATTGTGTTCTATGTTTTCCATGTGTGCACACGTGTGTGTGGTTCGCTAATTTGCCTCTGTTGTGCTCGACCTCTTACGGCATCTGTATGGCCTATAGTCTACACCGTGACAAAATGGGCCGGCTGACTCTCTTGTGTATTTGTATAAGATGAGAGAAAGCTTGAAAACTAACGAATGACTCCTTTTTTTAAAAAAAAATCTTTCCCAGCCACAGCGTGCTTTAAGTCCTCTTCTGATCAACCAGAACAAACGAACTCCGGGGTCCGGCAGCAACGCCAACCGCTCGCTGGCCTTTGCTGAGCGACAGATCCGCGACTGTCCAGGACGTCGCAGCCGGCAGGCCGGGCCCCAGGCCCAGCTGGCCATTTGCGTTGCTTCCAATCACGCGCACGCGGCCGCTGGCTGTGAGCACAATCATATGAGCCTCGCCGACGCCCACATCCACAACATCCCATTCGTTGTCGTCGTTGTCACCGTCGTTGTCGTCGTTGTCACCGTCGTTGTCGTCGTTGTCACCGTCGTTGTCGTCGTTGTCACCGTCGTTGTCGTCGTTGTCACCGTCGTTGTCGTCGTTGTCGTCAGTGTTGCTGTCCCTGGGCAGGCCTCCGGGCCCCAGATCCTTTTCTCCCGCCACCACAATCGGCGCCGGCTCACCTGTGAGTCCGGCAAGCACCGGCGCCCGCCCGGGATGGCCGCCCCAGCAGTAGAGATCGAGTCCGCGAGTCCGCGCGGCCAGCAAATGACCACCGGCAGCTATCTGCACCACGGGGCCGGTCGGCAGGTCCTGCAGAGCCCTCACCAGGCCCGGGCGGTCGGCAGGACTGGGGCCGATTCAAAGAGACGACTTAGCGGAAAAGAACATTTGGGGGGAACTGCCGTAGACGTCTTTCTCTCTGTTCTGTTTTGGATATCTGCCCCCACGAGCTTACCTTGCCGCCGTCACGTCTCGGCCAAGACACACCTCAAAGCGGCGGTCGCCCCAAGTCCAGACCTGGCCGGCTGCCGACAGCGCAACAAAGCCGGCATCGTATGCAGCGATTTGCACAATGTCGGGGAATCCCGAAAACACCAGTCGGCCCCCGTCGTCGGAAGCGTGCGGAGTCCTTTTCTGTCTGAGGCACTGGCTCAGAGACGGATATTGGACGATGCAGCCCCGTTCCCGGTCGTTCACTGCCCCCTTTTGTTAGGCTAGCCCGCATGACGAGGCGGAGACGACGGCGCAAAAGAAAAAAGAAGAAGGAGAAGAAGAAGAAGAAGGAGGAGGAGGAGGAGGAGGAGAAGGAGGAGAGCAAGGATCCAATGCCACACCTACGACGCAGCCATTCAATGCCTCAACATAGCCGTAGACATCTAGCGAAGCACCATCACCGTCGGCACCACCAGAGAATGCGCCCGCCACGAGCCTGCCCTCTGAGGTTGTTACTTGTGTGCAAGCGTCAGCTCAACTGGATGCGAGGCCGACCGGCTAACCACCTCGTTTTCCCTTCATTCCTGAAGTTCTGTTTCTGCCGCTCACTCTCACACACACATACGCAAACACACACACTCTCTCTCTCTTTCTTTTCTGCCGCTCACTCGCACACACACACACTCTCTCTCTCTCTCTCTCTCTCTCTCTCACCTGTTGTGCATGTCAGCAGGGCCCGGACATTTTTGTCAATCCAAGACGTCTCCAAAACACAAGAAAACGAATCAAGGTCGTCTGGATCGCTGTCGCCTTCTGAGCCAGAGGCTTCGTGTGCTGCTGAAAACTGCAGTTGACGCCAGGCGTTGAATCCGGTCGCGTACAGCTGCATTGGCTTGTTTGTCTGCCTTGTCTTCTGCTGTTCGACAACACTCAATTCTCATGGCGCATGGCGTCTACGAAGCCGAGCTTGCCTGTACGAGTTGCTTATAGCGGGATTCCTGGTACGAGTGCTCGTACGTGCCAACGGTCGTAAGGGGTGGGGTAATATTACTGGCAGTTTGGCTAACAAAGGCAGGCACACAACACACCGCCTCAGAGGTGTCCCCTTCCTATTCCGGACTTCTCTGATTTCACCACCGGCATCCCAGCTGGGTAGCATTAATATTATATCAGGGAAGAACTATATTTTGCTTTGTCCTCTCCGTTTGCATCGCTCTGCCAGGCTGTCATCTAAGGTTTCGCTGAGCACAAATGGACACATGCACCAGCCTTGGCCACAGGCAAGCAATTCTGTGAGGCGAGCCCCGCCATTCGTGGCAAGGGGACTTGCTTTGAAGTTGTGTGCCCAACCCGCAAAAGTGGGTGGGTAGGCCTCATCGGGTTGGCCTCAAGGCGTACTAAATTCTATGCACCATACACACGATAGGCCAACGGCCCTGGAGGGCCTCTTCTTATATCCATATATGTTCTCGGCCGCCCTCCTCTCCCACGCAGTATTGGATCCTGCTTCCACAAAGTCCAGACTCGTATGGCAGTGACTCCTGTCTTTGCTCGAGTTTATGTTTATGCTCTCACTGAGGCAAAAGTTGTTTCTCCGACAAACGGCGCATAGAAACATAAAATTGAACGCCTGGCATCCGCCTTGTTGCCTCGGACCTTGTCGGTGTTATCTGCATTCTTACCAATTTCCAGGCGCTGCCAACTGGTGAGCTCTCTCTCCTTATAGTGGTACAGGAGTGCATGGCTGGCCTCTCACCAGACATTAATACAACCAAAGTTTCCGGGCACGTCAGCACAATCTACAGCCTCGGGCAGAAGAGAACCGAAGGCGTGCCGTACTCTATGGGACTCCCCCTGTTGGGGCTAAGAGCCTGCGAATAGCGTCAACCATGGCGGATTCCCAGCCTGCTCCTCCTGCAGGCAACGATGTGGCATGGAAAACAGAGCCGACAGATGACGAGCTGGTGCTGGCCTCCAGGTCATACCAGCTCGAAATGTTTGAGGAGAGCCTCAATCAAAACATCATTGTCGCGGTATGGCGTCACCTTTTCCTATTCTCCCACGGGCGGTCACAGCCTTGTGCAAGCGTGGAGCCAAGCTAACTGTTTTCTCAAGATGGATACGGGAACGGGGAAAACACGCATGTAAGAGACACCGACGGTGACTGTGCTGGTGCTGTCTTGACTTTTTTGGCCTTTGTTCTCGAGAGTTTGTCTGTGGTTTTCAGATGCTCTTTCCACGTTTTGCTTACATGTCAACAGTGCAATTCTCCGAATCAGAGAGGAGCTGGACCGGTCGCCGCCTCCAAAGGTAGGGCAGCGTGGGATGGCATGGGAAGGAAATGGGCTGCGCGTCTTTCTGCTGCTACTGTAGCGAGCTCTGTGAGGAAACAAAAGCGACTGACCAGCTGTTGTCCCGACAGACGTGTTGGTTTCTAGCTCCGACGGTGTTTCTCTGTGAACAGCAATTTCGCGCCATCTCATCCCAGATTGCCGGCGTGCAAATAAAGCTGTTTACGGGAAAGGACGGTGTTGACACCTGGTCAACCCAAAAAATCTGGTATGTGTCGATCTGATTTTGGGGTTTGATTTTTTTTGGGGGGGGGGGATATTTGATTTTTACTGATACGCTACGTTCTCTACTAGGGATGCGGCACTTTTAAATGTCCGGGTGGTGGTCGCCACACATCAAGTGCTACTGGTTCGTAGTTACTATGCTGGCTGTTCGCTGGTGCTTCTCAAGAAATACTGACCTTTGGAACAGGATGCCTTAAGTCATGGTTTTGTCAAGCTCGAGTCCATTGCACTAATTGTTTTTGACGAGGGTGAGCTGCACTCCTTTCTTATCTTTAAAAAAAATCACCGCTGGGACGCCTTGGTTTTTCATTTCTTCTTATGGAGCCAGAGACTGACCTCGTGCCACCGTTACCCCCCGAAAAGCACACGGTTGTGTGAAGGACAGTGCCGGGCGGAGAATTATGACGGAGTTTTACTCCGATGCCGTTAAGAACGGAGCACCTCGGCCAGCCATTCTCGGAATGACTGCAAGTCCGGTTCAGGGAAGGAGGCTGGAAGGACTCGAACAGCTCGAGCAGACGCTCCACGCTGTCTGCAAGACGCCGACGAGACACCGCAGCGAGCTGATTGCCCATACCAAGCTGCCATTGACGGTCAAGCATGTCTGTGAGGCCTGTGAGCTGCCCCCCGGAGAGAATGTGACGCGGCTTCTGAAAGTCTGGGAAGCTGTGAGAAATAATGGCCAGCCGGCCCAGAAAAACCTGACAAGAGACGCGGCTTTTGTGAAGGCACTAGCCCGCCGGGCCGAGGCTGTCTTGTCCGAGTTTGGGCCCTGGGCCGCCGACTACTATGTCTACAAGGTGATCAAGAAGTGCAACAAACTGTCGAGCAAGGCCGGCGACGGCGACAAACGGATCCCTCTGATATCCACTCTCAGCCGTGTCCAGGCCGAACGGCCCTGGCGGCCGACGAAGAACCTCGTGCGAGCCGACGATCTTGCCCGGTTTACCCACATGCTGTCACACAAGGTGCAAACCCTGATTGAGATTCTTCTGGCATATGAGGGCAAGGAGCCCATGGGCATTGTTTTCGTGCACCAGCGATCCATGGCGGCGGTTCTGTGCCGCATACTGTCGTTGCACCCGCTGGTGCGCGCCCGCTTCCAAGCTGGATTTGCCGTCGGTCTCTCCCGCATGTACGGGGATGCATATCAGAGCGCGCTCGTTCTCAACCCCGACAACAGCGAAAGGGCGCTTGCCCAGTTCCGCGCGAAGAGGCTGAATCTCCTGGTTGCCACGAGCGTCATCGAGGAGGGCATTGATGTGCCAAACTGCAACCTGGTCGTGTGCATCGACCGTCTGACGAACCTCAAGAGCTTCATCCAGCGCCGCGGCCGCGCCCGCGAAGAGCAGTCGCAGCTGCATCTGCTTCTGACGCCAGAAGGCGAGAAAAAGCCGTCGCGCGAGTGGCAGGACCTGGAGAGGCAGATGAAGCAGCGCTACGAGGACGACATGCGGGAGCTGGAGCACCTCAAGTCGCTGGAGAAGCTTTCGGAGCTGAGCGACGAGCTGCTGCCGCCGCTCTGCGTGCCGTCGACGCAGGCCCGCCTGTCGGCCAAAATGGCCAAGTCGCACCTGCAGCACTTCTGCTCCACTCTGTCGTCGGCCGCCTTTGTCGATCCCCGGCCGGTCTACATCCTGCAGGAGATGCCGCCGCTCCGTCTCTACTGCGCGACGGTGCACCTGCCGGTGGGACTGCCGCCGCCCCTGCGCCAGGCTCAAAGTGCGTTTGCGTGGAAGCTCGACAAGGATGCCTGTGCGGATGCCGCCTTCCAGGCCTACAAGATGCTCTACGAGGCGGGGCTGGTCAACGAGAACCTGCTGCCGCACAAAGTACTCAAGAGAAAGCCGAGTCGGGCCATTGACGGCCGGCCGGGCGTCGTGGGCGCCCAAGAGCCGTATCAGCCTTGGAAAGAGATCTCCCAGGAGTGGGGAAAGCTGGCCTCTGAGCTCTCGTCGCCGCCGCCTTCGCCGCCACCCTCGCCGCCGCTTTCGCCTCCACTTTCGCAGCAGCAGACATGTTGGCCGCCGTCGCCACGCCCTCAGTCTCCAGAGTCAGTGCATCAGCCCTCTGAGCAGCCCTCTGAGCAGCCCTCTGAACAGCCCTCTGAGCAAGCTTCCGACCAGCATCTAGAGCAGCCTCTCGAGCCACTTCCGGAGCAGAGCTTCGAGTCGCCTGGACAGAAGTCGAGGAAGCCACCACCGGCTCGACGGCCGAAAAAGCCCCGGGTTCTGTACGAGCACAAGGTCGAGCTGCTTGACAGCGAGGGCAAGCCGCTATTTAGCGCCATCCTTGTTCTGCCCCGTCCGGTGCCTCCTATGCCGCCAATTCGACTGGTCTGGAACTTTGACCAGCAGCATCCGTTGACCATGGCGGTTGGGCCTGCAGAAAAGAGCGACACGGAGGCCAACAGCCAAAGCCCGGCCAAGCTCTGCGTTGAAGGCAAAGACGACACTGCTGCTCTTTTGGCGGCAGCCTTCCGCCACCGGTGGTCCATTTCGGAACAGCATCGTCTAGCCCGAATTGTGTGTGCTGACAAGAAGCCGCAGCCGACGCGCAGCACCGACCAGGTTGGCAGGGACGACGTCAAGACCAAAATGGCGTCGTCGAATGGCAAGTTCATCGTGCGGGACAAGTACGGAACGCCGTACCTGTTCCACGAGTACATGGACAAAAAGCCTCCGGCGCACGCGGTGCGGAAGCCATTCAAGGGCTTTGAGGACGCGCCCGACGACGCGGCGTACGTTGCGGTCAAGCCGCTGCCCAAGCATCTGGAACTTGTGAGCGAGGCGCCTACGCGTGCCGGTGCCGGCGCCGTCAATGGACCGGCAAAGGGGGCAACGGCGCGGACCATGCCGAGGGCGACTGTGGGCGGCGGCATGGACGTCGGCGGCAATGCTGACGACGAAGATGCTGAAGACGCGGATGACGCTGAAGACGCGGATGACGCTGAAGACGCGGATGAAGCTAGCGTTCTTGATCTTCTGGATGGTGTCAAAGCTCCGGATCCCGTCCATGCTCCAGATGCTGCTGATGCTGGCCAAGTGTCAAATTCTGGAAACAGTCCGGTAGCCGTGCAAGCAGACGGCCGTCTGGCGGCTGACACGTCTCCCAAACCGTACCACCGCGTTCTCCTGGTCAGCGACTGCACGGCTGATGACTTGCCCGTGACGTACGCCCTGTTTGGCATGACGATTGCGCCGATGATGCACGTAATCGAGGCCCATCTTGCAGCGACTGAGCTGCTGTCGACGACGCGGCTGCGTGAGCTGCCGATCCGCAACATCTCTTCGATTGTCACGGCTATCAGCACTCCAGGCGCACAGCTGCCCACAAACTATGAGAGGTTTGAGTTTGTCGGCGATGCTCTCTTGAAGGTTTTTGCGACTGTCAACTGTGCGGCACAGAGTAAGTTTGCTTCTTGGAGAAGAAAGACATTGAGGCGTGATTCTTTAGGGGTTTTTTTTGCCCTGTCCTTCCGAATGCTGACCAGAGCCTAGTGCCTTTTGCCACCGAGGGCCTTTTGTCGATTAAAAAGGACAGCCTCGTGGCCAACTCGCGGTTGTGCCAGGCGGCCATCGACTTTGGGCTGGATCGCTTCATACTCACAAAAAAATGGTCCACAAGGGGCTGGAACCAAATGTGTGAGGAGAACTACGTGCCTCCGTCGGTGTCGCCGTCTGAGGCGCGGCCGTCCAGCGGCGAGATGAGCGGCGACGGTCTAAGAAGTGTCGGCGGAGAGGTCGGCAGACAGGACGTTGACGGACCGGAAGATGGCGGACAGGCCGTCGATGGCCAACAAGCGGACGGTGAAGGTGGTGTTGCGGTTGAGGCAGAGCCGACGGCAGCAGCTGCGGCCAAGCAGCAGCAACAATATGCCAGAGAGCTGTCGACAAAGACGCTGGCAGACGTAGTCGAGGCGCTGATTGGGGCGGCGTACACCGAGGGCGGCATGTCGGCAGCACTGCAGTGTACCGGGCTCGTTCTTCCGGAGATGCGGTGGCTTCCGCTGGAGGAAGCGCGGCGGCAGCTGTACGAACAGGCACCCGAGAGCGTGCCGTGGCCGCCGCCCGAGGCGATGGAGCAGCTCATTGGGTATTCGTTTACGAAGAAGTCGTTGCTGGCCGAGGCGCTGACGCATGCGTCGGTGCCCAACCTGAGCGAGGGCGGGTGCATGGAGCGTCTGGAGTTTGTGGGCGACGCGATTCTGGACTATGTGATTGTGCAGAAGCTCGAGGCGCTGCAGCCGGCGCTGCCGCACCAGACGATGCATCTGCTGCGGACGACGCTCGTCAATGCGGCCTTTCTCGGGTTTGCGGCTTTGGAGTTCTCGGTGACGGAGCAGGCGTCGCTGGTGTCGCCGGCGGGCGGGGCGGTGCGGTTCCTGGAGCTGGATCGGCCGATGTGGGCGTTTATGAAGCACGGCGCATCGCGCGAGATGGCGGTTGCGCAGAAAGCCATGGCCGAGCGGCACGCGTCGCTGAAGGACCGCATTCTGGAGGCGCTGTGGGAGGGCCCGAGCTATCCGTGGGCGCTTTTGGCGCGGCTGCGGCCGGAGAAGTTCTACTCGGACCTTGTGGAGGCGGTGATTGGGGCCATGTGGGTGGACTCGGGGTCGGTGGCGCCGGTTGAGCAGCTGCTCGAGCTGATTGGCGTGCTGCCGTACCTCCGGCGGGCTCTGCGCGACAACGTGGCGCTGATGCACCCGAAAGAAGAGCTGGGCGCCATCATGGGGGCCTCCAAGATCGAATATGTGGTGTCTGAAGGGATCGAGGCGCAGTGTTTGCCAGTAGGCAGAAGGGAAGGCACAAGCAGCTTCCCGGATGAGGACAACAATGGATATGGTCGTCTTGACGGCAGCGGCAACGAAGACGACGAAGATGACGCCAGCAGCGACGAGAGCGACGACGGTGCCCCCCTGACGACACACCCCGACGACGGCAGCCGGGACGAGATCGTGCTCTATTCGTGCCGCGTCCTCATCGACGGCGAATGCTGCGGCGAAGTCACAGACGCCCTGTCCATGGACGAGGCCAAGACGCGCGCAGCTGAAATAGCGGTGCAAAAATGCCGTGCAGCGCAGGCAAACGCAGCCGAAGGGTGAAATTGTTTTTGAGGGGGGGCTTTGAGGGCAGATATATATATCTCTTTGTGTACTTTTTTGTTCTGTTCTGTTCGTTTTTGGGGGGGGGAGGCCTTTGGATTTGGCATCCCTTTCGATTTGTTGTTATTTGCGTTTTTTTGATCTCTTGGCCTCTTGATACCTCAATGTCTTGATCTGTTGGTCCCTTGTGTCAATGTGCTTTTGGTTTCTGGGTTCGGTCAGTCTTGTTGTTCTTTGCTAGAATGTGACCGCGTTTGAAAAGGGCTGGCAATGACAAGGCAGCAGGAGAGGAGCATAAGAGCATGTAACCCGCATAAGCTCGGTTGCAACTGGCCTGACACGCCGTCTTCCCGGGAGCATATCATTCGCATGGGAGCACTGGCTGATCAATTGAGCTGTGTGGATATTTGATACAGTCCCAGGATCAGCTGAGCTGCTTTTGGCTTTGGTGGCTTATATGGCTGCTGTCAAGCAGCAACTCTCAACTTGGTGACGTGTGTATTAATACATGCAGAAATGTCACCAAAGTAGCCTGATCGTTTCTATTGTGTTTTTGACTTTTATCTCAAGGGCTCAATGGTCCATGAAGTCGGCTTTGGTGACTTTTACACCTTACTCTCGTAAATGAAAGAGGCTGGTCGCCATGGGGAGGGCAACTTGCTTGCTCCTTCTACTTTCTGGAGTGGTTGTGCAACTTGCTTGCTCCTTCTGAGTGGTTGTGGAGGAAAGAGCACCTGCGAGTGGAGTGGAGCCTTTTCCTCTTTTGGAGGATGGGCAGGCAGCTGTGGAGGGCCACACCTTCCCTAACGCCGCAACCATCCCGCCAAGCCAAACCTTTCCACCTTTCTCAGTCTCCCCCAACCTCTGTCCAATATTTAATCTTTTCGACTTTCTTTGCAACAGCATCAACTCTCCTCCACGCATCAATTTCGATTCGCACGGCCGTGATCTCGAAACCGTTCCGTCCCTTTTCTTTCCCGGGGCTTACTTTTTTTTTTCTCCGTCTCTGCATCCTGCTCTCTTCCCCCCCTTTTCGACGGGACCTAGAAGACCATGCAGCCTGGAAGCTTATGACTCGCGCGGGGCGTCGTCTGTCAATTGTTTTTCAGCAAAGTGACAGCATCGAACGAAGAGAAGCCGGACGACGACGGCCAAAAGAGAAAGAACAGAGACTTAGAAGCCTCTGTGTCCGATTGTTATCGCTGAAGGGGGTTGGTTTTCGACGAGCCGGACTTGCCCATCAATGGCCTCGGACGGATGGCCAGGCCGGGGCGGCGGCGGCGGCGGCGGCGGGAGCGGCGGCGGCAGCGGCAGCAACAGCAACATTCGTGTTTTTGTGCGCTGGTACGAGCAGAGTGTTTTTGCCGGCGAAGACGTGCGTTGTCGCATAACGTTTCGCAACGTGGCGCCAAAACCGCGGCCGCCGCCATCGCGGAGCTCGGGAATGGCGTCGGCGGCGTCGGCGGCGTCGAACCCGATGACGAGCCAGACGACCCTGCCGACGAGCCAGCCGACGAGCCAGCCGACGAACCAGCAGATGAACCAGCAGTCGCTTCATCACCCGCTGCCACAGAGCAGCCACCGTCACCAGCCGTCCAACAGCTACCAGCCAGATCGAGAGCGTGCCGGCGGCCGGCCAGCCAGCAGCATGGCTGAGGTTCCAAGCAGCGCCAGCCACAGCAGCCTGGCCACCACCACCCAGGCGAGCCATGCCAGCCACGCAGCCAACGCCAGCATTGCCAGCATTGCCAGCATGGGCAGCATGGGCAGCATGGGCAGCATGGGCAGCAACACCAGCCTTGCCAAGCCCGGCAGCGGCCACAGCCATCGCCGGTCTCTGTCGATTGTCTCCATGTCGTCGACCTCGGATATGGCCCAGTCCGTGGCGTCGCCCACGGCCGGCGAAGCTGGCGGCAGCGGCGGCGGCGGCGGCGGTTTTGGCGGCGGTCTTGCATCTCCAGGGCTGCGGCCAATGCGGGGCCATTCCCGGGCGTCGAGCTTGCAGATCAGCACGCGAGGATCCATGCTCAGCGGGCCTCGTTCAGGTATGTTGCCGTTCTTTGATCAGACCCCGTCACCAGTGTGCAGTGGCAGTAAGGCGGTGATAACCGTTTGTATTTATTTTTTCTGTTTGCACGTTATCTTGTTCCTCTTGTCTAACCAGTTAGCCACGGCTGGCCGAAGCATATCAGGACAACAGTCTCCTCGCCTCAGTTCGGCCATCTTTGGGCCATCCCAGCGCTCCGTCAGCGGCGGCGGCAGCAGCGGCAGCAGCAGCGGTCTGCATCGATATGCGCCCAACGAAATCCCCGAGTTCTCGTTTCCCGCCGTCTCCAAGAGCGAAATACCACAACAAACAGCTTCAACCCCCCCACCACCGTCGTCTCATCAGGACGCATCGCTGCGACCGGTTGACCAGATCACGTCTGCGCCGGGGCCCGTGCCAACCATATACGAAGGGCCGCCGGCGGCGGCGGCAAACGTGCCTGGCACGCCCGAGGCGCGAGTTCTGTCGACCACCAGCATTGCCGGGACGCCGCGCAGCAGCGGCGAGTTCTACTCGCTGAGCAACCACTCCAACGAAACGATGGTATCTGAGTATGTGTCACAGCAGCCGAATGGCGCTGTGCGCTTTCAGCAGCAGCAGCAGCAGCAGCAGCAGCAGCAGCAGCAACAACAACAACAGCTGTTGCAGCAGCAAGGAGGAGGAGCTGGAGGAGGATCAGGAGGCCGGCTATCGATGCCGGCACACCATGGGCGGCAAAAGTCGACGTCGTCGTCGTTGTCGTCGAACCTGCTGCTGCCGCCGCCGGCGCAACCGCATGGGCAGACGACAGCAGCGCGGTCGCGCGGGCCGCCAGCGCCGGCGCCGGAGACGCTGATGATGGGCTACGCACAGATCCAGGGGTCGTTTACGCTGGATGGGTCGCTGGTGGACCTGAGTCCGTTTGAGCCGGTCAAGCGCAAGGCTGTGGTGGCCGCGCAGGGCGGCGGCGTGATCGGCATCGAAACGACGGCAGGTCCCGGCGCCGGCGGCGGGGGCAGCAGCAGCCACAGCAGCGGGATGGACAGAAATGGCGACGGTGGCGGCGGAAAGGGCGCCGGGGGTAGGAGTGGAGGGGCCGGCAGCAGCAACGGCGGCGGCGGCGGCGGCGGCGGCAAGCGAGACAGCCTTCTGCGAGGCCTGAGCAGCGTGGGGTTTGGCGGCTGGGGCAGCCTGGCGAGCTCGCTGGGCGAGCTGGTGCTGGGCAGCGGCGAGATGAGCACGATCAAAGAGATGCGCGACATGGCCAGCTCGCGGGCGGTGCCGCTGCTGTCGACGCCGCAGACCGTTTTGTTTGTCGATCTCCGGCTGGGGCCGGGCGAGAGCCGGACCTTTGAGTATTCGTTCCGGCTGCCGCGCGGGCTGCCGCCGTCGCACCGCGGAAAGGTCATGAAGATTGCCTACAACCTGGTCATTGGCACGCAGCGGCCCGGCACCACGGCCAAGGACCAGCGGGTGCGCTCCATCGACGTGCCCTTCCGCGTGCTGGGCAGCGTCAACAGCCACGGCGAAATCCTGGGCCACGACCTCATGTCGCCCTACGTCTTACTGCGCGACCAGGCCGTCGTTCAGCCGGTGTCCGACAAGGCGCGGGACAAGCCCTGGACGTTGCCGTCGGCAGCAGCGGCAGCAGCAGCTACATCGACTTCGACAGGCCTTGCGCGGCGGCGTGGCGGTTCGTCTGCTGGGCTTTGGTCGTCTTCAACGGCAGCCACGGCGGCCACGGCGGCCGAAAACTCGATGGACGGTTTCCTAGCCTACGTGGACGAGCTGCTGCGGCAGCGCAGCGAAGCGGCGGCGGCGGCAGCGGGTGGTCATCAGGGGCTGCTGTCGCCGACGTCGGCGTCAGGCTCACGGCCGGAGTCGCGGCGCATGTCGACGTTCTCGGTGGACAGCAGCGCCGGGGTGATGGCGGCAAGCGCTGCGGCGATGAGCGCGCGCGACGCCATCGGCCTGGCCATTCTACGCAGCAACGTGGCTGGTGTGGGGAGCGGCGGCGGTGGTGGCGGAGGAGGCGGCCCCGTGATGAGCACCAACCGCTTCGAGATTGCCCGCAACGGCCGGCGCGTTGCCACAGTGCTGCTGGCGCGGCCGGCGTACCGGCTGGGCGAGACGGTGACGCTGGTCGTCGACTTTGCCGCGGCCGCCATGCCGTGCTATGCCGTGCACGCCACGCTGGAGTCGGCCGAGCGGGTTGTCGACCCCGGCCTGGCCCTGCGCTCCGAGGCCAGCGTCCACCGGGTGTCGCGCCGCGTCTATGCGTCGGCCTCCGAGGCCACGCTGTATGCCCGCCGCTTTGTCTTCACCCCGACCATTCCCGTCTCGGCCACGCCCGAGTTTGTCACCAGCGGCGTCAGTCTCGAGTGGAAAATCCGTCTTGAGTTTGTCGTGCCAGGCGGCTTGGAGCTTGACGCTGGTGACGAAGATGAGGACTTTGACGACGACGACGACGGCGACGATGATGACGATGGCGAAGGCGATGGCGAAGGCGACGGTGACGGCGACGACGACGACGGAGACGACGACGACGATGACGACGACGACGACGGCTCGTCAGACACGCGGCGAGCGCAGCATCGTCAGGCTGCTGAATCGCGACGGCCGACGCGACAACGAGCATCTCAGCGGCGCCGCCGCGACAGGGCTGCCGCCGTAGTAGGTCCGCCGCTTCTGGAAGAGATTGCACGTGACGACCGTGGCGGGCTGGTGTTGGTGGCGGCCGAGACGCTGGTATGCGAGAGCTTTGAGGCGGCAGTGCCGTTGCGGGTGTACGGCTGGAGTGGTGGCGGCGCCGGCGGAGACAAGGGTGGGGTGGATGACGGCTGGGGATATGCTGTGTAAGGGGAGGAGGGGGAGAGATGTGTGTGTGAGTGAGAGAGAGAGAAAGAGAGAGAGAGAGAGAGAACGGAGAGGCAGAAAATGCCGAACCAAAAAGGTATAAAAGGGGGCATACAAAGAGAGGCAAAAAACGCATGGAGACGGGAAAAGAAGCGACGAGAGAAAATAAGAACGGGTAAGAGAGAGAGCAATCATGTCCAAGGCTTATTATATATATATGCCACGATTGTGGAGAAGAAATGTCTTCCTTGCCACTTTGACGTATTTAGCATTCAGTTGGAATAGACAGCAGGTCTACGAGGGTTTCATACAAAACAAAGCAATCGCACGTGATGATGTTGAAACTTTGCAGGAGCATTATGAATTGCTGTTGGGGAGCCTCGCCTCTTCCCCTGCTGCTCCCCTTATAAGGACTATTCGTACACAAGACATCTGACAAAAAAAGGAAAATCCAGGCTCGATCCCGAAACGCCAAAAAAAAGAAACCCAACGACTACCGGTCCGGATAGATAATTTGTGGACAAAGGAGACGAGAACAAGTGTGAAAGGGGTCAGACCAAAAAGACAGATAAGAAGACAGCAAGGCAAGAAGAACAAGATAAAATAAAAGCAGGAGAAAAGGCAAAAAGACAAGCAAAGCGTCAAGAGAGAAAAAAGGGAAACAAAGCCAAAGGAGCGAGCAGAAAAAAAAAAAGAAAAAAAAAAAAAACCCTTTTCCACGAGCAGATGTGCTGGCCCATATAATAGTCGGCGTGCAATAATACGCAGCAGCGGCCCCTTATCACCAATGAAGTAAAACAAAAGAAACAAAGCCCAAGGCTTTTAACGCCACCATTTCACACGAAACACCCGACGCCAAAGACAGCCACAAGAAAAAGAATGGAAAGATAAAAACAAAAAAAAACGAGCGACCGTAAACAAAAGATCAAAAAAAAAGAAAAAAGGATTCTAACACAAAAGGGAAGGGAATTAAGACAACCAAGCAACGCCTTGAGACTATGCCTCAACACCTGAAAACAATCATAAAAAACTCTCAGAGCCCCTTCATCAGCTCAACGAAGCTTCTCCTCAGCTCTCCGTTCTCAGCCCCCAACTCACGACGTTGGCCGCAACAAGCCCACCGGTCTGACCGTACTTCGCTCGGCCTTCTCCCATGGCCGCCGGCCCTCTGGTTTCTGCTGGTGCTTCTGCTGTTGCTGCTGCTTTTGCGTTTGCTGTTGCTGCTGCTGCTGCTGCTGCTGCTGCTGCTGCTGCTGCTGAAACCCATCCTCGTCCGGCGACGCCGTGTCCGACGTAATGTCAGTGTCGACTGCACTGCCGCTGCCGCTGCCGCTGCCGCTGCGGACGCCCTCTTCTTCGCTGCGCAGCGTGCTGCTCTTTGTGCTGCTGCGAGAGCTCCTCACGCTCCGTGCGCTCCTCGCGCTTCTCGTCGTGCTTCGCGCGCTGTGTCGGCTCTCTCGGCTGTCTCGACTGTCTCGGCTGTCTCGACTGTCGCCGCTGTCGCCGCTGTTCTCTCGGTCGTGTCGATGACGGCTGGCTTCTGGCTGCAATGGTTGCTGCTTTTTCGGCAAGCTAGCAGCAGACTGCGCTGTGGTCCCAGAAGACGATTCTTGGGCGTCAAGTGGCTTGTGTTCCTGTTGCTGCTGCTGCTGCTGCCCTCCCTCGTTCATGCTTCCCTGCTGCTGCTGCTGCCCCTGCTGCTGTCCCTGCTGCTGCTGCTGCTGCTGCGTCGCCCCCGCCTGGTGCTGCAGCCGCCACTTCTCGTCCAGCAGCGACACCAGCCGCTCTAGCTTTTCGTCCAGCAGCCCGTCCAGCTCGTCGCTCATCGCTTTGCTGCGGATCGCCCGGTCGCCCAGCGCCGCCATGGTCAGCCGCAGCTCCTGGTCCAGTTCCACGAGCACGTCCTGCGCAATCGGGTCCGTCGACGCCAGGCGCTTGCGATATGCCCGCAGCTGCCGGCACGTCTGCTCCGTCGCCATGCTCAGGCTGCCAAACCCATACGAGCCGCGCAGATTGCTGACGCTGCCCTTTTTGCGCCCAAGCGTGCCGCCGAGAGAGCCGCCGAGAGGGCCTCCGCCACTGCTGCCGGCGCCAGTACCGCTGCCGCCCATCGGCGTCGAGGCTGCGCTGCTGCTGCTCATTGCCGGCAGCGACGGCCGCCGCCGCACCCGCGCTCGGGGGCTGACTGGCAGCGGTGGACTGCCCGATCCGCTACCCGCCGACGCCCTCCTAGACGACGACGTGTCTTCGGCAATCGTGTTCGCCGAGTTGTTCAGCAACACCGTAATGGGCGTGCGCGCCATGCCCGCCCCGCCCGTCCCGCTGCCGCCAACGCCTCCGCCTGTTGCAAGGCTGTACCGTGACGTTTTGCGTGACAGCGAGCGCACTGGCGAGCGTCGGCCACTGCCCGTGGCAACATTGCCGCCGCTTCCGCCGCTGCTGCCGCTGCTGCCGCTGTTGCCGCTGCTGCCGTTGGCGCTGCCGTTGCTGCCGTTGCCGCCGTTGCCGCTGCTGCTGCCGGTGTTGACATTGCTTCCGTTGCTCGCATTGCCAGCACTGCCGGCATTGTTGGCCCCACCACCACTGCTAGGTGAACCCCGCTGGAACTCGGCCAACTCCGCCCGCGACAAAACGCGCCGAAGCGGCGGTCGCGTGGACGCCAGAGACGGCGTACCAGGACCGCCCATACCGCCGCCCACGCCGCCGCCCACACCGCCGCAGCCAACACCGCTGCCGTCTTTGGTCGGCGAAGAGTCCCGCGTCACAGATGAGCCCGGCTGAAGCGGGTCGCGAAGATCCAACGACCAAATCATTATTGTGCCGTCAGACCCCACACTCACAACATCCCGGCTGTTGCCGTGCGTTGCCGTGCTCTGTACATCTTTCTTGGAGTTGCTGTTGCTGCTGCCCTTGTCGTTGGCTTTGTTATGGCTTTGGCTCTGGCTCTTGTTGCTGCTGCTGCTGCTGGCAGCATGCACCCCATCGTCGTCGGCTACCACCGCCATCAGTGCCACGCCGTTGATTGCCTCGGTGTGGCCCCACTCGCGGTCCAAAAAGGCGCCCGTCTGGGCATCGTAGAGACGCACCGACTTGTCCGTGTTGGACAGACCCAGCAGAAACGCTGCTTCGCCGGGTGGCGACGAGGCTGCATTGAGTGTTGCTGAGGTTGCTGCTGCTGCTGCTGCTGCTGCCGTGCTTCCAGAATTCGCCGAGCTGGCCGTGCTGCTGACCGAGCTGACCGTGCCGGCGGTCGCGCTGGCCGGCACTCCACGATTGCCAACCAGCAGCTGCCTTCCGTAAGTCAGTGCATCCACCATGGCAGACTCGGCACCGCCGCCATCGAGACACTTGAACGAATGCATCAGGCGCCCCGTGGCCAGCTCGTACTGGCAAATGGTGCGGTCCAGCAGCGACACGTAGACAGACTTGGCGTCCGGTGCCAGCGCCATGGACGCCGGCGACGCCTTGAGCGTGATCACGCGAGCCGGGATGGCCGCAATCACCGTTGGCTCGTCTTCCTTGGCCATCAGGTCGTGGATCTGCAGCGTGCGGTCAAACGAGCAGGTGATGATCTTGTCGTCCGGCGTGATCAGCACCTGCACCACCTTGGCCGCAAACTCGAGCGTCTGGAAATGCTCAATGGCGCCGCTGCCGTCCGGCAGCCGCCGAAACAGCTGCGCCATGCGGTCCCGCCCGCACGACGCCAGCAGCAGTCGCCTTTCGTCCTCGAATATCGATATCGACTGGCAGTCCGACGCGTGCGCCTTCGTCTCCAGGATGAACTGCCGCGTCGCATAGTCCATGATGCGCAGCACGCCCAGCCGGTCCGCCGTCACAAACAGACGGGCGTCCTTTGTCGCCCGCACCACCGCCAGCTGGTTCGGCGGGCCGAGTTCGCCGTCGCCTGCCACCTGCTCCACCGGGATCTTCAGCGACGCCTTGACCTCGCCCTCTAGGCTCCACAGCAGAACGCTGCCCGATCCAGACCACGTGAAGAAGGCCGCGTCCGGCTCGGCCGCGTTCGCCCCCGGCAGCGCTTGCACGCCCAAAACCGCCTCGCCATGGCCGGGAATGCGGATGCGCGTAACCCCCGCGCCAGGCTCTGTCCCGGGCACGTGGTCGACGCTCGTGAAAATGTCAATCGACCGCCTTCCGTCTACCGTCACCACGTGGTCAGTCAGAAAGCCCATCGCCACAAAACCAGCGCTGCTGTTGCTGTAGCTGCTGTGACTGCTGTGGCTGCTGCCGCTGCTGCCAATGCTGCCGATGCTGCCACTGCTGCCACTGCTGCCACTTCTGCCACTGCTGTCACTGCCGCCGAAACTGTGCATGCTATGCAGAGTTGGAGATCGGCCGCCGTTTCCAAACCGCCGAATCTGTGCAGCGACGGAGGACGATGCCGATGCGACAGACATGGAGAGAGCCGCACGGCTACTCCGCAGCGCGGACGTGGGCGGCGGCGGATCCTCGCGCTGCGGGCAGTCCGACAGTAGGTCGTCCAGCTTCACAGCCAGCGAATGGCCCGCCTTGCCGCCAATGTACACGGTGCCGTTGCGGGTGGCGACGCAGGAAATGGCAAAGCGCGCATCGAGCACCCTCGCCAGCTTCATTTGCTTATTCGCGGCCGAGTCCAGCAAGCACACGTCGCCGGCTTCGGTGCAGATGATCGCTCGGCCGTCGGCCAGCGGCGCCGCACAAACAAAGGTGGCCTCCAGCAGAGGGCCAAGCAAAATGTTGCGTCCTGCCAGCGTACGATGCTCATTGAACAGATACTGCTGCGGCTGCGTTTGTTGCTGCTGCACCGTTTGTTGCAATAGCTGCTGGTATGGCTGGTGCTGCTGTTGGGACGGCGTGGAGGGAAAGCTGCTGTCGCCTGCGTGTTTGGATTTGACGGGCGACGTGGCGGCCGAGCCCGGGGATGCCGGCTCCTCAACGCGCCACACCTTGACGTGGCGAACGCCAAAAGTGACGAAGCAGGTGTTGCCGAGCCAGACCATGCCGCGCACGTACGACGTGCAGCGGTTTTGCTGGAAGAGCCGTGCGGCGCCGGTGCGCGGATCGATTCTCCACACGTACAGAAAGCCGTCGTTGGCGGTGCCCAGCGACGCCAGGTAGCGCGAGTCGGCCGACCAGGCCACGGCTGCCACGCCAAAGCTGTGCTCGCTGATGGAGACGAGCGGCACGTCCGACGACGCAGCGTCGAGGTTGAAAATCAGCACACGCGGCGCGTAGCCCGTCTCTCCGACGGCCAGAAAGCGGCCGTCGCGGCTGAGCGAGAGGCAGGTGGCCGATTTTATGCGTTCGCGCTGGGTCCACGTCTTGCCCGACGTCGGAGACTCGGCCCAGTCGGGCAGGCCAAAGGCAGAATCGTGGTGGTGGCCCGACGCAGCTAAGCGGCTGCGGCTGTCGTTGGCTTTCGGCGTGGACGTCGGTGTGGCCGGGGCGTGCAGCACGGGCGAAACGGCATAGACGGGGACGGCTGTGGGACGGGCCCGATAGAAGCGCTGCTTGTAGCGGTCGCCCTGGACATCGACGACGACAACGGCACCGCCGGCGATGTAGGCGAAAGAGGAGTTGACCGTGTCAAAGCCCGTCGGTGAGCAGCATGTTGAGCCAATAACGCGCTTCAGAGACAGTCGAGACGAGGCGGCGGCGGCGGCGGCAGCGGCGGCGGCAGAGGAAGAAGAAGAGACGACATCGTTGAAGGCGCGGGCGCGGACGGGAGACCGCGATGGGCGGAGAACGTATGGCGAGTTCGACGGCGTCAGTTTCAGACGGTTGGATGGAGTAGACGCCATCGCTCCATTGGGTGGCGTATCAGTTAAGCGAATTCGGTATACTCGTAGGTGACGGGTGTCGACGAAAAAAAGACAAACAGCGGGATGGCTCGCAATCGTAGGTTTTGATAGTTGGATGAGCGCTGGATGAGCACAGTAAACGGGTCAGCAAAAGACCAACAAAGGCAAGAACAAAGCAAAAGAAGCAAGACCGAAGCCTCAACCCGGCAGAACAAACAATAAAACGAACAGAAAGCTGAGAAAAGTGAGAGGGGGGAGAGGGGGGTATAGCTCCTCACATTGACCGGAAAATGAAAGCTCGGGACAGGATAGAAATACAAGCAAGAAGACAATGGAAGCGCAGTGAGTGAAACGAGCGGCCGAAATCAAAAAAGATTCGAAAAAGAGGATGAAGCAAGTGAATGCAGCAGAGTATTTGCAGAATACTCTGGTATGGAAAGGAACGAAAAAAAAAAAAAAATGTCAGACGTGTTCCGTTGGAGGACACACAAACATGACGAATATGGAGTCCATGCAAACCAGGCAAAGGCGAGAAAGAGCGTCGGGGTTTTGGCGTGAGAACCTCAAGGTGGACGATGTCGATTGGTGATGTAGGGAGAAGAGAGAGAGGCGGGAGAGCTGCGGATCGAGAGAGAGAGAGAAACAAACGAGAGTACGACGTAGAGAGGAGAGAGCCTCGTCTGCTTGTGTGTCTGCTGCGTTTGCCGACCAGCTTCTCAACCAGACTCTGTCTTTGTGTTCATGTGAACTGGTACCCTCTTGTCAGAAGAGCTTGCCTTGCCAGCTTTCTCCGAGTTTTTCTTTTTTTTCTTTTTTTATTTCCCTGCCTTTCTTTTGGGGGGGGGGATTTTTCAGTGCTAAGTTCTGGGGGAGATTGTGCTTTTTCTCATAGCTCGGTGGCCAGTGCTCTCGCGTATGGATACTTGGGTGGACAAAGTACCAAGGTACTCATACGATGTCAACTTCAAGGTGCACCAAGACCGGTTTTTGCTTGTGGTAGGCCAGCAGGGGTCTGTCGCTGGTTGTTAGGATTTCTCGGGCAAGGATTTTAAGGGCCAAAAAGGAAGAATCACGCAAAGCATTCACTCTCTTCACTACGGAGTAATAGTATGGATACGAGTACAAGAAGGGATGCACAATTGCTCTTGCTTTTTTGACCAAGGGTGGATCTGAGCCCTCGGCCAGGCTGCAGGTACGGGGGGTCGTTCTTTCCATATCTCTCGTACAAGTACTCGTACGGTATTTTCGTTTGTTGTTCTGTGCGCCTGCTGTTTTGTGTGGACTCTTTTGTTTTCGCGTTGTGGTTGGGCGGGCGACCTGCCGGAAATCCCAGTGAGCGGTGGGAAGGTGTGGGAGGGTGGCAGTTTGCCGAAATAGGTTTGGCTCCAGGGGAGAAAAAACAGACAATGCGGCCAAGAAGGTCCCGCCCCAGTGGGTCAATGCACACTGTAAGTGTCAGTTAGCGCCGCCAGACACGGCTCTGAATTCCAGGTTAACAGAAGGAAGAGAGGAAGGGGGGACTGAGCTTTTTCAGCGAATCACCAAACACAAAGTAGGGAAGTACTCGTAATAATACCGAGTAATAATACTCGTACGAGTACTCGTACTCACGAGTATTGCCGCGTTGTGAAAACCGCGTTCTCAGTGCCGGCTCCTGCTGAGACGGCCGCCTCTCTCATAACTTACGAGTACTCATACTCATATTAATACGCCGTACAATAGTGACAATGCAGTCCGAGGACGCAGCACTTTAGCTATTAATACCGCCTTAACTGCCAGACTACCAGGGCTCTGGAACTCAAACGCGTTCTGGCCTTAATACTCGTATAATCGTGGCGTGCTCCGTAATAATACGAGCACTCGTTACTTGTGTGCCTACAAAGCAAAAACCTTTGTGTTCTGTGCGTGAGAACTGGTTCATCGCAGAGAACATTACGGATAGTGCCCACTGACGTTTCTCAGCTGTTCCTACGCACGCTCTTTTTTACTTTATTGAAACGAGATTGAAAATGCTACGCTGCACAGTAGACAAGGGTGTGTTATTGGTCTGGCATCGAGTTCATTTTAAGGAGTATTATGGAGTAATACACCGTATTCTGTACTCAGTCCGTCGTACTCCGTACTCGTGTCACTCCAACGAGCTCATATGGATACTATCCATACATTATTTTTGTCTCCCCACTGTAATACTCCGTACTCCGTAATACTCGTCAAAAGCATGCCCTTGTCAGCCTCCTCCGTGTTGCTTGTCGATGACCTTCTCCCAATAATACTCGTACTCGTACGTCGTATTGCTCGTAATTCTCGTACGCTGCTGTTTCATGTTTCTCGTCCGGTCCCACTGATCTTCGCTCTGTGCTGAAGGCAAAAAGGTTGTGGTGTTTCTGACGATAATTTTGAGTACGAAGCACAATGTACTCGTACTCCCCAACTGGCATGGAGACGATCTGCCAGCGCGGACAGCCTCGCAGGTCGATCGTCTCGGCACTGCCACAGACACCCCGACCAGAACTTTCAATGTGCTGGATATCACGAACCAAGCAGTCGTCCAAGTCACCCAGACATCCCATACCCGACACTCATATGCTTCTTTCAAATCCGCATTACGACGTAATAAATGATAATACATACGACCCAGCTAGCCAGACACCTAACACATGAATGTTGTGCTGTCGCAAAATAGGGGGATGCTTATGCACTGAAACACACAAAGCAAAGAGCAGGGCAACACTTGCTCTGCCTTGTCCCTTTCTTGTCGCTGACTTTTCTTCTTGCTGTCCCAAAGTACGACTAATGCCGGGGGGTATTCTATCGAGTTTCTGACTTTCTTGTTGTATTCAACGAGAGACTGTAGCTTTCTTTTTTTGTCTCTTCGATGACCGGGGGAGGGAAGGAGGTATATCTGCCGTTACACTGGGGGAGGGAAGGGGGGTATATTTGCCGTTACTATCGTACAGGTCTGCACAACGGAGCATGAACCTCGCGTGTCTGTAAGCAATGCGTCGTTGCAAGGTATCTGTAAAGGTATTGAAAATATCTCTGATGACGCGTGCCAGCCCCGCCCGACACCAGTCCCAGTCTGCGAGAGCGCTTCGCCATCGCTACCGGCTGGTCGGAGGCTCGTCTCCCTGTTGCCCGTCCCCGCCGCCTTTGTTGGTATTAGTCCGCGCATGCTCCGCCTGCCCAGACTGCCAGTCCTCGCCCTGTTGCTGCTGGTCAGGCCTGCCCATGCGTTCGTGCAGCTGTTGTTGGTACTGCTGCCTATACTGCTGCTGCTGCTGCTGTCGCACCTGCAGCCGGCGGCGCCCGCCCGGCCACGATCTGGCATCCCGCCGGATGCCCTCGGCCTGCCAGCGCTTGGGCGGCTTCTTGCCCAGCGCCGCCCAGCGCGACCATACCTGCTTGCCGCGCTCGAACCAGCGCCGCTGGCGGTCCTCCTCCTCGTCCGGCGATGCCCGCCACTTGCTGCGCAGAATGCGCCGGATGGCCTCGGGCGACACCTGGAAGTGCCGCGCCAGCACCGGCGTCGTGTAGATGTCGGGAAACTGCTGGTGCAGCGCGCGCACGCCCTCCAGCGCGTCGGGCGACAGCTTCTTGCGCGGCTGCCAGCCCTCGGGAAACTTGGCGCGCAGCGCGTGTTTCTGGATCTGCCACTGCTCGGCAGTCGGGGGTGGGCGGGACAGTTGCTGTTGTTGGGGGTCTGCCTGTGCCTGTGCTTGTGCTCGGGCTTGTCGTTGCTTTTGTTGTTGCTTTTGTTGTTGTTGTTGCTGCTGCTGCTGCTGCTGCTGCTGCTCGTAAGGCAACGACGACGTCTGTGCCTGGCCATCGCCCTTTGTGCCTGGTGTTGCCGGCTTCCGCATCTCCCAGGCCGCGGTGGATGCTGCATTTGTTGCAGCTGCATTTAATCCGTTTGCTCCATCTGAGCCACCTGTCGCCTTCTTCGCCGCCGCCGCCTCCGTCTTATTCTTCGCCGTCTTAGACTGCTTCGCCTTGGCTCGACTTGCTTTCTTCGCCGCCTTCTTTGCTTCCGCAGCTGCCGCCGCCGCCTCTTCTTTCTCCCTTTGCCGTTTCAGCTTCTTTCGCTTGTTCTTCCCGAGCTTCGGTCCCACATTCGGCACGAGACCGGCCTCTGCAGTTGCCGGCACAGCTGCCGTCTCCCCAGCCTCAGCCTCAGCCTCAGCCTCAGCCCCCTCCTCCCTGCTCGGGACCGCCTCTTGTGCTGGTGCGCTCTCGGCGGCGGACAGTCCGCCTGCCACGCTGCCATCAGCGCCTCCTCCGCATGCCGCGTCGACCGCCGGTGTCGCCGCCGCCGACTGCCCATACCACCTTGGGTGCGACGTCGGAAGCCGCCCAAAGGGCGACACGGCCACAGCAAAGCTGCTCGCCGTAGACGACCATCCAGCGGAGCGCTGGCCCGCCGTCTGTCTCGGTCTTCTGCTCAGATCGTATATTCGACTGCCACCATCGCTGCTAATTCTGGCGTTTCCTGGCTTCGTTCCACTGCCAACGCCGCTGCTAGCCCATACTGCTTCAAGCCGCCGACAGCTGGAATACAGTCGATGTGACGGGGTTGGCGGAGAGGCGACGACAGCCTGGACAAAAATTCGAAGTATGGCCCTGCGACAAACGCAGAGGTGCGAATTCATCGTAGGAGCAAAAAGACGTTGCAATCCATTCCCATCCTCGACAATCGTTGGCGACGGGGCTTGCGCGTGGAAACGTTGGAAGAAATTAAAAACTAAGAAGAAGAAAGAAGGAAAGAGGAAAGAGCTTTGCGAGAAGACGGTCCTCAAAAAAATCGACCAAAAATAAAACACCGTAAATTTTGTTATCGTTATCGGCTGCCGATTGGCTATCTGGCTGTAATGTGCTATGAAGTATACTATAACTCCACAATACAGAGCACCAGTACTCCGTAATACTGGGCAATAATGTCCACACTTTGTACACCTACACCTTCGAAGCGAGCTCGCTTCCTTGACTGTCTGCTTCTCTGCTTCTTTCAACCAACACCAAGAGCCCGGCAAATCGGCATTTAGACAGAATTAATGGCTTTAGTAGTACAAGAGCTCGCTGAAAGATGACTGGCAACTGCAGCCATCCCATCCGCCGACAGTTCCTCCACGACGCTGTCTCTCTCTCTAAAACTCTATTTCTTCGTTCCCTTCTTCCATCCTCCTCCCAACGTGCATCGCGAAACGTCTGCCCGCCGCCCCTCTGCCTGTGGCCGCTCTTCCCTCTCAGCGCCTACCCCTCCCACCCCCCCCTTTCTTCTCTTCACTCGAGCAAGGAAGCCTGGTTCGTGTAGAGCACGTCGACGACATTGCTGAGCTTTTCAATGGTGGCCAGGGCGGCGTCGTAGCCTTCGTCGCGGTGGGTTTCGTCGTAGATGATGAGGCAGCCGGCGCCCTGGTCCAGCACGCCAATGATGACCTTGTCGAGGATCATCTGGGAGAGCTTGCGCTCGACCTGCTGGGTGTCGAGGCCGACCATGTGGGCAATGTGGTCGATCTCGACGCGCGAGAAGGGCTCGATGACCTTGATGAGGTTCTGCTCCAGCATGGCGTCGTAGAGGCGGCGCAGGTGGTTGCGCACAAAGGCGTCGCTGCCGAGCTCGTAGCGGTACGTGGCCAGGGCGCGCTCGTACTCCTCGAGCGACCGGTGGGCGTGGGCGCGGGCAATGGCCTTCATGGCCTCGAGGCTCTGGCCGGCGTACTTGACGGCCTGCTTGGAGGCCATCAGCTGGTTGACGTCGTCGACGAGGTTGAGCATGATCTTGCACAGCAGCATGTACTGCAGCGCGGCCGTGGCCTTGGCCGGCTCGTCCTGCGTGTGGTAGCCGTCGAGCACCTCGATGAAGTAGCTAAAGGCCGTGTTGAAGTCCTTGTCCTCGGCGTGCAGAATGCCCGACTGCATGTCCAGGTTGGCCTGCAGCAGCGGCGGCGTGTACACCGACGCCGCGCTCGTGCGGGCGCTCGTCAGCGCCGCCCGCGCCTTGGATACGTTGCCCAGCGCGTGGTACACCCGCGACTCCAGCAGCTGCACCTCCACCAGCACCAGCTTGTCGTCCAGC
This sequence comes from Raffaelea deltoideospora, assembly GCA_019925385.1. Lineage (NCBI taxonomy): Eukaryota > Fungi > Ascomycota > Sordariomycetes > Ophiostomatales > Ophiostomataceae > Raffaelea > Raffaelea deltoideospora. Next base: position 192,539 of record JADHKP010000002.1, read on the forward strand.
CGCTTCAGCTCGCGCAGCAGCCCGTTGATCAGCGTCAGCGCCTCGTAGTACGCCTGCTTGGCCATCAGCAGCGTCACCAGCCGCGTCTGCAGGTTCTGCCGCAGAAACCCGCGCCGCTCCGACTTGGCCCACTCTATGCACGACTTGGTCACCGCAATCTGCCGGTCCGTCGTGTTCGGTATGTCGTGGAAGAGATCCAGCAGCTGGCGCACTGTGTGGTTGCAAAAAGACAGACCCGTTAGAAAACCGTTGCAGACCAGCACCCGGAAAAGAAGTCACAACCAAGCCCAGCAGAGTGACAGAATGTGGGAGACAGAAGTGGAAGACAGAAAGGCGCCTGAAAAAAACATACCCAGCTTTGCAGTTTTTGCCTTGGCAAACGACGACAGCACCGTCCGACTCTGCGTCACTAGATTGACCAGCTCGTCGACATTCCTAAATTTGTTAGCAGATAGTAGATAGAAGGGTTCAACACAAAGAAAGGAAGACAGAAAACGTATACTACAAAAAAAAACCTACTTCTGATCACGGTACAGCCCCCCTAAGCCAATTAAAGCCGTCTCATACTCGCGTATGGCAGCTTCTGAATTGACCGATGGCGGGTTCGCAATGATGCTCTTGTAGATCGCCTCCGCCTTGGCTGGCGACGTCGCTGCCAGCTTGGATGCCTCCTGCACCCGCTCGGAGTCGCCAGCGGCCATAGTTGGAGAGCCTTTGCTTTTGAGGAAACCAAGCAAAAAAAAAAAAAAAAACCCGTTTGCGGCAGTAGACAGTCAGAGGCACAAGAAGTGACAATTGTATGCAAAAAAAGACTCTTGCTGGTGCACGACTTGCGCGCGTTGTCGTCGTTAACGTGGTTGTCGCTGTCGTCGTCGTCGTCGTTGGTTGGTCGTTGCTTTTGCGTTTCGGTCGAGTTGGCAAGCTCTGCTTTTGCAAGGTCTCTCATCCTGCTTAGGTTGCCGTGGGACGCGAAAGCAGCCTGCCGAATGTGCACCGCCACAGCGTTGTGTGGCGTATCCAAATGTCGCGGAGCTTTCTGATTGGTCAACGTCTGGCCGGCTGGGGTACCTAACGATACAAAAATAGGCAAGCTGTGCTCCAGTCTCGTCGTTCACATTCAATCTCAACCACAGCGCAGATTGTGCATTTTCATGTAGGGAAAGCGATGGGGGCTATTACTCCGTACAATTAATACGGAAACACTATTCTCGTTGTAGCAACAGTGATATGTTTTAGGGAAGAATGGCAACAGCACACGGCGGTGTTTCCGCAGCAAGGCTGAGGTCTTTCCTTCAATGATGGACGACGAAGACAATGAGAGCGAGAACCCATATCGATTTGAGAAGGCTTTTGATTCATCCTTAAACAGCAATCCTTGCATGACTCTGGCGTGGCTAGCAAAAACCAAAGTCCTGATGAAGGCGCAGCGGCCTCAAACGAAGCTCTGGGACTGATGCTTTTGTAGCATACTGTGTCTCGCCAGCTCGCAGACTTTGGGGAATAGTGCGGTCCATCGCATGTGTCTATGTCTATCTGGCAACCTCATCCATGGCACCAAGGTGATGGGTCTGAAAATCAAGTCCCGAGATCAAAGAACCTGCAAGCCCGCTCCATCTCATTGCTTTCAAAACCTCTTAAAAATAGCGTTGTCACAGCCTAGATTTATCGAGCAGATCACAAAGCCAAGCCCGCGGTCAGGTCCTATTAAAGTCCATTTCAGATGAAATTACGAGCACTCGTAATACTCGTATATAAACAATGCTTCACGCCCTGAGCCCAAACGCCAAACTGGTGGTTTTTTCTTTTTTTGCTTTTTTTCTTCTTTTCCACCGTTACAGCTCTTCCCTGTGAGTTAGCGCTTCTCCGAGGCGCCCCACTTAGCCCTTTAGAAGCTCCTGCCAACTCCATCGCCCATACTCCGTAGTTTGTTACAGGGTAGCTTTATGAAACTTCCAGGGGTGGCACTTGCTCGTAGACGCCTGGGCCAGAGAGCTAAAAAGAGACGTAAAGAAAAAAAAAAAGCCCCCAAAGGTCGCGCTGAGCACAGTCCGCGATGAAACATTTGAGAGGTCCGCCCCCCCTTCGCTCGTCCCTCTTTTAGGGATCTTTAAGGGATCTTTAACCTCTCCTTCCTCGACATCGTTTGGATTTTACCCGAGTTGGCTCCTTCCTCTCTCTTTTTTATCCTGTCGCCAACCCGACCTAATCATATTCGAGCCGGCTTTTCCAACTCTCTCCATCGCTTAAGGAACACTTTCGACAGCCGATCTTCTACGAAATACGAAAGCATTTGAGACCCACGACCTACGACCTTCGACCTGCAACCCTACAGGCTTTTCCCGTCCCTACGAGCAAAGGGATTCTTTTACCTCATTCTTACCTTTTTGTATTTTTTTTTTTTTTTTTTTTTTTTTTTTGTTTCTTTGGCCTTTCTCCTGAGACGGCGCATTTGTTTCTTTTCCAGCCCTTTTTTACATCTTTCGCCGATCATCATGGACTCGTTCGAGCGGCCGCCTCAGCGCGATTCGTGGTTTGCGCCTCTGTCGATCGACCTAATTCTCAAGGTGCTGTACGTGACGTTTCTGCATCCGTTCATAGCGTGGCTGGTGCCGCTCTGTTTCCGGGCCGAGCACATGGAGTTCAGCGCCAGGCCGATGCGGATCAGCATTGCCTATGCCTGGGTGGTGACGTGGTGCTGGGTGCTGAGCGCGGTCAACCGGCGCTTCGCCTTTGGCAGGCCGCGGCATGTGGACCTTAGCGAAGAGGTCATTGTCATTACCGGTGGCGCGAGCGGGCTGGGTCTGCTGATTGCCGAGGTGTACGGGATGCGCGGAGCGAGCGTGGCCGTGCTGGACATTCAGGAAATGGAGAACGGCGAGGCTCGCGGCGTGACCTTTTACAAGTGCGACATTACCGACAAGGCCCAGGTGGCAAAGGTGGCCGCCGAAATTGAACGGGATGTAAGTGTGGGGGGAGGGAAGGATGGAGGGGAAGAGAGAGAGAGAGAGAGGGAGAGAGAGGAAGAGAGAGAGGGAGAGAGAGAGGGAGAGAGCATGTGCGTTTGAGCGTTTGTGCAGAGACTGACCTCTTAGCTCGGACCTCCGACGGTGCTGATCAACAATGCAGCCATCGTGAACGGCAAGAAGCTGCTGGACATGGAGCTGGCCGACATTGAGAAGAGCATTATGACGAACCTGGTGTCGCATTTCTACACGCTCAAGGCGTTTGTGCCGGGCATTGTGCGCGGCGGGCGGGGCGGCACGATCGTCACCGTTTCCAGCGTTATCGGCGAGCTGGGCGCAGCGCGGCTGAGCGACTATGCGGCGGCCAAGGCGGGCCTGACGGCGCTGCACCGGTCGTTGACGGCGGAGCTGCGGGCGGACCACCCCGACATCCGCACGGTGCTGGTGACGCTGGGCCAGCTGAGCACGCCGCTCTTCTACGGCGTGCAGACGCCTAACTCGTTTCTGGCGCCCGTGGTCGAGCCGGTCGACGTGGCCAAGGCCGTCATCGACGCCATCGACAACGGCGACGCCGAGTGCATCGGCATGCCCTTCTACGCCCGCTGGGTGGCCTGGTACAACGTGCTGCCCGTGGGCGTGCAGCTGCTGGTGCGCCGCCTGTCCGGCATCGACACCGCCATGCAGTCGTTTATCGGGCGCCGGGGCCAGCCGCCGCCGGCCAGCGAAAAGACGGAAAAGACGGGAAAGACGACCGTTCTCATCCAGCCTCTGTGAGGACAGACGGGCGCAGCAACAGAGGGCTGCCGGCCAGGCTTGTCGCGGGACGGCGCCTGACGCGGCCTCTTGTGCTACTACGAAGCGGTGTGCCTGCTGAGAAGGCAGCCTGTATAAAACATGACGGGGCTCTTTTGAAACCCGGGTGTATAAAATTCAGGGATTATGGATAGTTATACGGAAAGCGACGGCGTAAGACGCGGGGTTTTTTTTTATTTTTTATTTTTTATTTTTTTATTTTTTGCCCTTCTCTTTTAAAATGACCCTATGAGCTAGACTTTGTCTTATAATATGGATATGGATCAGGTTGGTGAACGTTGGTTGTGTTCAAAGTCTAGATGCATGTCTTTTCAAGTGAGTCACAGTATAATACAGCATATTAGGGACGGCTTCCGTCATCAGGAAGGTCCAACTGCTGGTGACAACTGCTGGTGACTTGTCCTTTGGCGCTCTTTGTTCCGTCCTTCACCGCCGTTCTTCACCGCCTAGACGTAATACAAGGTATTAACGATGTAGGCCCCTGCGGCTCGGCAGGATCATTTTAATCCCGGCTTGCGCCAACGATTGTGTCATTTCGCGGGGCTCCCAAAATAGCCTTTTCAGCGTGTTCTTAAAACGTTTTTTATTAACGTTTTCATTTTGTGTGATTCATCCCGACACGTTTCGGCTGCCGCACTTGCACACAGTCGCCCACAAAATCCCCTTTCTGCTCAGTGAGTCACTCGGCCGGTTCTCTATTTATGACCTGAATGCTCAGCTGCGGATTGCCGTCGCCCATTGTCGTGCGGAGGCTTCTTCATCGACCACGAGCCGTTTCAAGCAGACTAGCCCTCTCTTTGTTGCTGGTGCCAGCAGGCGTCCATCTGTCCGCTCGTCAGCTCGGTCGCCGGCTTGCCTACTTGCGGAGCGGGTGTTTTGCCGGCGTCTCGGCCGTTTCTGTCTTTGGCGCGAGCAAAGCCTTTGGGAGTAGAGTGTCGTCGTCGTCGTCCTCCGCCATGGCCACGGACGCGGCGGCCAGCCGGGCCGGCATCACGGTGGCCAACTCGCTGCAGCCGGGGGCGCCGGTGCCGTTTGAGCCCAAGGAGGAGGGCGTGGTGACGTGGTACTCGTGCGGGCCGACGGTGTACGATCTGAGCCACATGGGCCATGCGCGCAACTACGTGTCGACGGACGTGATCCGGCGCATTCTGCGCGACTATTTTGGCTTCCGCGTGTATTTTGTCATGAACATCACGGACGTGGACGACAAGATTATTGTCAGGGGGCGGCGTCGGCGGCTGTTTGAGCTGGAGCTGCAGAAGCCGTACACGGCGGCCGAGAACCGGGCGCTGGTGCGGGAGGCCTTTGCGGCGTATGCCAAGGCCAACCTGCCGCTGCTGGAGCCGCCGCCGCCGCAGCAGCTGGACGAGACCAGCTATGCGGGGCGGCGGGACGCGGCGTACGGCGCCGTGCTGGCGGGCGGCTCGCTGACGGGCGAGGGCCGGCCGGGCGACGCCGAGGCCAAGATCAAGATGCACATTGCCAACATGGACGCGGCGGCCGCGGCGCTGCAGGGGGGGGGTGTAGGCTCGTCGCTGCTGACGGGGGCCGAGGAGATTCTGCTGCCGTACCTCGACGGGCTCTACCGGGAGACGATGGACACGAGCGACCAGAGCATCTTCACGGCGCTGACGCAGCAGATGGAGCAGCTGTTCACGGCGGACATGGACGCGCTCAACGTGCTGCGGCCGGACGCGGTGACGCGGGTGACGGAGTACGTGCCGCAGATTGTGGCCTTTATCGAGGGCATCGTGGCGCAGGGCTTTGCCTACGAGGCCAACGGGTCGGTGTACTTTGACATTGAGGCCTTTGAGGCGGCCGGCCACACGTACGCGCGGCTGCGGCCCGAGAGCCGCAACGACCGCGCCCTGCTGGACGAGGGCGAGGGCTCGCTGTCGCGCAGCCTGGCCGGCAAGCGCCGGCCCGGCGACTTTGCCCTGTGGAAAAAGTCCAAGCCCGGCGAGCCGTCGTGGCCGAGCCCGTGGGGCGCCGGCCGCCCCGGCTGGCACATTGAGTGCTCCGTCATGGCCTCCGACAAGCTCGGCGACCAGATGGACATCCACTCCGGCGGCATCGACCTCGCCTTTCCCCACCACGACAACGAGCTGGCCCAGAGCGAGGCCTTCTTCCACAGCAGCTCCTCCAGCTCCAGCACCTGCGGCGACGCCTGCGCCGCCGCCCACCCGCGCGACTGGGTCCGCTACTTTCTGCACATGGGCCACCTGTCCATTGCCGGCTCCAAGATGTCCAAGTCGCTCAAGAACTTCCAGACCATCCAGGACGCCCTCGCGACCACGTACACTGCTCGCAGCATGCGCATCATCTTTCTGCTCAGCCGCTGGAACGACGGCCTGGAGATCTCGCCCGACATGCGCAAACAGGCCAGCAGCTGGGAGACTACGCTTGATGTATGTTTTTCTCTCTCTCTAACACATACTGCACTCTCTCTCTCCCTCCGTTTCCACTTTTTGCTTTATGTCTAACAAACAGAACTTCTTCACCAACATCAAGGCGCGCCTGGCAGAAGCCGGCTCAGTCGCCGACGACCTGGCGCAGCTGTCGCTGCAGGAAGGCAGCAGCCAGGCCAGCAAACAAGGCCTGGAGGCCGAGCTTGAGCAGGCACAAAAGGACCTGGATGCGGCGCTGCGCAGCTCCTTTGACACGCCGGCAGCCATGCAGGTGATTCTGCGCATCGTGCGCAGCGCCAACGTGGCCATGAGCAGCACGGGCAGCACGGGCGGCGCCGGCGCTTCGCTGGCGGCCGTGGCGGCCGTGGCGCGCTGGGTCACCCGGATCGTGGGCATTTTGGGCCTGGATCCCAACGCCCAGCCGCCCTACGACGCGGCGCTCGGCTGGGGCGCACCGAATCCGGCGGGCGGAGGAGCTGCTGCCGCCGATCCCGAGACCGCCGTCCAGCCCTACGTGGCCGTGTACGCTCGGGTCAGGGCCGACGTGGCCGAGCTGCTGGGGTTGTCGTCGTTGTCGTCGTCGTCGGCAGCATCAGCTTCAGCATCAGCTTCAGCTTCAGCTTCAGCTTCAGCATCAGCACCAGCAGCGGCGCCTGTGCAGGCTTTGCTGGCGCGGCTGGCGCCAGAGACCGAGTTTTCGACGCTGGCTGCGAGCGGCGAACGCAACGTTGAGCGGCTGGCCATGCCGTTCTTGCGGGCGGTGTCGGGGCTACGGGACGAGCTGCGCCGGATCTCGGCCGTGGCGCCGGCAGCCGCAGCCGCAGCCGCAGCCGACTCCGACAGCTCAACGGGCTCGGCCGCCCTCAGCCGCGAGCAGCGAGACGCCGTTCTGGCGCTGAGCGACCGCATCCGCGACTACGACCTGGTCGACCTGGGCGTGCAGCTGGACGACCAGCCCGACCGCGACCGGCCCAGCCTGATCAAGTTTGTGCCCGTGGCCCGCCTGGTGGCGGCGCGCGAGGAAAAGGCTGCGGCCGCGGCCGAGAAGGCCCGGCTCAAGGCCGAAGCCCAGCGCGCGCGCGCCGCCGCCGACGCCGAGAAGTGGGAAAAGGCCAAAGTGCCGCCCCAGCGCCTCTTCCGCACCGCCCCGGCCTTCTCGGCCTGGGACGCCGACGGCATCCCCACCCACCTGGCCGACGGCAGCGAGGTCACCAAGACCCAGCTGAAAAAACTGCGCAAGGAGTGGGACCGCCAAAAGAAACTGCACGAGGCGTACGTGGAAAAGTTTGGCGCGCCGGAGTGATCGGCCTTGTCAGAGAGAGAGAGAGAGAGAGAGAGAGAGAGAGAGAGAGATCATCTGTACTCTGCTACGGCCGCGGCAGTGTGCCGTCGATACCCATGCTCGGTCTACGGGATCGTGCAGACCACATGTCATGGCTGTTGCTTGTGATTGTATTTCTTTTTTTTTTTTTATGCTGTCTTTTTTCCCTATTTTTTGGCCCGGTTCTCACCCTTTTCCTGTTTTACTTCCTCTTCTGTTTCCTTTCACACTCTAGATTCCGGAGGTACCTTATGCGACGCTAGACTTTGACCGAGGATTTGGCAAGGAAAAGAGAAACAAAAGCTTTGTCTTTTTTTAAAAAAAAAAATGCTCTAAAGACGCCTCAGAAACAGAGATTGCAGGCAGTAAGAGTCATATACAGGTGGTTCAGGCATAGGAAAGCTCAGTTTAATGCACACAAAGGCCTGTTTCAAACAGACAGCTAGAAACGGCCCGAAGGAGAACAGGGCCAGGAAGTGATCCTTCCATGGGAACAAACTAAGAAAACAGATGTCTGAGGGGACAAATTTCGGTGCAAATGAATAGGGAGACCGTTGCATTCGGTGCTTCTGTTTGGCAAACCGAGCCGAAATGAAATGATCGTCGGTTTGCTTTTTGCGTTGGCCGTCTGTTTTTTTTTTTTTTTTCTTCTTCCATTTTGTTTCTTTCTCTCCTTTTCTATCGCGACAAAGTCCAGGCACGAGTTCTCTACAAAGTACTTGTACAACAACAACAACAACAAAAAAAAACAAAAACGCAGCCTTGTCGCACGCAGATAGGATGTATCTCGTGCTTTGTCCAACAATAAAAAAAGAAGAAAAAAGGAATCGGGTTTGATTTCTACCGCCTGGACTTGCCTCCTCCGTGCCGGTTCTTTTTTCTCCTTTCCTTGCGCTCGTCCTCTTTGGCCTTTTGGCTCTCTGGCCCTTTGGCTTTCTTGACTCTCGAATTTTCTGCATCTTCTACCGGCCAACGGTCGTCCATCTTGCCTCTCGCCACGTCACCATTGCTGTCCCCCCACGCAGATGAGGATGGAGCACCGAGTCCAAAGAACGCAGCTGCAAGTCCTGCGAGTCCTGCAAGCCCTGCATGCTCTGCATGCCCTGCATGGGATGCTGCAGGGCTGTTTTTGGCAGGTTGTGTGACCGGTCGACGGAGACCGTTAGAGAACTGACCAGCAACGGCCGTAGTGCGAAAGAAGAGGTAGGAGGACAGACCAATTTTGGTTTAGACACAAGAAGGAGAGGGGGGGCAGGCGGCTGTCGGAGGAATTCTGCCTATCTTTCAGAGGGGGGTTGGCAAGAGGACAGGGGAAGAGGAAAAGAGGGAAAAGAGGGGAAAAGCAGCCTCCAGCCTTTGCCTCTCTCGATCGCTCATCGAGCCAGGCCATGCAGGTAGAGTTGATAAGGATGGAAGCGTGAGAGAAAAAAAATTTTCATGGAATATTTCGATTGAGAAAATCAGACCAGAGACGGCGACGCCGCAGCCTATTTTTTTCGCCCACGTCTTCTTTTTTCTCGTGTCGTCTCGAGGGATGGTTTTTTTTTTTTTTTTTCCATTTTCCCTTTTGTCTTTCGAGCAAAATGGCTAGACCGGGAGCTTTCTCGGACTGAGAGACAAAGGCAAGAAAATGGTTGACCCAAGACAGAAGGAAACTCGATGTGGCGCTGAAGCCATTCAAACAGCTCCTCCGCCGTCTTTTTGCTGAACTCTCTCCTCCGTCCTCTGTCTCTACTCTCGGTCTCCTGCTTTCTCTCTTCCTCCTGGAGCATTCCTGCGAAGAAACAAATAGAGAGGCGCAGGTTAGCTGGTTCAGGCTTGGCGGCCGAACAACATTGTTTCTAGAGCAGAAAACAATGGCTGTGACCCTGAGCCCCCTTCTTCCGGTTCTTTTCTATCATCTTCCTGCATTCGGTCTGTGCGTGAAGCTTCATATGGAGTAGTGCGAAGGACTTTGTACTCGGCCGATATCAGGGCAATATACTCCATACTCTGTATCAGTGTAGTTGTCACAAAGTGCTCCATACTCAATCAGTGTAGTTTTCACAAAGTGCTCCATACTCGACCAGTGGCGTTCGTTCTCGCGCATACCCTCTCTGCATTGCATCTCGGAAAAGCACAAAGCCTTGGGTGGCTGGCCTACTTTCCCATCTGGCTGCTCTCATTCCCTCTCCAGGCCTTTCTCGGCCTGCGGCCCTCGCCCGCTGATTCGGCGTCGACCTACGACGGGCCCTAGTCCATCCCTCTTTCGAACCTGGCTCATCCTGATTGTCGTTTTACCTTCCTTTTTCTCTCACGCCTAGCCTTGTTTCCCTCCAGAGTTGTCCCTGTCAGAAGAAAAAAAAAGCCCAAGCGTCTTGCAGAAGCCTCCCCCTCCCCTCGAGCCAAAAAAGCCAAAAGGGCCAAAAAGAAAAGAAGCTAAAAGCCAAGCCCGTCCAGGGAACCAGAGGACTGGGAGAGGGGACAGGCGTGGCTATGGAGAAGGCCAGAGGGACGACAGGCGCGGAGAAAGATGGAAGAACAAAAAGAAACACTGCGTCGTATTCTGTCGTATCTTGGCTACTGGCGTAGTCATACATACTATTCCTACTCTGCATCTGGCGCACTATCCATACTCGTACGTTTGCACGCTGAACGCTGAGTCTTTTTCCTCTCTCTCTCCCTCTCTCTCCCTCTCTCTAGCGATAGCGGTCTTGGCGCGGAAACAACGGTGCGGCCTTGGTGTATCCGCGAGCACGGGCGAGGAAAGGGGCAGCTTTGCCGACGGCGAGCCCAAGAGATACGACGTGCAGGGTGGGTGGGGGGAGAGAAAAAAAGAAAGACTGAGGCTTCGTGCTGTAATACGTCGTACTCGTATCCATATATGGATACTCTTTCACGCACGTATTACGCCGCACGGAGCAATGCTCCGTCCGACCCAAGCTACAAAGACGAGGAGGACGCGAAAAAAAAGAGCACTAAGGACTCAAAGGAGTGTTCTTCTACTGGGGAAAGGCAGGGGAGAAGGCATGGGGGGGCCAGTAGGGGAAAAAGGGGGGGGGGTTAATAGAACAGAGAGCAGAACTCATACAGAGGAAAGGCGCTGGATCACCCAGATATCCGTGCTGTGTGCGGAATACGACGAAAAAGGGTGACAGGAGGCCATGGAAGGCGACGATGGAAGGCCATGGACTTTGCTCGAGTCGGGAGTGGGCTTTGAGTAATATACGAAGCAGTGTTTTTGTGCGTCATACTCGTACTCTGTCATCGTCGCTTGTCGGTCCACTGGCAAGAGTATGAGGTACGTAATGAATACTGGGATTTAGAGCGCAGAGCGGCGCGAGGCTGCCGCAACCATGGACGACATTTGCGTATAAAGAGACGACTTGGCGCGCAAGCAAGGACAAAGAAAGGCAAAAAGCGCAAAGGAGCCTGGGGGCCTGGAAAAGAAAGAACTGGGCACAAGACAAGAGCACGAAGACAAGAGCATGAAGACAAGAGCATGAAGACAAGCGCATGAAGACAACAGAGCTTCGACGGATGGCGTACAATGTATTGCTCCGTACAGCCGAGGATGTTATCTCGGGTCTGAGACTTTGCTTTTTTGTTTTGTTTTGCTGGACTTCTCTTACGAGTACACCTCTCCAATCTTTTGTTTTCGTCGTTTCTTTCGTATCGTCTCTTTCTCTTATTTTCCATCATTTCTACTCTTCCACCCTTTCTGGCCCTCTCTTCTTTTCTATCTCTCCTTTTCTTTTCTTCTACACTTTCTGTCTCCTTCCGCCCATTTGCCCGCTTTGCCTCATCACTCTTCACTTTTCACCTCTTCGGTCTCTCTGTCTGCGTCGCCTCCGTATCTTGTCACTCCGCCTCTCCGCCTCTCCACCTCTCAGAAATACGACGTACGCCCTTATGCCAACGCCCCCCCCCTCTCTCCCCACTTGGCATCCCGCGTGTCCCACATCCATGCAACCCGCCAAACCAAAATCGCTAACCAAAACCAAATCGCCAAATCGCCGTCAGTTCCCTTATCTCGGGTTTATCTTTGACTACCACGCCGGCCAATCAGAGCACGCGCCTGGCAGCTAACGTATTTTTCCCTCTTTTCTCCTATTTTCGAGCGAGGCAAAAAAAAAAAGAACGAAAAATTCAAAAAAAGCAATTCCACTCACACTCTAGCCACGCACACAACCGCACCCACTCCCCTCTAAAATAAAGAAAAAGAAAAAGAAAAAGAAAAAGAAATAGCGTAAAGGAAAGGGGGAAAAGGAAAAAAAAAAGAGAAAAAGAAGGGACCCAAAAAGAAAGGAGGGAAAAGGTAAGGACCAACGGTTCGAGCTTGTTCTCATGCGACACTTTTGAACGCGGTGCCCTCGAGAGTGGGCGGCTTTGCCCTGGGAGTGGCTCCCCGATATCTTTCTAGGCCGGCTCCTCTCTCTCCCTAGGCCTCCCTTCCAATATCTGACTGGCCCTGCTAGCTCCACTGATAGCAGAAATTTGGTGGGATGTCCTCCCGTAGCTTACTCGTACTTTGTCCTCACACGAATAATCCCACACCCGTAGCTCAGCTCAACCGTCAACCCACGTTTGCGATTAGTCGTACTTTGTACGTACTCTGTCTGTGTCCGGGACTCGATGCTCTCTGTATCCATACGTTTTTGTATGTGCGAACGGGTACTCCAGACCGTTGCTCGTAAGGATAAGTATGGATACTCGTATTATTACTTTGTACTTTGTATTGGGACTCGTGTGTATGGATACTCGTAACGTTCTCTCTCCCCTACTTGTACCAGGCCCTGGGCTCCTCTTTTTTTGTTCCGTTTTTCGTGCTCGCCCACGCGATAGCCTGGCGCTGGCATTGTGGACTGGCTCCTCTTTCATTTGCCCCGTGCCCAGCGTCGTGGTATCTGCGTGAACGGGTCCGAGTTCTTGTACTCGTACACCCTGCTCGCAATGGCACTCGAGCCAGGAATGTGTGAAGACGACAGCATACTCGTATGGATATTACCTCGTTCTTCGAGGCGTCTCATCTTCTTCAGCCGCCAGCTGTGGCTGCTCTGGGATAGCGGCTGAACTAATGAAACTCATGGGATGGTGGTGGGGATGGGCGTGGTGAAGGAAGTACGGAGTATGGTTTTTTTTTTCTGCAGGCGCGCAGGCACGCACAATTCGCCCCCCCGTGAAGTAGAGGTACTCTTGTCGGACGAGGAGCCCATACTTTTTGTACTCGTACTCGTACTTCCCGCATAATCTCTCACTGGCTTCGTCTCTGTGTGTAAGCCATGATAACAACGGCAACGGATGTTGATCTGGGGATCCTTCTGGGCCTTTCCGGGAAATCGCGTGGTCTTTCGTTCTTTCCTTTTTTTCCTTATGCATGGGCTGTGGGTGTGCACCTGCCTTCTCGTAGATAACCATATCCCTGCCTGCTCTCTGGCTTGACTGTTTTCTCGTATCTTTTTTATCTTTTTCATCTTCTTGTTCAGTCTCTATTTCCAGCCACACACACATACACACACGCACACATACACACACGCACACATACACACACGCACACATACACACACGCACACATACACACACGCACACATACACACACGCACACATACACACACGCACACACACACACACACCGTCTTTCTTTCTCTCACAACCACTGCCTCTCTTTCTGTTTTGCAAACATCCACACTCGTATATAGCTCCTTCTTGGTTTGTTCTGGGCCAGTGCACGCAGTCTCTTGTCCATCGTGACTCTGACGATCTGCAAAAGGCCAATTTCGACGCCTCCTGTGAGGTGGCGGCTGCATGTGAGACGGGAGGAGTCTCGCAGCCGGGCTTTAGACAGATAGACGGACGACACAGCAAGCACGGGGCATTCGTATGACAGAGAACACAACTCACAACACAACCCACAACTCTTAACACACAACTCACAACACACACACACAAACACACACACCCGGCAAGATGTGGTACGATGATGAGTGCATCGAGCGGACGGTGACGCGGCAGTTTGTGTGTTCGCACCTGCTGCCAGACGAGATAGCGCGGCTGGACCGGCCGCTGGCGTTTGGCGACGGGCTGACGGACGGGACGTACTGGGAGTGGATTGACCAGAAGGCGAAGAAGATCTTTCTGATTCTGGTGGACCTCAACGTGCCGGACCAGATCTTTGGGGTGATTGACGATTCGTGGGACGACGAGGACCTGCCGATTGCGCTGGAGCACGTGGAGCGGCTGGCGCTGACGCCGGGCAAGGACGGGCGGTTTGAGCGCAAGTTCTATGCGCGGCAGTTCCACTACCTGCTGCGGCCGCTGGAGAAGGGCGAGCACGTGGTGTACGGGGACATGGAGGTGGTGCCGCTGGACGTGGTGGACGCGCGGCGGCCGAGCGGCAGCGGCAGCGGCGGCGGCGGCAGCAGCAGCAAGGGCGTGACGGGCAGCGTGGCGGGCGTGGCGGGCGTGGTGGGCGTGGGGGTGGGCGGCAGCGGCGGCGGCGACCGGGTGGTGCTGCCGAACCACCCGGGGGTGGTGCTGTGGCGGCGGCGGATGGCGCTGGCGCCGTCGGCGGGGTCGAGCTTTGGGTCGGGCTACTTGACGGCGGACGAGTTCCAGTACGAGGTGGCGAGCATCCGCGGGCTGCAGAACGAGCACCTGGTGTCGTACTGGGGCTCGTACGTGCACCAGGGCTACGGCTACGTGCTGTGGACGCCGGCCAGCGACGGCAGTCTCAAGTCGCTGCTGGCGACGACGCCGGCGTCGGTCAAGAGCCTGGCCAAGAAGGAGCGGCGCCAGCTGGTCTTCAACTGGATCCACTGCCTCGTCGACACGCTGTGTTTTCTGCACCACCGCCGCCTGTCGCACGGCAACATCAAGCCGTCCACCGTGCTCTTCAACCACGACAACCACATTTTCTTTGCCGACGCCACGCGCCTGGGCCAGGAGATGGCCGCGAGCAGCGGCGGCATCGCCGGCGGCGGCAGCAGCGGCGGCGGCGGCGCGGCGTCCGGCGGCGGCAGCGGCGGCTCGTCGTCGGCGGACAAGGCCTACTTCGACAAGGAGTCGTACGACTACGCCGCGCCCGAGCAGTGGTTCCGGCCGTCCGGCAGCGGCACCAGCAGCCGCAAGACCACGATGAGCGGCGACAGCCTGCGGGGCGGCAGCATCTATGCCGTCAGCAGCAACAGCAGCAGCGGCGGCGGCGGTGGCGGCGGCAGCAGCGCCAACGGCGGCGGCGGCGGCAGCGGCAGCGGGCTGTCGACGTCGCCGGACGGCGCCGTGTTCCACACCGGCACGTCGTCGTCGTTTTCGATCAGCCGGGGCGTTTTGGAGCACGGCGCTTCGGCAGCAGCGGCGCTGACGGCGCCGAACCCGCAGCTGAACCCGCAGGCGGCCGACGTCTTCTCGCTCGGCTGCATCATCCTGGAGCTGCTGGGCTTTATGCTGAAGCGGCCGACGCGGGCGTTTGCGACGCACCGGGCGGCCAAGCACAAGACGCCCGGGCGCGGCGGCGCCGTGCTGGACTCGTCCTTCCACAAGAACCTGGGCCAGGTCGAGAGCTGGATGGCGCTGCTGGCGCGCGAGGCCGCCTCCAAGAAAAAGGACGACCCGGCCCTCGCCGGCGTCTCGCCCATGCTGCACGTCGTCGAGCGCATGCTGTCGCTGCACGCCAGCGAGCGGCCCTCTGCCTACGACGTGCAGACGCGCATGTACCAGATCCTGCGCGACCACTGCGGCATCGCCGAGCCCCACTGCGTCCACCAGTACGCCGCCTGGGACTACTACGGCCTCGCCAGCCTCAAGCTGTCGCCCAGCTACGCCAGCTCGCTGTCCATGGCCGCCATGCCGTCGGCGTCGGCGTCGGCGTCGGTCTCGGCCATGTCCACCCGCGCCAACAGCCGCGCCGTCTCGCCCACCGCCGAGAGCCCGCCCGGCGCCGCCGGCTTCTACAACAGCCACTCCAACTACGGCTCCTACAACTCCTACGCGAGCACCAGCCACAGCAGCAGCCACAACGGCCACCACGGCCACCGCCACGTGTCGCCGCAGATGTCGCCCACCCACGCCTACCAGCAGCCGCAGCTGCAGCCGCAGCAGCTGCAGCAGCAGCACTACAACCACCGCGGCGCCAGCAACGCCGACAGCGCCGGCTACAGCAACAGCTACGGCACCAGCTACGGCACCAGCTACAGCAACAGCTACGGCACCAGCTACGGCACCAGCTACGGCACCAGCTACGGCACCAACGGCTACGGCGGCGCCGCCGCCTACGGCACCACCAACGGCGGCGGACTCAAGCGGAGCAACACCGCCGCCGCCAGCTACGGCCCCGGAAGCCACAGCAGCGACAGCCGCAGCGACAGCCACAGCAACAGCCACAGCAACAACGCCAGCGTCGCCGGCCAGCGCCACCAACACCACAACCACCACCACAGCCACGTGCGCAACG
Source organism: Raffaelea deltoideospora (assembly GCA_019925385.1). Taxonomy (NCBI): domain Eukaryota; kingdom Fungi; phylum Ascomycota; class Sordariomycetes; order Ophiostomatales; family Ophiostomataceae; genus Raffaelea; species Raffaelea deltoideospora. Next base: position 208,472 of record JADHKP010000002.1, read on the forward strand.
AAAGCCTGGGCGGCCGCAGCGCCGCCAGCTCCGGCAGTGCCGCCAGTGCCCGCAGCACCGGAAGCGCCGGAAGCGCCGCCAGCGCCGCCAGCGGCAGCAGCGAAAGCAGCGCCACCGCCACCGTCCACGCCAAGACCGGGGCCGCCGGCGCCGATGCCCCCGGCGACTCCGCCGCAGCGGCAGCCTCCTCGAACGCCAACAACATCAACCTTACCAACGGGCTGCAGGCCATTCGCAATCTGCAGATCCGCGATAAGGTGAGGCATCCGTGGAACTCACCCGTCTATGCAGGTAATATGGGAAACACAACACATTGCAGTCTGCCCGGAAGAATGGTCGAGAACTGCGTGGACGGATCGGTGTGCTAACTATTGCTCTCTCTCCCTTTCCAGCTCAAACAGCGACCATAAGGTGACCCCCGGGGCGATCGCGAGCTGTTCCTTCGACCGTCTTCAGAGACGGTCTGCCTTTTTTTCAGCCGCGCAGACCGGGCCAGCTGTCAGGCAGCTAAGAGGCATGAAGTCCGTCCGAAAACAAAATAAAAAAAAAAAAAAAAAGCAGAGAGAGAAAAAAAAGGCACAAACAGGGCAAATGAGAGAGGCTTGGGAGGCTTGGGAGGCTTGGGAGGCTTGGGAAGCTTGGGAAGGCTTTGGAGGCTTGGAGGCTTGCTTTTCATGGTCATTACCGGAGGAGTTTTTAATTTTATTTCAGGCGGGCGGCCGTGTGCGTTTTCCTTTTCCTATTACTATTATTATTATTATTGCGAGGTATTCCCCCATTACATCACTATACGAGTATGGACAGCTGGAATGGAATGATGGAACGAAACTTGGTATTTTTGGCCAGGCACTTTTTTTCGCTTTTCTTTCGTTTCTTTTTTTGCCCTTTGTTTTTGTTTTTGTTTTCTGTCCTTGTCCCGTTTTCTGTTCTCTGTCACTTTGCTGCCTTCTGCCAATGTTTCCCTTTTTTTTCCGTTCCTTCTTCTGCCATCGTCCCTTCACATTCCAAGCATTGCCGGAAACCAAAAAAAAAAAAAAAGCTATCATCGGTAGCACGGCCTTGACTAAGAATTAAACGATCTTGTAGATAAGTATCAAGAATAAATGCTAGCAAATCGGGCATCCCATGCTTGTTTGTTCCGCAATGACATCGCCAGAGGCATTGCAACGTTTCAGAGGCCCGTCATTCGCTCGTATTTGACGAAAGCTGTGTCGGTCCTCGAGGACTCCGCACGTGACATCTTGTATTGTTTTGGCAATTTCAGCCTCTGTCCGGAGTAATGCAGTCGCCTGCAACAGCGCCTTCTCCAGCGGGGATTATGGAGCAATACGACAAAGTAAGGATATTACATCGCAGGCGGAGTATCACTCGAGGGGCAATTTAAAAAATTGCGACAGCCAAGAAAATACCCAAGAAAAAAGGGCTCGGCCCACAATCCTAGAACCGGGGCGAGCAGACAAAGCGGGCAGCCAACCTGGAAAATACGGAAAATACTCATATACGAGCAAACTCCCGCGCGCACCCAAGGGGGGCGTATTTGCCTTTGCCCTTTGCATTGTGGTATTAATCCTCCGTACAGTCATATCGCAAAACCGCAGACTACGGCGAATTTCAAGAGGCAAGCACCGTGGTTTTTTGTGCCCAAAAATGGCAAGTGCGACAGAAGCTCATCGGACGAAATGCAAGAACGATTTCTTCGTGGCGGTACGACGTACAATCTCCGCAGTAAGATGCTCAATTGCAGTGTATTACGTCGTAATGCGTCATTCAAGAGAGAGCCCATTTGTCTGTCCCGCAAGGAAGGCTGCATGCAATACGAGTTAGGGAGTAGTATTACGGAGTACGGAGTACGAAGTAATACTCCGTAATACTACTCGTACTTTGTACTCGTATTGCCATTACTCCTTTTCTTCGTTCGAGTGGGCTCGTGGCTCGTATTACCAACCTGCCAAAAGCATCACTTCTCAAAAAGCGCCGCACTGCAATTTTAAAATCCAACCAGCTCGCAGTGCGCCAAGCCTTGGGATACGAGGTTTGAAAACGGCACCGGCAGCCAGCCCACGGCCCTTCAGTCGGCCTGCCAAAAGCCAAGAGCAATAAATAATATTTGCCTTTTGGGCTTTTGAGCAAACAAGCCTCGTAAACAATACTCGTACTCGTACTCCCAAGCACGGTACGTCGTGCCTTCCGCATTTTTCTGGCTCAGCAGTCTGGGGGCTGTCGGCACAGCCAAGAAACGTTGTTGATTGACGCTAGGAACAAATCCAAGAATGGACCGTTTCTTGGCCTGGCGCTATGGCTTTATCGTAAGACTTTAGTTGCTTACCCTGACGGGCTTACCTTGACGGAGTATTTTCCAGTTCCTGGACCACAACGTGCTCTGTACACAATACTTCCTTGCGCTGGAGATAACAGCTGGGGACGGCTGTCTATGGCAGAAGAATCCTCGTACTCGGCACTCTGCCATGAGCAGCTCCATGTCAATGGGACCCTGATTCTGATTGTTATCCTGCATGGGGACTAGTACTTTGTCGTATTCCTCCCAAACTTTATTGCCCAGACAGTTTTGCTAAACTCCTCAGGAAATACGAGTTGTCGGCCCTTTCCCGTTCAGGACATGTTCTTGGGACGAGCCAAGAGGCTCTCTCTTTCTCCGTCTCACGACCATCGTGCTCGTATCCATACTTTGTATAATATCTTCTCTCTTAAAGCTCATCCCCTTTCCGTCCCTTCTTTCTCTACTCCCCTCTTTTCTTTTTTTGTCTGGGCTTCATTTGTCTTGTTTGCTCGCTCTGTTTGCCTCGTCTTTTTTTTCGCTTCTTTCTTGCTTTCTGCCTTTTCTTTTCGCAGTCGCTCTTTCGGTTCCCATTTGGGCCCCCCCTTTTTATTCGTTGCTGCTGCTTCTCTGTGTCTGCTTCTGCACAGCCCAGTTCAACAGCCACGTCTCCTTTCCCAGCCGCACTCGTTTGGCTGCTCCATTGATACTGTTCCTTTTGTCGCGCCTCAAGCATCAGCCTCATCCTCGACCGCGTTTCTATTTAAATAATATATATATATATATTGTTTTTTCTTCTTTTTTTTCAAATATTTTTCTTTTTTTTTTGTTGTGCTGTCTGACCTCAGACAAGCCCGTCAATTCGGAATAAAGCGAATCCATTGTTGGAGGGAACCTCGTCCTATTCATTCAATCGTCAATCGTTCATTCAGGCAACCAACGTCAATTGCGCCGTTTCAACGCCGCTCACCACTATCGCGCCTTCCTGTTTACGCGCTCCATCTGCGCCTTCTTGTTTCGGGGTATTGCTCCTTTGTGCAACTTCCACTTTCCTCTTTACTCGTATTCCTTTCACCTAATCCTAATCCTAATTTCTTCACTCTTCTCTCTCTTTGTTCTTTTTTCCACACCTTCATCCCACCTCCACTTCTCGTTATTCTCTTCTGGAGGCATCATCTTCTCGCCCCTCTTCTTGCGATAATACGCCACCCTCCCTCCAAACCAACAAACATGCGAGTTCTGTATTCTTTAGCAGCCGCCGTGCTAAGTGCGGCCTCGGCCGTTTCGGCTGTTGATTTGCCCACAATCAAAGCTGTTGGCAACAAGTTCTTTGACAGCAATGGCGTTCAGTTCTTTCTGAAGGGTGCATATTTTTTTTTTTTTTAATTTTTTTCAGCTCTCCTCGTCCCGTTTCCTTGTCTCCCGAGTCCTCTCGGCGCCCTTTCTAACATAGACATCAACATTCTAGGTGTTGCGTACCAGTTGACACCAGATGATCCGCTGGTCGACACCAAACAGTGTGCTCTTGATGCCGCCCTCATGAAGACCTTGGGCGCCAACTCGATCCGCGTCTACCATGTCGACCCGGAAGCCGACCACTCCGGCTGCATGGCTGAATTTGCCAATGCTGGCATCTACGTCCTTCTCGACCTGGACACCTTCAGCTCGTACATTTTGTCGCCTGTGAGATAGCGCCCCCCCCCCCTCTGCCCCCATTCCAGTCCTCGTCTTCCCGTTTGAGACGGTTCCTCTCCTCCCTTCCCCTCTAAAATGCCTAAAAAAGTGTCTCAGAGATCCACATCTGGCGTTTTCTTTAAGCTCTCAGCTCTTACTGCCCTCCCGTCCCACAATTGGTCGGCTAACTCAAGTAAAAACGTACAGACTATGGATGGGCCAACATGGGACATGAGCCAATACAAGAGCTATGCTGCTGTCATGGATGCTTTTGCCCTCTATGACAACGTCCTTGCCTTTTTCATTGGCAATGAGGTCATTGCCCAGGCAAGCCAGTCCCTTGCTGCTCCCTACATCAAGGCTGCTACCGCGGACATGAAAGCCTATCGCGACTCCAAGGGGTACCGCAAGATCCCCATTGGCTACTCCGCCGCCGATATCGCCGAGCTGCGGCCCATGCTCCAGGATTACTTGACTTGCGGTGGCAACGCGTCCGTCAACATCGACTTCTTCTCTCTCAACTCTTACGAGTGGTGCGGCAACACCACCTTCACCGATTCTGGCTACGTGAACCTCCAGGCCATGGCTGTCAATTTCCCCGTCCCGATCTTCTTCTCTGAGACTGGCTGCAACGTTGCCCCGCCCCGGACCTTTGACGACCAGGATGCCATTTTTGGCCCGGACATGGTCAAAGACTGGAGCGGCTCCATCATCTACGAGTGGATCCAGGAAGAGAACGACTACGGCCTGATCACGTATACCGGCGGCGTCAACACTAATGGTTTTGGCCGCAACGGCACGCCCAAGCCCGTCGAGCCCGACTTCGATAACCTCAAGTCGCACTGGGCTACTCTCAAGCCCTCTCCCGTGGCTCTCTCGGCGTACAACACCAAGTCGCTGTCAACTCGTGCCTGTCCGAAATCCACCGCCGGTGGCTGGCTCGTGGACGGCGACGTGCCCCTGCCAACTGTGGGTGCCTCTGTCAAAGTTTCTCCGGCTACAGCAACACACACTGACTTCGTCTCTGTTACCCCCATAAAGGCCGGCGCAACCAGCGTGGAAACTGGTAGCCCGACAGCCAAGACTACCGGCACGGGAAGCAGCTCCAGTTCCAGCTCCAGCTCGAGCTCCAGCGCCAGCAAGAGCGCCAGCGGCATGAGCACAATCAACGCCGCCACCTCTGCGGCTCCGCTCGCTCTGTCTGCCTGCGCTGGCGCCGTCCTGCTCATTGCCGCGTGGCTGTAGAGCACCGCGTGGTTATTGACCTACTTTTACCTACTTTGAGATTGATTAGGGAGGGACAACGGGCCGCAGACTGTCGGCCTGTCAAACTGTCAGGCCTGACACTCCGTGACGCGGGAGATCTACGTCAAAAAAATCAACGACAACCATCTCGGACCTTGATTTTTCTCTTCTGATTTACATGTTTCCTGTATCTATTTTCCTCAAAAACCATATGCCCCTCATATATACCCTTTTGCGGCACCAAGGACGCAAAACAAAGCGAGGCATGACGCGTTTTTTATTTAATGCTAGCTTTTTTTTTCATCAACAGCATTTAACGTCCGAGTTCTTTTATGCATGCGTCCTGCATTTTCACGCCTCGCGCTTTTACTATGGCTTGCTTATTTCGGGCTGAAAACCGAGATCTAATTTTTTGAGTCTCTTAAGGGAAAACTCTTGTCATTCTGCACGTGCCGTGCTGTGACGAGTCTAGAGGAGGGAGATAACAAGAGCAAAAAAGAAAAAAAAAAATTGATTAAAATTGAAGCAAAACCTTCATGATTTCATTAACGGGACTTGATATCGTTTATACATGCGTGGAAAGTACGGAGTAAACCGACCAACATCAAGAAAATGGTGCTTGCGAAGCCTTCGGAGGTAATAGCACGAGGGAAGGTGAGATAAACAAAGGCAAAACGAAAGCGGACCGTTCTAACAAAAAAAACTACTGGGTGAGTAGCTTTGGGTTTGGAATTAGGAGCGAGATGAGGGTCAACGCGGCCGATGCCAGGCCCGACCATACAAAAGCCCTGAAAAGAACTTTTGCTTGCAGCTTTCGGACTCCGGGGTTTTGCACAGCAATGGTGAGCTTGTTATAGGAGGATCCCAAGCACAGCTCGGAATAGGCTCTGCGGTACCAGGGCTGGCGAGCAGCGTGCAGGGCCCACGGCTCCGCGTCGGGCTCGTTCTTCGGACCCATTGTCTGCAAACTCGGCTTGCGGAGGGGATCGAGGCGAATAAACGAGGCCATGCTGGATGCGCTCGCGGTCGACAAGTTGTGTTGGTGCTTGTGCTTGTGCTTGATGGGATGGTTGCTATGGTGTCCACCGGCCTGCTGGGCCTTTGGTATTTTCTCGAGCTCGATCGAGGATATGTCGTCGTCGTCGTCATCCAGCTCCCAGAGCCGAGCCATGCGTCGCCGCCGCAAATACAGGGACAGGTCGATGCCGCGCGACGAAACCGCGATTGTGGTCAGCGAGGGCCACCAAAATAACAGACAGCACACGCGAGCAAGCACGGCATCCTTGGACGGAGCGAAGATGATCAGTGCGACATCGAGGGCGAACCCGAGCAACAGCACACAGGCGGCCAGAAAGCGGACGGCTCCGAGGCGGGTGCCATAGGCATTGGCGACACACATGCGCTTGACAAAGGCGGGAAAGGACTGAGTCCGGAGCATGCTCTCGGCGGCCAGGAAGATCGGCAGCAGCGCCGACGGGTGGGTCGTGTGTTTTGCTGCCCGCAGACAGGCTGCCCGCTCGGGCGCAAACAGGTCCGGGAGAGAACGCGGACCGGAGGCGGCCACATATTGGGCCACAATGCGGTCTGTTTCGGCCCGGAACGGCTGCTGGAGCTCCGGTTCGAGGGAAAGCGAGGCAACGCTGTCCGATCTGTCTTTTCCGCTTGCATCTGCATCCGTAATATTGGTGCCGCTTCCGAGAGAGGTGGCGCTTGGCCGGCGCGAAAAGCTGTGACTTGGGAGTGGGCCGTGTTGGTGCTGCTGTTGCTGTTGACCATGGCTTGGATGTCTACTATGGCTATTGCTATGGCTGTAGCTTTGGCTGTAGCTGTGGCTGCGGCTGTGGCCGCGGATGTGGCTTTGGCTTTGGCTTTGGCTTTGGCTGCGACTGCGGCTGTGGTTGTGGCCGTTGCGGTGGTTGCGATGGTTGTGGTGGCCGCCGTCCCCAAGATCCCCATCGCTCTCGTCGTCGCTGATCGGGCTCAAGAGGGTGGATGCCGCAAGTGGGCCAGCCGGCTCGCCCTCTGCATCCTCTGCATTGTGGTGGATTGGGGGGCGTTGGTCTGGGCGATCCGCCACGCCGCCGTCGTCTTCTTCCAAGATGGTTAAAATGTTTGTTAGCTTTTCGCTGTCGGAGCGCTGGTGTATGGACGCTGCGAGGCGGGAGGACCCCGACAGGCGTTTTCTCGTTGGCGTGGTTGAGGCAGACGCCACCGAGAGGGCGACGCTGTGGCTGGTGTATGTGGAGATGGAAGTATCGACGCTGAGTTTTGGACCGTGTCGCTTGGCCTGGATGATGCTGTCGTTTCGTTGCGCTGCTGCTGCTGCTGCTTCTGCTGCCAGAGGACCGAATTGCGGACCCTCGATGTTGTCGGCCGGTGCTCCCTCAGCATCTGCGGCAGATGGAGAGAAAGCCAAAGCGGCTGGTGGAGGCGGTTGCGGCAGCCGCGGCGGCATGGAATAATGGTAGGCCGGGTCGTCGTCGGTGGTCCTGGTGGTCCTGGTGACGACGCCCAGCGGAGACAGGACGGCGTCGGCGGCGGCCATGGCCACGGCCTGGGCGGCTTCGGCGGCCTGCACTGGGCCCCATGGAGGCGCCAAGCGGCGCTGGTGAGCGGGCAGACGCGTCCAGCGCTCGACGTATTCGCAGTACCACAGAAAAAACTGAAGATTCTCGGCGCGGCGCTCGACATAGAAGAGGTAGTCCATGAAGCCGTTGAGGTCGCACGGCTGAGGTTTGGGTGAGCAAAGCGAGCGAGCGAGCGAGCGAGTGAAAGCGAGGGCAAACTGAAAAATGAAGACGAGATTTGGGCTGTTTTCTGCTTACCGACATGGATTTGTTCTGGACAACGGTCTCAAAAGAGACGCTGTCCTTGAGGCTGGACCATTGCTGGCTGGCAGCATCACTTGGATTGGGGGCTTGTTCCATGGCGGCGACAGCTTTTGATCATAAGCAGCAGTTGGGCATTGAGCCAGAGAAGAGCAAGCAAGGGCGAAGACAAGAAGGCAAGATGGAAGATGGCAAGATGGCAAGGAGACAAGGCGAAAGGACAAAAAGATGCAGTTGCAAGAAAGATATAGAAGGAGACGACAAAAGCCAATGTCGACGGGCTAGAAACAAGAAAGCCTAGAGGAAGAAAACAGCTGGTGACTCTTACGAGTCATTGAAACCCCAGAAAGCAGAAAACACCTTCAGTCAAGAAGAAGGCAACATGCCATGTGAATGGAGAGTGAAAACGATGAGGGGGGAGCGGAGGGGCTGAAGTAGATATGCAAAGCCACTTCTGGTCAGGAGAGGAGAGGGTGGAATAAAGCAGATAGTCAAGAGAGAGAGAGACCAGGGGAAAAGAGACACAGAGTAGACTTGCTGTGACGTGCTGTTTGTTTCTTCCAGTCGGCTTTACCACCCGGATTTGCGAACCAAAAAGATAATGAGAATGGAAGAAGGGGATGAGGGCAAGAGTCGACCTCCGGAGAGTGTGGCCCAAGTCTCCAAGTCTTTTTTTTCCCCTTGCAACGCTCAAACGAGAACGGCCAGGCTGGTGGTTGTGGTGGATATGCAAAAAAAGACCCGGAACAGCGAGAAGAAGGGATTTGCAAGAGAGGAAGGCTCGGCAAGTGCAGGCAATAATGCTGGGGCAGCCACAACACCTCAAACCTCGACGACAGGCACAACCACGATCGCAGTCACAAGCACGCCGAGGTCAGGCATTCTGACACCTGGCAACGTACGACAGCGCAAACTGACAATGTAACCTCTTTGCGAAGCCCGGTCTATGCCAGACGCATTGCGATCGCGTGGGAAGTGGGAAAATACGAGAGAGATACGAGAGAGATACGAGAGAGAGGGAAGACGGGGGCATGCGGCGCTTTGGGCGGGCTCGGCTGCCACCCTGCGACGAATGACGATGACCGAACAGCGACCAGGGATGGAGAATTGGGGGGGTTGGATGCTGTCGATCATGTTGGGCTCTGCTGGCCTTGCTGGCTGTGGCTTCCAGTCGACCGACCAGGGGAACGAGCCAGTCGCATTACGTTGTTTTTGGAAGCATCCGAGAAAAAAAAAGACGCAAGAACTAACAGCCTGTGGTGGTGTGGAGGAAAAGGAGAGGAAGTGAAAAGACAGCTTTCTTAGCTTCTCTCAACACCAGCCTCTGGCAGGGCACCTGGCATCCACTGCAGCAGCCCAAAAAAAGCTTAAATGTTAGGACAACATGTACTCCGTAATGAGAGCGATCCACAGAGACCGGCTGACCGGTTTCTCTAAAGAAAGACAAAAAGGTGAATACGAAGCACGGGGGTGATTTGACCGGGTTTCTTTGGGTGCACACACCAATGTGAGACGCAAAGTGTGGCGACCAAGATCATGAATGAGGGCACATGCAGGGGGGGAGAGGGGGGGCAGGGCAAGTTCGAGTACGGAGAGGACGTATCACGACGCGACGAGCCGAAAAACAAAGGCAAGCGAATCACGACGCACATCGTACCTAAAGATTTACGGATACTCTGCCGGCCGATCAAGAGCCCGGTAGGAGAGCCGGAAAAAAAATAAAAAATAAAAGCAAAAAATGCGCGCTCCAGAAAAGGAGGTCGTCAACAAAAGGAGGTCGTCAACAAAAGGAGGTCGTCAAGAACTTTTTTTTTTTTTTGGTGCTGCAGCAAGACAAGCCATGTACGATGTATGCACAATGCCAGCCTTGTGGCTGTGACTGGTTGAAACGAGGAGACAGTTATACACACCCTTTTTGACTTGGCAGGGAAGAACGCTCCTTCGTGTCTTTTGCCGGTAGCACAACGTTTGCATGGGCGTTCTTTCTTTCTCTGTCTTTTCGGCAGCTCGCTTCTAGGGCCTCTCAAGAGAGCGCTGCTGAAAGTCTTGAACAAGCAGTCTTAAACAAGCACAGTAGTACGATGAGGACGAGGGGACGACGGGATCGAGGAGGGAACAACATCCTCGGAGTTTCAGATGGAGTGTGTACGTTTTGCATTGACCAGCCAAAGTGGGGGGGGGGGTATTCCTGCAAACCAACAAACCAGGCGAAGAAGGTCTACGTGAATGCCCAAAAGGAGCGAAAGGACAAAAGTGAGCGGACTTGGCTTTCTTGTCAGCCAGAGCGAGCGCCCGCGAACAAACAGGACCTGACACCAAAAACACCTGGCCGCGCCAACAGCCTTGGCCCAAAGTTTGACGGCTTTGACGATGGGGTTGACGAGAGGAAGGCTGAGGGTTGGTTTCTGGGTTTGGCCTTTCAAAAAAGACATTAAAAACTGCGGTGTCCCTTTTTTATTTTATTTTATTTTTCATTTTTCATTTTATTTTTCGGGCACTGCTTTCGTCTTTTCTGCTTCGTCTTTTCTGCTTTTTTTTGGACCATTTTTTGCGTCACTTTCGTCTTTTCTAATTCTTTTATTTTTCAGACCTTTTCAATCCCTTCTCTTGAGTCCTGTCTCAGTCCCTTCTCTTCAGTCTCTTCAGTCTCTTCAGTCTCTTCAGTCTCTTCAGTCTCTTCCCCCCCCTTATCCCTGGCTTTTCGTTTTCTGGCTCCTTGTTTATCTTTACCTGCCGTTTTGATTGCCCACTTCCGGCGACCAGTGATTTCCTACGCGGCGTTGGTCGATCGTTTTTTTATTTTTATTTTTACTCGTTCTGATCATCGTGGCCTGGTTTAGCCGCCCCGTCCCATGAGAGAGATCCAGAGTCGCGTCGAAACAGTCAAGCCGACGCTGCCCCCCATCTCGTCCTCCTTTTCAATTTCGAGACATGATCGCCATTGCCGAGGGCCCAGCCATTCAAAGACAGCAAAGCAGAAGAAGAAAGACATGCGCGCCGAGAGAGAGAAAAGGGGGCCAAGAGACTGAGTTTGGTAAAAAGTTTTTTGTGTCTTGATTGCCATGCCCAAAACAAAGAAGAGAGAGAGGATGATGTGGCGAAGATCCTCTCGAGAAACGAGACACATGACGCTATAAAGGAAAAGCTGCCGGGCAAACGACAAAGCGGGTCGGGAACCTCTTTGTCTTTTTCACAGCTGAGGTAGCATTGACGGGCAGAGAACGAAACAGAGAAACCAAAGAGCCATATACAAGGCTGAAGGATATCAAACAGGAACCAGCAAAGATACCGTTCTCTGCTGGCTCTTGGGTTGCCTTCCTTTCCAGCCTCTCCCGCTGCCTGGGGTCAGATTGGATGTGAAGAGCTGTGTCGTCCGACAAGAGATGGGACTCGAAAGCTGAGCACAATGTACGAGCACGCTCTCGAAGACGTCTTGTTCCTCCACCGTAATTCCTCGGTCACCTCTTTCTCTGGCTCGCGAACAGCCCTTTCCAGAAGGCATTGCCAGCCTCTTTGCAGTCTCGGTCTCGACCCTCTGTTGATTGTGTCTCTCATATTCGGCAACCATCCGCATCACATGTCCTGCAGGTTCCGCCGTCCCCTGCCCACGCACAACATCTCCATCTACAGAGTATTGTTACATGGGCCGTCGTTTCAGATCGACTCATGCGTTTAGATGGGTGCCTGTTCATTTGCCAAAACAATGGCAAACGGTGCTCACGGGGACATTCCACCAATCGAATGGCAGCGCATAATAGACGTCAACACAATGAGTGGCTTTCAAGGGAAAAGAATAAAACCCCTCTCGAGTGCATGCTTGACACTGCCAGCCCACCTTAGCGTCGTCTCAGCGTCTTCAGGCGCACCACGCTGGCCCGCTAACTTGGCTGGCGATGGGGCTTGTTCCTGGCTTTGGCTGAGACGGTTGCGGTGGGGAGAGCGCTGAGCCACAGCGATAAGATAGCGTAATCACAGCGCCAGTCCGCCACACTGTATGTTGAGACAGGCAACTTCTTCTTCGGTACGTCGTACACGCCTTTTGCATGATGTTTAAAGTGACGCCGATGCCGCAAGGCCGGCAAGACCCCGGCAGCCTTTGTGTTTGAGGTTTCGTATGGATATTCTGCTGTAACCGGGAGAGAAAGCCCCAATTGGGGTTCACGTGAACTCGTATAGCGGTGAACTCGCAGTAATTATTCCGTAATATGGATACGTCGTACACCGAAGCTCCACTAGCGTGTCAGCTTTCGAGTTCTTATGGTGAGGCAAGCAACTTTCCCTAGACCCACTTTCTCTTGACGGCGCGAGACAGAGTGCCAGCACGAACACTGCGGCGTCGCTCAACAGGGGACAGGAAAGAAACAAGTGGAAGAGAGAAGGAGCCCAAGACAGCCTGCGCGGTGTATGGAGCCTCGCGAGTCCGGTGATGGGATTGAGCTCTACGAAACAGCAGCCCGCGAGACTGCCGACGACGATTTTCTCCCGAGCAGCATGACGCGCCGCGGCGCCGACGAGCAGCCCCTGTTGGCAGGCCACGGCAGCGGGAGCGACGGCGAAGACGATGGCGCGACGCGCCGACATGGGGGCGGCAGAGGCGATGGGGGCGGCAGAGGCGACGGGCACGCTGCCGGCTCTGAGGACTACGAGAACCAGGCGCCGCAGTATTATCAGCAGAACGAGCAGGAGGACGAGCAGGAGGAGCACACGTCGCCGGGGCGGTTTGTGTGGCTGCTGACGCTGTCGGCCGGACTCAGCGGGCTCCTGTTTGGATGTAAGTTTTTTTTTTTTTTTTTTTTTTTTTTTTTTGCCTACGATGCCAATGGTGGCTAATTTGCAGACGACACGGGGGTGATCTCGGCGACGCTGGTCAGCATTGGGTCGTCGCTGTCGGGGCGGGCGCTGACGTCGCTGGACAAGTCGGTGATCACGTCGTGCACGTCGCTGGCGGCGCTGGTGGCGTCGCCGCTGGCGTCGATGCTGGCGGATGGGCAGGGCCGGCTGCGGGTGGTGCTGGCGGCGGACGGGCTGTTTGTGGCGGGCGCGCTGGTGCAGGCGTGCAGCGGCAGCGTGGCGGCGATGGTGGTGGGCCGCAGCGTGGTGGGTGCGGCCGTGGGCGCGGCCAGCTTTGTCGTGCCCATGTACATTGCCGAGGCGGCGCCGGCTGCCCACCGTGGCCGCCTGGTCACCGTCAACGTGCTGTTTGTCACTCTGGGCCAGGTCGTGGCCTACGTGCTGGGCTGGCTGCTGCTGCGGCTGCTGCCGCCCGCCCTGGCCTGGCGCTGGATGGTCGGCCTGGGCGCCCTGCCCGCCGTCCTGCAGGCCGCCGTGCTGGTGCTGGCTGCCATGCCCGAATCGCCGCGCTGGCTGGTCAAGGCCGGCCGCTCCGCCGAGGCCCGTGCCGTCATTGCGCGCGTGCACCGCCGTCGTCGGCAGTCCGAGTCCGGGCCCGAGTCCGAGTTCGGGGCCGAGTCTGCAGCTCTCGCCCAAGACGCAGACGCCGCCCTGGTCGACCGCATCCTCAGCACCATCGAGGCCGAGGTGCGCGAAGAGCTCGAAGCCCAGCTGCAGCGCCGGCGCGCTGCTGTGGCTCCTACGATTGTGGCCGCAAACGCTTCCTCCTCCTCCTCCTCCTCCTCCTTCTCCTCCTTGCTGCTCGCCTCTCTGCGGCCGGCGCGTTGGCTCGACACCGACGCCTGGACTGCTCTCTTTGCCGAAAAGCGCAACCGGCGGGCCCTGGCCATCTCCTGTCTGCTGCAGGGCCTGCAGCAGCTCTGCGGCTTTGTGCGTTCTCTCTGGGTGTTGTTGTGTGTTGTTGTGCGTGTGTGTGTTTGCATGCTAACGTTCTCGTCTGGCCAGAACTCGCTCATGTACTTTTCTGCCACCATCTTCACCCTCGTCGGCTTCGACCAGCCCACCCTGACGGCGCTGACCGTCGCCGCCACCAACTTTGTCTTCACCGTCGCCGCCCTCGTCCTGGTCGACCGCATCGGCCGTCGCCGCGTGCTGCTGTGGTCCATTCCGCTCATGGCCGCCGGCCTGCTCTTGGCCGCCTACGGCTTTTCCTTTCTCGATCTGTCGGCCGCGTTTGCTGCGCCAGACGCACCATCCGCGCCATCCGCACCGCCCGCTCCGCCCGCCGCCCACGCCGCCCGCCTCATCCTCCTCAGCATCATGCTCTACGTGGCCGCCTACGCCGTCGGCCTCGGCAACGTGCCGTGGATGCAGAGCGAGCTCTTTGCCCTCGACGTGCGCTCGCTCGGCAGCGGCCTGGCCACCGCCACCAACTGGGCCGCCAACTTTGCCATTGGCCTGACCTTTCTGCCCCTCATGGACGCCCTGACCCCCTCGTGGACCTTTGTGCTGTACGCCGCCGTCTGCGCCCTCGGCTTCCTCCTCGTGCGCGCCACCTTTCCCGAGACCAGCGGCCTGGGCCTCGAGGAGGCCGCCGGCCTGCTGGCCGACGACGACTGGGGCGTCGCGCGAAGCACCCAGCGCTTCTCTCACAGCCACCCGACGCCCAGCGGGAGCGGACGCGGACGCAGGCGCAGATTCGGCCAGTGGAGGCGAACAAGCACAGGATGACACGAACACGGGAGAACAAGGCGGTTACGGCATTGCAAATGTCAAGAGGTCGGGTAAGCTTGCCAAAAATACGAGTACAAATGAACCGGCGAACCGGCTGTGTACGAGTAATACGAAAGTGTTTGTGTTTTATTGTTTAATTGCTTATTGCAATATAATCCCTTTATACGAGTAATTCTATCACTTGCAATATTCGGCGTTTCCTGGTCCTCGGGTGCCTGCAACCCAACAGCGCTGTACGTCGTAGAATGAATACATATCTATCTTTAGAAGTACATTATAGCTCTACAGATTACTCGTACGCCAAAACGTCGTGATGCTTCTTCGAATTTCGACTGCAATTTTTTTCTTTGGTCCGTCAAATTGCCTCTTTGCTGGAAATCATCGGCTATTCAAGGCATTCGAGAAAGGAAAAGTGACTAATCCTACTCGTATTACATCGCAGTCTGCCAGCCATGGACAGCGGAATTCGAAACTTAAAATTTTTAACTTGTGCCCATACTATGTATGGGCTTCGTATTCTTACGAGCAATCGCTGAAGCCCGTTTCCGCTGACAAAACCGAAAATGAACCAGCGTTGTGGCTTCCCTACTTCGTACTTCGTATCCATATTAATGTACGTCGTACGAGTATGGATACAACACCGCGGTGCCGCGGTCCACTTTACCTCGCGCCGTACTTAAGTCCCGTCTGACTGGCGTTAACTCCGAGAAAGGTGACGTCAAGCGCCTTGCGCTTATAAAGCACATTTTTGAGTTGCATTTGGTGACCTGCGTATGACTCCCTCAAATACAGAGAGCTGAGAGCTGGCGTGTCAATTTGACAAAGACGGAGCTTTTTTGTACGGGACGATGCTCTGCTGACGATCCATGTCCCGCTTCCGCATGCATCTATGGATACTCATTTTTTGTGCATGCAGACAGCAACAACTCTCGTTTTGCGACAAGAACGACAAGGTGACGGGGGAAAAAATTTAAACCGCCAGGCAGAGGCTACGGCGCAGCTGGACAAGCCGAGGCTTGAGCTAGAAAGACGCCGAGGGGTGGACCCCTTTTCCAATTCAGGACTTGGTGGATGCCCGGCAGGTGCAATGGACCAGGGGCGCAAATTTTCTTGCTCAATTTTTTTTTTTCGGCGTACGGAGCTCTCGTACTCCGAGCAATTTCTAAGACGGGGGAAAACAAAAACTTTTTTTTTCTCAAAAAAATAAAATAAAAGGGCCACGGCGATCTCTTCAACCTTCCAGCAGGGCGGGTCCGTCGATACATCCGAGGTTCCGCTTCAGAGAAGGAAGAAGAGTGGGAAAGGATAATACGGTTCGTTTTCTTTACAAAGTATTGGTTGTTTTCTCTTCGTCACCAGTGCGATTTGTAAGAAGCCTTGCCGGGGAGAATAGTGTCTTGCCGGGGATAGGGGGGAGGAACAGCGAAACAGAGCCGTCGAAATTCGAAAGAGCGAAGGGCGCGAATGCCGCTTCGGGGTGTGTGGGGCGTTTTTGTCGGGAAGGCGCAGCCTTTGGAGCTTCTTACGAAGCACTTCTTCGCGTCATGGCCTACGACGTCCGAGTATCCATATTGCTGCAGTTCTTTCGCATTCCTTGCGTAGGATCATCACTCAGACCCACGTGGTGGGAAGGCGCAAACGACGCAAGGAATAAGATGGAAAGAGCGCTTGGTTATCACCGTACGAGGGAAAAAATATATTTACGAGGACAGATCTAGAAGAGGACCCTTTGGGCAAAAAAAAAAGGCCCCGTAAGAGAATTTCGTAGAAACAAAACCGAACAAAAAACGTCAGAGCGGGAAACGCCGTACCAAAGCTGTTCGCAGATCTATCCGTTGACAAAAAAAATACGGAGCTTTGTATCTTTGCCACCCAACAACACTCCCTTTCTAGAAAACTTTTCTATTTATTATTCATATTCTTGATATATACTGTACGCTGCCCCCCCGTCATTCCCTTTGTCTGGTTCTTCTGGTTCTTTTCTTCTTTTTGTGTCAAATTCCTCATTTCGTTCAACGGCACTCAACGATATATTATCCTTCATACTTTTGGACGTTTTGGACGTTTTGACGGACCCATTGACTCGTTTGTTCCCACTCGGCGGAAATAAACACAAGTCTTATCTTCAGATTTCCGGATCCAGCCCGCTGTGACTCCTTTCTAGCTTTGTTTTGTTTCGAGGTTCCTCTTTCATTTAAAAATTTACATTAATATTTGATCCTAGTTGCGCCCGTGCGAAAAAAAAAAACCTTTTCTGGAGCATTCACTTATTGTCTAAAAACCTTTTTGGATTTTTGCTTTTGATTCCTTTTTCGTGTCTCCTGTTTTAGTCGTCTCATCGTGACATCTCTCCCCGTCTTCTCAAGAAGTACTTCCTTTTCAGTTTGTTGTCTCAGGCCCGGGTCCACCTAATGGCCGGCCACACCCACACGTCGTCCGGTATGGCTGAACAACCACGGCCCGTCCCCCCTCTCGACCCCCTCGACGACGAGCTTCTCGGTGCCGAAGAGGAGGCATCTCCGGGACTGTTCCCCGTCCGCCGTTCAAGCTTGCATAGCCATATCAACAGCAATCTCAACCGCGTGGAAACGGCTTCGTCCACATCATCGGCATCATCTGCCACCAATGCGGCCAACCGCCGCGTGGCCGCGTCGGCGGGCGAGGGCCCGTCCGGAGCCGTCGATGAGGAGGAGCTGAGCCGCCGCCAGACTCATCTCGAGCGCATTCAAACCGCCAAGAGCCAGCACAGCGCCACCGTCGGCCGCGCTCCCACCAGCCGCAGCCGCCGATCGCGCAAGCCGCTACCGAACTTCGGCGCCGACAAGCCGTATCCGCCGGCCTTGCCCGACCAGGAGCAATACGTCGTCGAGTTTGACGGGCCCGACGACCCGCTGCACGCCCAAAACTGGCCTACGAAGAAAAAGTGAGTGAGCTTTCTTTGGCGCTTCTCTGCTACTTTTCTTTGCACTGGCTAGAAAACAACACACGCCAGCACCAGTCTTTCCACTTGTAATTTTTTTTGCTAACACAATATCCCTCCAGGCTGTTTACTGCCGCTCTTCTGGGTATTACCACGGCCACGTCTGCCTTTACTTCCAGCGTTTTCTCGGCGGCCACTCCTTTTGTTGCCAAAGAGTTCCACGTCTCGAGCGAGGTTGGCTTGCTAGGCGTCTCTTTCTATGTCATGGGTTTTGCATTTGGGTATGTTGAGCCACACATGCACCCTGCACCCTTTCTTGATGACAGAACTTTTGCTAACCTTCAAAAAAAACTTTCAGTCCGACACTTTGGGCGCCATTGTCTGAGCTAAAGGGCCGTCGCCTCCCGCTGGTTCTCTCCATGTTTGGCTTCTCCGTCTTTTCCATCGCCGTGGCCACAGGGAAAGACCTGCAAACGGTCCTCATCTCTCGCTTCTTTGCCGGATTCTTTGGTGCATGCCCACTTGCGGTCGTCGCTGCTGTGTTTTCTGACATGTACGACAACCGCACGCGTGGTGTCGCCGTCACCATCTTCTCCATGGCTGTCTTTTCGGGCCCGCTGCTGGGCCCCTTCATCGGCGGGTTCATCTGCACGTCGTACCTCGGCTGGCGCTGGACCATGTATATTTCTGCCATCTTGGGCTTTGCCTGCTTCGGTTTTATGCTGATCTTCCTCGAAGAGACGTATCCGCCCGTCATCCTGGTCCAAAAGGCCAGCGACCTGCGCCGCCATACCCTTAACTGGGGCATTCATGCGCGCCAGGAGGAAATCGAGGTTGACTTCCGCGAACTCATCAATAAGAACTTTTCGCGCCCCATGCGTCTGCTCTTTACCGAGCCCATTGTCACGTCGCTCTCTGTCTACATGGCCTTCGTCTATGGTACGTTTTTTTTTTTTTTCTCTTGACGTCTTTCTTTCAACTTCCCTGCTGGGCAGCGACACTTTACTAACTTCACACATATAGGTATTTTGTATCTCTTCTTGACTGCATACCCGTTTGTTTTCCAGGGCGTGCATCACATGACTCCTGGTATTGGCGGCCTGCCGTTCTTTGGCATGATTTTTGGTCAATTCCTCGCTGGCTTGTCTGTACTGCTGCAACAGCCGTGGTACCAGCGCAAGCTGAAGGCCAACAACAACGTGCCGATTCCCGAGTGGCGTCTTCCGCCAGTGATTGCCGGCGGCGTGGCGTTTGCTGCTGGCGTTTTCTGGTTTGGCTGGTCCGGCTATCGTTCCGACATCCACTGGATTGTGCCGACGCTCTCGGGCATCCTTACCGGCTTTGGCCTCATGTCCATCTTTCTGCAGTCTCTCAACTATCTCATCGACGCCTACCTCATGTTTGCTGCGTCTGCGATTGCCGGCAATACCTTTTTGCGGTCTCTTTGCGGTGCTGGCTTCCCCCTGTTCTCGTCCTACATGTTCAAGGGCTTGGGCATTGAGTGGGCCAGCACGCTGCTGGGATGTGTGGGCGTTGTCCTGATTCCCATCCCGGTCGTTTTCTACATATACGGCCACAGGATTCGGGCTATGAGCCACTACGCTCCCACGGGGCCGCTTGGTGCTCCTGGTGCTGCTGGTGCTGCTGACAAGGCTCCGGCTCCAAGCGACGGCCCTTCCGCCAGCGACGACGTCGAAGCGGCAGCAGCCACGAACGGCGCAGCAAACGCCGCCGACAAGGAAAAGACCGGCTAAAGCACCGATTCAACCTGCTTCTTTCCGTTTTGCATCTCGAAATGTGTGGGCTCTTGTGAGCTCATGCGAACTTGCGTGGTAATAGCTGCCACCAAACACCATGTGGCCTTGCCACCCTTAATATTTCACCTTGCCGTTTTTTAAAACCTTTTTTTTATTTTTTTTTTATTTAATTTGAGATGACCTGACTATTGGATATCCCCTAAAACTGACGGGCAGAGTTGGCATAATTTTTTCATTCACATATTTTTTGCCTTGATTTTGGTTTTTTTGACGATTTCCTTCAGTTTTTTTTTTGGCAAGTTGGCCTTTTTCATATCTTGTTTTCTCTTGGCTTTAATTCTTGACGATCAGTGCTTTCTTTTGTTTAATCTTGATATGGAGGTTTTTTTTTTCTTTTTTTTTGCGGAAACAGAAAAGGCTTCTCGAGTTGGGTTGCATGGTATTTTTTTTGCGTATAGATTGGGATGGAGCCGTTAAGGCAAGCAGTTTGCCAGTTGGAAATCAAAATGTTTAGGAATTAAAAAGAATTAAAAAAAACTAAAAAAGAAGATTTTGAAACCTGTTATGGAATGTGTTCATTTTGCTTTCTTGTGGCTGCATTGAGCTCATGAGGGAATATTCAACAAAGTCGGTGCGGCATTGTGATTGTACGGAAGACCGATTGAAGCAGGCGGGTCGGCGCTACCAAAGTGGAGAGTCCGGTTTCGCCTGCTGTGCAACGAAGCCTTTTTTGGGGGGGCTTTTTCCAGAGGGTTTTTTAGAGGAATGTCCGTCAACCACTGAGGAAACCAGGGTAGCTGGCTAGAGCTAGAGGTACATCTAGCGAGACAAGCCGAGTGTTTAGAGTACTGAGGGTATCAAAAGCAGGCCGAGCTCTACGGTACGCAGCTACGATCTACAATCCGGCAAAGCTCAATTGCTCATTGCTCATTGCTCATTGCTCAGCAGTTGGAGATTCAGGACACCACAATGGCCAATGCTTTCAAGAAGCCGGACGGAACGCTTGCGATCGACTGCATTTTTCCATGGACGCCATCGGGCGCAGCCATACGGAAGCAGCTGCAAGAAGAAGCTGCTGCTGCTGCTGCTGCTGCTGCTGCGGCTGCTCCAGTCAACGCTGCACACGTGGGGCAACCATCAGGAAAATGTTGTCCGCCGGCGCCTCGCCGGGCCAGCGCCACATATGCGGCGGGCTGCCATTGCGGAGCTGTTGCCTTTGAGGTGACGCTGACGCCGCCGCTGGAGGAGGGCCATCCTGTGATCAAGTGCAACTGCTCGATATGCCGGCGCATGGGGTACCTGCTAGTGTATCCGGCACGGGAGAGTGTGCATTGGCGGGGAGGTGGCAGCAGCAGCAGCAGCAGCAACAGGAGTGGAGCAGATGCGACGAGCGGCGGCGACGAGGCCTTGCCACGCGACGGCGACGGCGCTCGATGCGGCGTCTATCGGTTCAACACGCGCCAGATCGACCATCTGTTCTGCCGCAACTGCGGCGCCAGTCTCGGCATCGACTTTCGCAACCGGTTCCGGCCAGCCTTTGACGGCTACGGCATCAATGTGGGTTTGGCGGACACCTCGATTTCTGGCCTTTCTAGCTTTTCTGCCGTTCTCTCTCTACTGTGCTAACAAAACACTTAACTGGCTTTCCAGGTTCGCTCGCTCAATCGGGTTGACCTGGAGTCCCTCGTGGTCGCCGAGTCCGACGGCAGAAACATTGTCCCCCCAGCGGGCGACTTGTCAGGGCAGTGGTACCAGTAGAGGTGCAGGGAAGCGGCTGTGTCTAGACTGAGAAGTTTGAAGACGGAACGCAAGCTTCAGGCCGTCTGAAGAAGGAAACTCTCACAAGGGTATCTGCCCTACCGAAGAAGGAAAATCTCACAAGGGTAGGTATCTGCCCTACCGAAGAAGGAAACTCTCACAATGGTATCTGCCCTACCGAAGATGAGAGCCTCTCCCGCAACTCTTACTGCAATGAAAAAATCAAACATCAAAATCAAAATCAAAAATCAAAGTGCGAAACGGTTGTCTTTCTCTATTTTTGGGGGGCTTCTATATGGTGCAGTCTCGGTGAGACAGGTCAGGCTGATGGGTCGGCAGCGGCCTGCTGCTCGGCGGCCTGCTGACGCCGAGCATAGAGCTTTTCGGCCGAGGTGATGCAGTGGACGTTTGCGCCGAGTTTGTTGATGGTCTCGATGTACTCGTCGTGCTCGTCGCTGTCGAAGACGATGCCGCCGCCGGCCTGCAGATAGGCGACGCCGTCGGCGAGGAGCATGGTGCGCAGGGCGATGCAGGTGTCCATTTCGCCGTCGACGAGGGTGGTGCCGTCGGGGGCGAGGCGGGAGTAGCCAAAGTAGCCGACGGCGCCGGCATAGACGCCGCGCTTCTCCTGCTCGAGCTCGGCGATGAGCTCCATGGCGCGGACCTTGGGGGCGCCGGAGACGGTGCCGGCGGGGAAGATGGAGCGGAAGGCGTCGAAGCGCGAGAAGCCGGGGCGCAGCACGCCCGAGACCTGCGAGACGAGGTGCTGGACGTGGGAGAACTTCTCGACCTCCATCAGGCGGTCGACGCGGGTCTCGCGCGGGTCGCACACGCGGGTGACGTCGTTGCGGGCGAGGTCGCACAGCATGACGTGCTCGGCGCGGTCCTTGAGCGAGCTGCGCAGCTCGTCGGCCAGGCGCGCGTCCTCGTCGGCGGTCTGGCCGCGGCGCACGGTGCCGGCGATCGGGTGGGTGACGATGCGGCCGGCGTCGGTCTTGACCAGCAGCTCGGGCGACGCGCCGACGAGCTGGAAGCGGCCGCCGCAGTCGACATAGAACAGGTACGGCGACGGGTTGACCGTGCGCAGGTGGCGGTACACGTTGAAGGGGTGCAGGTCCGTCGGCCGCGCCAGCCGCTGCGACGGCACCGCCTGGATGATGTCGCCGCGCTCAATGTGCTGCTTCAGGCGGGTCACGTGAGCCATGTAGCCGGCCTCGCCAATGTTGGACGTGTACTCGCGGCCGAGCCGGATCGGCTTCTGCGGCGGCAGCGGCGTCTCCGGCGCGTTGAGCACGTCGATCAGCTCGTTGATCAGCGCCGTCGCCCGCGCGTACTCGGCCGCCACCGCCGCCGCGTCGCCCGCCGCAATGCCGTCCAGCCGCAGGTACGTGATCACCTTGATGATGCCGTAGAAGCGGTCAAAGGCCACAATCGTGTCGTAGAAGCAGAACTGCGACTCGGGGATCTTGAGCACGTCCTTGAGCGGCCGCGCCGTTTTCGGTTCAAACTTGGGGAGTCAGAGGGGTAGGCAGCCAGACAAGATGGGAGAGAGGGGAGCAGACAAGCAGAGCAGACAACAAGACAACAAGACAACAAGACAACCAGACAACCAGACAACCAGACAACCAGACAACCAGACAACCAGACAACCAGACAACCAGAAACCAGACGAGCAGAACAGACAAGCAGAGGAGACAAGCAGAGGAGACAAGCAGAGGAGACAAGCAGAGGAGACAAGCAGAGGAGACAAGCAGAGGAGACAAGCAAGCAGACAACCAGAGCAGACAACCAGAGCAGACAACCAGAGAAGACAACCGGACAACCAGATAACCAGACAACAGAAACCAAAAACTCACATATCGCACGCAGTCATACGACACATAGCCCACGGCCCCGCCGGCCAGCGGCGGCAGCTGCATGCCCGGCACATGCGCCATGACGTCGCGTGCCAGCTCGGCCTCGAGCGCCGGCAGCGGATCGCAGGCTTCGCCAAAGCCGGGCCCGGTCTCCAGCACCTTGCGCGGCCCCGCAGCCACAAAGCTGTAGCGGCCGACCCGCTCCGTGGCCGCGCTCTCAAACAGACACGAGTATGGCGACTTGGCATGCGCCGACACTTTCAGGTACGCCGCCGACGGCGTGATCAGGTCCGACGAGATCTGCCCGTACACCGGCACGATGTTGGGCCGTCTCCACGCTGTTTTCGGCGCTGTTGCTGCTGGCGACGGCGAGGAACCGGCGCTGTGGTCGGCTGGGGCGGCTGGGGCGGCCTGGGCGGCCTGGGCCTTTGCCGTGGCTTCGATCCCGGCCAGCACGTCCATGACCGTCTCGAGAGACGGCACGATAACGTCCTAGACGGTCAATAGGGAGAGAGAGAGAGAGACGCGGGAGGGGAAGAGGGGAATTGTGAGTGGTCTGTCCGGTGAGTATTACTCACTGGCCCATCCATGGCTGCCATGGCACGACGAGATGCTGCTCAGTCCCGCGGTTGTTTTGCTTTTGGCTGCTGGTGCTGCTGGTGATGGTGTGCTGGTGCTATGTACCGGCTGTAGCGCTTGCAGTTGAGCAACGGATCCTCTGTCCTCCGGCAGTTGAGTCCAGACAGCAACTGGGCGTGCGCTGTTGGTCGGGTCTCTTGTGCTCATAGGATTTTGGCTGAAATCGGCTGCGACGCAAAGGCAAAGAAGGCCAAAAAAAAAAAAAAAAATTAAAAAATGAGTCAGCCTGGCGGCTTTGCTGGGGCCCCCAGCTTTGCTTCCCCCTCTCTTCTCCGTCGCAACGACCGAAAACTGGAGTGCCGTTTTCGCGAAAAAAAATAAACGTCACGCTTTCTTCTCACTTGAACGCTGATCTTCTTCCAATGATCACAACCAGGGGACGTTTTGCCATTGCATCCTCTGCACTCTTGGACATTTTTTTCGCATACTGTATTACATAGTGTATTACTCCGTACGAGCAGAAAAAACACTGGCCTGACAGTCACTGGAGAAGTTTTCCCCGACCGCTAGCTCTAATTTGGATTGGCGGGGCTTCGCAGTCTGGCCAGGCCTTATACGCAGTAATGCGTCGTGTTATGTCACCGACATTGGGACCGTGGCTGGCCTTGCCCAGAAACTATACGTCGTATTACTCCGTACTTCTTCCAATCATAAATTACCATTGAGCAAGAAGCTTGAGATGAAGTCCGGAAAGCTGCTTTTTGCAACCTTTAAAGTCTGCCAAAGTAGATACAAACAGACATTAACCAGGCTCTGGCTCTAAAGCACAGCATCGAACAGCTGGCACGAAGCATGGACTGCCCCCTCTCTCTCTCTCTCTGTCTCTCTCTCCCCTCAGCTCTCAACGCTCTTGGCCTTGACTCCCACCAGACGGTAGGCTGGCTTCTTCCCGGACCCATCTGCTTCTGGTCCTTTGGGTCCTTTGGCCGTCCCTTGCTCAACCGTCACAAGCCAGTATTCAACCCGCGTGGCGTCTTTGAGCTTGACCTGGTACACGCGCACGTCGTTCCCCTGGCCGGCCTCGCGCACGGCGTCCAGCAGCGTCTTGTACTGGCCCTGCGAGTCCCAGTCGTACGGATCCAAAATGGTGACGTTGTCCGGCGAGACGGGCACCTTGGTGAGCTGAACAAACGTGTCTGCATCGTTGGTACAGTTAGACGTGGAAGAGGCAGGGAGGACAGGAGAGAGAAAAGGGGGAAGCCAGAAGCAAGAAAGAAAGAAAGAAAGAAAGAAAGAAAGAAAGAAAAACGAATGGCAGCAAGGACAAAACAAAAAGACGCTCAACTACTGACCCTCATCGGGAAGACTGTCGCTGCCACTGGGAATGGCCAGTGCCTCAAACGGCTCGTCCGTGTCGCTGGTGTAGAACATATCCCGCGTGGCCGCCACGAGCACTGCTGGCACATCCTTGTACGGCGTGGCCGCCGCCTTGTTCGCGCTGCTCGCCGTGGCCGCCGGGGAATAGCCCTCGCTGGGGTCTTGGTTGGCCTTTTCCAAAAAGGCTGCGTAGGCGTCGTCGGAGGCCATCGTCGTCGGACTGCCGGTGCTGTGTTTTCGGGCTAGCAACTGGGGTTTGCAAGAGTAGCTGCGAAAACCAGATTTTCGCTCGAGTCTTTGCACGGCCGCTGGTGATGTCGATGTCGATGCCGATGTCGATGTCGTGGTCGATGTCGTGGTCGATGTCCTGGCCAACAGAAGCAGCAGTGCCCTGGAACTCTTAGAACGCGCTGGAGTGGCACCCGCCGCGGCCGCGATCGTACGCACTACTGCAAGCCGAGCCAGTCTGGAGTAGTATCGGTGTGTAAGAGGGCTAAAAAAAAACGAAGGATATGCTGGAGCTGCTGCAATTTGGGAGGGTGAAGAAGCCAAAAAACGAAGCTGAGGTTTTGGCGGGGCAAATTCTCAGTAAAGAGCAATGACGCAACCACATACGGAGTAATTACTTTGTACATACGAGTAATTACACTAATACAGCGAGAAGGCTAGTGGCTAGACGGAGCATTATTACTCGTACTCAAAAGCCCTGTGCCAGTTGAAGCACTATTATTACCCAGCACCATGCCATTTTATTGCTTCGTTTTGCTCTTCTGCTCTTTGCCCTCTTCCTGTACCTTGAATGTCTTTTTGATTTTTTTTTTAGTTGGTTACGAGTGATTTCTCTAATTCGTAAGAATGGTCTCCCATATTTCCCCTTTCCCTTCGACACGTTTCCCAGATCAAAAAAACTGCAACACCGAAGGCAAAAGGAGTTTTCAAATAAAAAAACCATGCGAAAAAAAAAAAAAAAACAGAACACGCATTGGCCATCCCATTCTTTTTTTTTTCTTAGTATTTCCCCTGCATCCCCGAGTCTCCCGATTATGAGCTGGCAACGAGGTCCTTCTTGAGCGTGCCCTGGAATGCCTTCTTCTCCTCCTTGGTCTGGAAGGCGCCGTGGCCGAACTCGGACGACGTGTCGATCCACTTGAGCTGGACCTTCTCCAGCGCCTTTCTCGACGTGTGTGTGAACAGCGACTTGCGCAGCGTCACCACCCGCTTCTTGACGCCGGGAATCGAGCCCTTGACCATGACAAAGTCATTGTTGATCTCGCCATACCGCACGAAACCGCCGAGTCTGGTCTGTTAGCGATGCACGACAAGAAGAACAGATGTGAAAGAACAGGGTGAATGGGTGCGAGCAGCGAGGAGAAAAGAAGAAAGGAGCGGAAAGACGGAAAGACGGAAAGACGGAAAAACGGAAAGACGGAAAACGGGAAAACTCACGGGGTGATCTTCTTCTTGGTGACGTCAATCTCGGTCGAGGCATTGTCGTCGGCGTCGCCCTTGCCAACCCGGTAAACCTTGTGGTTGACCGAGGTGCGGTGGTGGTAGCCGTTCTGACCGGCGCGGGCCACGGTCCACTGCACGTGGGCCGGATGCCAGGCACCGATACAGGCGACCTTGCGCAGACCCTTGTGGGTCTTGCGCGGCAGCTTCTTGGTGCCCCAGCGCGCCGTGACGCCCTCGAAGCCGTGGCCCTTGGTGACGGCAATGACGTCGATGACCTCGTCCTGCTCGAAGACGGTGTCGATGGAGACGGGCTTCTCGAACAGGCCGTGGCCAAAGGCCACCTTGTCGGCCGTGGAGCCGCCGTTGATCTGGATCTCCATCAGGTGCGCCTTCTTCTGCTTGAGCGGCGTCTTGCGGATCTGCGTGTGCGCCAGCACCCGCACCACCGTGCAGTACTTCTTGATGCGCTCCAGCTCGCGCGTGATCGAGGCGCCCTTGTTCTCCGAGTGCTTCTTGGCGTACTTGGTAAAGGCCTTCTTCTTGCTCTTGTACCAGTTCTTGTAGAACCGCCGCTTCAGCTCGTCGCTCAGGTGCTCTGCCCACACCGTCGTCAGCGACCGCAGGCCGCGCGGCGTCTCAATGTATCCGACAAGGCCCACGACGATCATCTATTCAAAAAAAAAAAGATGTTAGCCATTGGCACAAAGCATCTCAGTCTCTGCCAAGCGGGCTGCGTCGTACGCACAGGCGGGGTATCAATGATCGTCACAGCTTCCACCACTTCTTTCTTGTGTGATTTGGCGCCCGGCCGGTCCAGGTCGCGCACAATCGTCGTCATGCCCGCCTTGTAGCCCAGCGCCGCCGTCAGGTGCACCGGCTTCTTCGGGTCGTCCTTGGGGAACCTGCCGCGCCTCTGTCAGTCTCTTTTTATTTATTTTTTTATTTTTTTGCACTTCCGCCCTTTTGCTCTGCTTTCCCATCAACACCATCCACCACTCCTTCCTGGGGTTTACGTACGACTTGACTCGGCCGCGGTGGCTAGCGCTTCGCTTCCTAGAGTCGAGAAAAAAAAAGGTCAGTTTTCCGGTCCTCTCTCCACCATCTTTTTTAGATCGCACGTTCAGCGAAGGATTGGGGATTTGTCGTACCGAGGAAGGTAGGCAAGCGAGCCATGGCGAGGTGCTTCGTACTTCCGATGAGACCTGCAATTTGTTCACGTCAGCCATCAGTGATGATACTTCCCAGAACCACATCATGCCCCTCGCAGCGTTCCTCTCAATTCCACAGGAAAAAAAACATCGAAATAAACGCTCCTGTTTTGTCAATGGCATTCGCTTCTCAACTCACATTGTGTTTGCGTTAGGTTAGGGAGACCGGATGAAGAGAAACGTTGGTCGGTAGTCTCGGTCGGGAGGGAGGTGAAGAAAAAAGAGGCGGGAGTAAAGAAAAATGTTCTCGATTCGACCCAAAAAAAATATGAAAATTAAATGCAGACAAGCGCAGAAAAAAAAGAGGGCTTAACTTTCCTAATTTTTCTGTGGAAGAGCCCTAATTCGTCACGTGCATTACTAGCGGAGTCTGTCACATGATATACTCGTACTTCTACCCGTGGCTATCACTTGCTTTCTTATCATCACGTGATAGTATATCTGCCAAGGTCTCCACTATGCCGCGTAGAGTGCTTTTCCTCTTACTCGTAGCAGCGCGACGCGTTCTCACGGCCGTTGGGCAAAAGCACTTTGTATCCATATTTCCACCTTCGCCACTGCACCCCAAGCAGTTGCCGTTTCGCTCTCGGTACTTGTGTGTTTTGGCTTGGTGGATTGACAAGGAGAGAAGCGCACAAGAGCAGAAAAACAGAAAGGGTAGAAGATACGGAGAAGGCGCAATGGCGCTCATTGTCGACAAATACCGGCCACGGTCGCTGGATGCTCTCACATACCACCCAGAGCTGACAGATCGGTTACGGTCCTTGGTAAGCCCGTTGCTGCTCGACATGCTAGTTTTTTTTTTTTTTGTCTTTTGTTCTGCTGTTGTGTGGGAGAAGGGAGGGGGCCTCTCTGAAGCTTCTTCCAGCTTTCCTTGCTTCTTAAGACTTTTCCGCATCTTGGTCTATTGTTCTGACGCTGGTGGATGCAGGCGCAAAGCGGAGACTTTCCACATCTGCTCGTGTACGGGCCGTCGGGCGCGGGAAAGAAGACGCGGGTGGTAGCGACGCTCAAGGAGCTGTACGGGCCGGGAGTCGAGAAGATCAAGATTGATGCGCGCGTGTTCCAGACGACCAGCAACCGCAAGCTGGAGTTCAACATTGTGGCGTCGGTGTACCACCTGGAGATCACGCCGTCAGACGTGGGCAACTACGACCGCGTGGTGGTGCAGGACCTGCTGAAGGAAGTGGCGCAGACCCAGCAGGTGGACCAGTCGGCGCGCCAGCGCTTCAAAGTCGTCGTCATCAACGAGGCCGACCACCTGACCCGCGATGCCCAGGCCGCCCTGCGCCGGACCATGGAGAAATACTCGCCCAACCTGCGCCTGATCTTGCTGGCCACCTCCACGGCCAACATCATTGCCCCGATCCGGTCGCGCACGCTGCTGGTGCGCGTGGCGGCGCCCACGCACGACGAGATCTGCGACGTGCTGGCGTCGGCCGCACGCATGGCCGATTGGCCCGTGGTGCCCGCCCTGCACCGGCGCATTGCCGAGAACAGCGGCCGGAATCTGCGGCGGGCATTGCTGATGTACGAGGCCGTGCATGCACAAAAGTAAGCGTCTTTTATTTTTTTGCAGGTTTTTTTTTTTTTTTTATTTTTCTCTTCTCTCTTCTTTTCTTTCTACTTTCTACTTTTTTGGTTTGGTTTTCTTTCCCCCCCCCCTTTCTCTTGCTCTTGCTAATTTTCAAAAGTGAGAAAGTAACCGACACCACACCAATACCACCGCCTGACTGGGAAGCCCTAATTGGCATCATTGCCCAGGAAATCATGGATGAGCACACCACGGCGCGAATCCTGCAGGTCCGGGCCAAGCTGTACGACCTCCTAACACACTGCATCCCGCCCACGATTATTCTGCGGACTTTGACATTCAAGCTGGTGGCCAAGATCGACGACGAGCTGAAGCCGGAAGTGATTCGCTGGTCGGCTTTTTATGAGCATCGCATCAAAACGGGGACAAAGGTCATCTTCCACTTGGAGGCTTTCGTGGCCAAGTTTATGCGCATACTCGAGATGTACTTAATGAGCATGGACATGTGAGCGGTCTACCGTTTTACGGGGGGTGGATATTAAATATACAAAGAAACCAGACAGGCACACAAGGCTACCCAAAGCTCTGGTTTGGGTGTTTTGGGTGTTTTGGGTGTTAAGCGGGCCGGTTTAACGCGTCCCACGGCGGTTCTCCCAAGGACACATCCAGAGATTTTGTCGACATGTACAATTACGTCGTATTGCGGTTATGATTCGGCCTTCTTTCAGATAGCCTTGCTGTGGCCGAGGCCTCATTCGTCTAATGTACTCCGTACCAGAAAGGGTCTGAGTGCATTTCTGTGACTAGACTGGAATGCATGGCGGCATGTGTTTGTACGAGTAGAGCATCCAAATCAGCTTTCTAGGAGGGTTCTGTTACGGTCCTCTCGGCCTCGGCTGTAATCTGCCGTGCTCGACGGCATGCAATCGTTGCAGCAGCATTCGGGTTGGCGGGAAGCAATAATGTGAAATGTGAAAAAGCAAGAAACCAAATTGCTATTGATAAGCTGATTAGCAGGCAGCCTTGCTCTGGAGAGTCCAAGCATGGAGCGCTAATAATGATGGGCCATAGCCAGTGCCATAGCGGCCATTAGGAAACCATGACAGAAGCAGTTGCAGTTGACTGGGGCCGGCGTCAGCAAGCCATCGATCTTCTCTCCGTTTGTCCAGACGAGAGCAAACGGCCCAGGTTCGGCTAAGCTAGCAGCGCAAGGCTAGCAGGTGCACAAAGCAATTCGGAGCAAAAGCAAGCGCATCTGGCTGGCTGGTCAGCTTGTGATCACTTACTTTTTGTATCTCTCTATTACTCTTCATGGCCGTCAAGCTCTGTGAGCGCCGTCATTTCTGCAAAATTTGACACGGAAAGAAGAACAAATGGGAAAATAAGCAATTTGGTAACCAGCGACGATCGCTGTCTGAAATGTGGCACAGCACCCCAAAACAAATTGTCGCTACAACAACCGGGGCTTCAACCATAGAGGTGACTTGGAGGTCGGCCCAGCCAACGACCTCGTCAGGATCAGGTGTCTTTGCGGTCGTTGCGGCCGGGTGTCATGATCCAGTCAGCGACATGCAACATTAACCGAGCATGTACCAGTTCCTAACTTGCCCGTATCTGTACTCTGTACTCCGTACGTTGTATTAATCCGTAATATTCGTTGTCGTAATACTCAAATCCTAATCCCTGCCGGGCATGCTGTCAGCCCACACTTGCAAGACACCTTTTTTCGCTTTCCTTTGGAGGGATTCTTCTTCACATACCAATCGGCGCCTCGTTTCTTTGTTTTGGCGCCAAGATGGGCTGGGATCTTCGTTGGTGCTAACGTCTCCCATCATTGTTCTTCTTTCCGTTCACCCATCTCGCCCCTCTTCTTCTCTCTTTCTCTGACACTCTTTTTGTTTTCTTTCCTGCATTTCCCCTCTTCACATCGCCTGACACTAAGAAGAGGCCATTCAGTCACGGTAACCGGTCTGGGCCTCCATACCCCAAACGGATTTTGTGGTGTGGTGCGACTCGTGTTCAAGAGAGAAGGCAGATTTTCTTGATTGGCGTTGCTCTCCGCATGCGGAGTTGCGCGTCTAGCGAGGGTTGGCTTCGGAGGCAAAATATTCTTCAAGAAGCTAACAGCAGCTGGCACTTTTCTCAAAGCTACGACATATTATTACGACTTATTCGGAAGTAACAAATGGAGTCGTGAGGATTTGGCCGCTGCAAAATTGCTGCGCGCATAATTCATACGGAAGTACGGAGGTTGGCCGAACGGCAACTGAGACAAACACCCCTCACCGCCCAAAGAACGGCTGGCCGGGCAAGTACCTCTACCTCGTTGCTTCCTCGTACAACCAGCAAACATCGTGAGGGGTTGCCCCATCGCTCCTGCTTCGGCGGGCCTGTGTCTTTCACGACATTTCTCCCATCTTCATTTTAAAATGTTGCGGCTCTTGTGCTTTTCAGTTCGACTGTGCCCGTGTCCAGGCCTTGCGGCATATCTCCGTAGATTACTGCTGTCCCGTTTGAAATTGGAGTAAGCAGGGAAGGAACGCCGAGTAATAATACAACAAAGGTGTCTCTTGCCTAAATCGCACCTGCATTATGAGTGTTCGAATGGCTCATTCCTTCCTCCTCTGGAACTATTCTGCATACGCGGGAACGTAACCGAAACTTTTCACACTACGAATGAGAAATACCCGTCTCGTGAACTCTGGGACTTTGCCCTGTAAATGTTCCCTCCCCTCTCCACGAAACAAAACGTATGGCATGATCATGATGATGCTACCCTCCTCGCCTCCCCCACGCCGAAAAGACTTCCTCTCTCACCCATTGAGCACGAGTCGCCGACAACCAGTCAAAGTGGATGGCACGACATCGCCGAGACAACGTCGGACGGACGGAATCAACCCAGAAATGGGCCGCAAAAGGTTTTGAAGGCAATAATAAAAATGCCACAAAATTGCATCAAAGCAACAAAAAGCAACCAGGAATCCCTTAGCTTTTGCGCATTCCCTCCTCCATCCTTGGTACTTGGTACTTTGCCGTTGCATGCGACCAACAGCCATCCCAGCTTTAGCCAAAGCTTTTTTGTCCCACCCCAACCCGATTTTAGTCTTGGCCCCCCCTCCATCTTCCCTCACAACAGTCTTGTGCCACCTTTTCTCCCTTTCGTCCATTTGATCGTCATTCAAATCCTTCACAGCTGCTTTGCTAAGACCGCTACGCTCCTTCTCGTGCTGTGCAACATTACTCCCCACGCTGTATTACGACTACGTCGTATTACATTCGTCACACATCCCTCTTCCCCGTTCTCTTTGCTTCCCCTTCTCCGCCATTCCCCTCCTTGCTGATCGCCCATACCCCTCTCCCGAACCCTCTCCCCACCCTAATCCGGAGAAGCACGAGTGACTTCTCCGTACTCTGTGATGCCACAAGGTTTTGGCTACAGCAGTCCATTTTGCTCGTCCACTAGCCTATTGGAAAATTGGCGCTGTTAATATGCGGTAATGTACTCCGTACCCAGCTCATGTTTTCTATCCATATCCATACTCGTACTCCGTACATTGAGTCCCATCCATTATTACCACCTGCGGTAAACTTTCGTTTGCTAACTCTAGCTCCCTTCCCCTGCAGACCCGATCAACCTCTGTAGTCTTCGGAGTGGAAGCATTCTATCTTACAGCCAGATCGTTTTTATATTAACCTGCTACATCGCCCTCTTTAAAAGGCAGCCGCGGACCCTTTTTTTTGCTCTCTTTTTGTCTTTTTCCTCCTCCGCTTTTTTGTGATTTCTCCATACCGTGATCTCTCAACTCTCTGCTGCTTTTCTTCTTTCTCTCTCTGTCGCTCCACTGCTCTCGAAGGCGTCGAGCATTTTGTATTCAGCTACCCTACGGATTTTTTTTCAGGGCTTTTAGCAAGAGCACGCAGTTCAAGAGGGAAAGCCATTTTGTTGCTTTTCTCTCTCCCCCCATAGCAGCTCGCTGCTTTTCAAGTGTGAGTTGCACGCAAATCCTTCTTTGGCATTGTGGCTTTTGGTTGGTGACCACGTTTCTTTTTTTATCTCGATCCTCCTCACTGACACTCGTCTTGCTTACAGGACTGTTCTTTCTACCGCCTTATTCATCCTTTTGACCGACAGCTTATTAGCCGATATTACTAGCTAAAAAGGGGTCTGGCACGGCGCAGCGCAAAAAAATAAATAAAATAAAACCCAAGCTATTGGCCAAGCTTAAATCTAAGATTGGTCAATTCGAACAATTTGCTGTTGTTTCTCCAGAAACTGTGCAACTGAACAATCTCGGCGTCATAACCATGGCTTCTGCAACAGCACCCAAAGTCCCTGTGGTGGCTGAGGCCCATGAAGTCGACACCTTTCGTGAGTTTTCTTTGCCTCGGTTATGAGCTTATGGGTGTCCTAGTTTTGAGGGGAGGGGAAGGGGGGGGGGAGGGGGGGGGAGAGAGAAATCATAGAGATGGCTTTTTTTGTTGGGTAATTCAAGAACCGCAGGCGCATTTCGCTAACTCAACCTCTTTAAGACCCACCGGAAAAGATGCTGGCTAGTATGTTTGAATTTCAGAGGCTCTCAGTGGTCCAATTCACCTCCCATGGCAGGCTCGCCCGGTAAACCCACAGGTCCATGAAAGCACCCATTGGTTGCAGACGGACCGAAGGACTGGCAGAGCCGAAACACCTCAAATGCTCAAATGACCCGTTGAAACGAAAAGGCAGATTCGGCTAACACAATTTTTTTTTTTTTTTGTTTGACAGAGCATCCGTCAAAGCCACACTTATCTAGTAAGTTGCGATTAGGATAGGTGGTGTGAGGGGCGGCTCTGTGGGGGAGGGGAGAGCAAATGCGAGTCATCGAAGTGCGTGCAGCAGGCAGATGTGGCCTGACCAGGGCCGTTTAGCGTATATCACGTGTCTAACCAGTCGTGCTTTGCTTCTTCAGGTCTTGACGAGTACAAACAGCTGTACGAGGAGTCTATCACGCAGCCAGACAAGTTCTGGGGCCGTCAGGCGCGGGAGCTGCTCACGTGGAGCCGTGATTTCCAGACTGTGCGCAGCGGGTCTCTTGCCAACGGCGACATAGCCTGGTTTTTGGAAGGCCAGCTCAATGCCTCGTACAACTGCGTCGACCGCCACGCATTCAAGGACCCCAATCGGGTGGCCATCATCTACGAGGCCGACGAGCCCAGCGATGGCCGCACTCTGACCTACGGCGAGCTGCTGCGCGAGGTGTGCAAGACCGCCTACGTGCTGAAGAAGATGGGCGTGAAGAAGGGCGACACGGTGGCCATCTACCTGCCCATGATACCCGAGGCGCTGATTGCCTTTTTGGCCATTGTTCGCATCGGCGCCATACACTCGGTGGTGTTTGCCGGCTTTTCGTCGGACTCGCTGCGCGACCGCGTGCTCGATGCGGAGTGCAAGGTGGTCATCACCTCCGACGAGGGCAAGCGCGGCGGGAAGCTGATTGGCACCAAGAAGATTGTCGACGACGCTCTCAAGCAGTGCCCCGACGTGCGCCACGTGCTTGTGTACAAGCGCACCGGCGCCGATGTGCCCTGGACCAAGGGCCGTGACTTTTGGTGGCACGAAGAGGTGGAGAAGTGGCCTTCGTACATTCCCCCGGAGCCCATGAACTCGGAGGATCCGCTCTTCCTGCTCTACACGTCGGGCTCAACCGGCAAGCCCAAGGGCGTCATGCACACAACCGGTGGCTACCTCGTGGGCGCGGCCGCTACGGGCAAGTACGTCTTCGACATCCACGAGGGCGACCGCTACTTCTGCGGTGGCGATGTCGGCTGGATCACGGGCCACACCTATGTCGTATACGCGCCGCTGTTGCTTGGTGTTGCGACGGTGGTGTTTGAGGGCACGCCGGCGTACCCCACCTTCTCCCGATACTGGGATATTATTGAGAAGCACAAAGTCACCCAGTTCTACGTTGCGCCCACAGCCCTGCGTCTGCTTAAGCGGGCGGGTGACCAGTACATCCGCCACGATATGAAGCAACTGCGTGTTTTGGGCTCGGTGGGCGAGCCCATCGCAGCCGAGGTTTGGAAGTGGTATTTCGAGGTTGTGGGTGGCGAGGAAGCCCAAGTCGTTGATGTGAGTTTTTTGTTATCCAGCTCTTCAACTTTATGAGGTGCTCTTTCTTTTTCTTCTGAAAGCATGCACAAGCTGACACAAAGCAGACCTACTGGCAAACCGAGACGGGCTCCAACGTCATCACTCCACTTGCAGGCGTCACACCGACCAAGCCTGGATCTGCATCACTGCCATTCTTCGGCATTGAGGCGGCCATTATCGACCCGGTCAGCGGTGAGGAGATCCTTGGAAACGATGTGGAAGGTGTGCTTGCCTTCAAGCAAGCTTGGCCCAGCATGGCGCGCACCGTTTGGGGCTCTCACAAGCGCTACATGGACACGTACCTCAACGTGTACAAGGGCTACTACGTAAGTGGTTATGCTTTTTGAAAACCCCCGCCGATGAGGTGTTACGGCGGTGGCTTGGGTTTCTGACCTGATTTTGTGTGGTCTGTCGTCGCTAATTGAGATGGTAGTTCACCGGCGATGGTGCTGGCCGTGACCATGAGGGATTCTACTGGATTCGCGGCCGTGTGGACGATGTGGTCAACGTGAGCGGCCACCGCCTGTCGACAGCCGAGATCGAGGCTGCACTGATTGAGCACGCGGCCGTGGCAGAGTCGGCCGTGGTCGGGGTGCACGACGAGTTGACGGGCCAGGCGGTGAATGCATTCGTTGCCATCAAGGATGGCAACGAGGTGACGGACGCGCTGCGGAAAGAGTTCATCCTGCAGGTGCGGAAGAGCATCGGGCCATTTGCAGCGCCCAAGGCCGTGTACATTGTGCCGGATCTGCCCAAGACTCGTTCGGGCAAGATTATGCGGCGCATTCTGCGCAAGATTCTGGCGGGCGAAGAAGACCAGCTGGGCGACATCACCACGGTATGTATTCTGTTGCTGCATTCCCCTGCTGTGTGTGCCTTTGATGCTAACGAGATGAAAAGCTGTCCGACCCGAGTGTGGTAGAAAAGATCATTGCCATTGTGCACGAGGCGAAGAAGCGATAGAGAAGAGGTTTGTGGGATGCCAAGCAGCGACGGCCTTTTCTGCGTGAGCTGTATTACTTCCTGATATTTCTGATTTTTTGTTTGTTTGCTTCCTGTCTTTTCAGCTTCGTCCCGTTGTTGTCTGCGTATGATTGCTCGTGTCTACGTCACATTCTCTGAATTTGCCTCGACTGGCGAGGAAGGTGTGTGGTCGGTCCTATCATCCAAAATCAACATGATCTCAGTCGAGGAGCTGAAAAAATAAAAAAATTAAATAAAAAAAGAAGCTTGTTCTAGATTTTGTTCGTGATATTCGTGCCGTGTCGGGCTGAGCTGTAAGCCCTTTTTTTTTGTGTGCCTTCTTCCATCCCATCCTTGATGTGCTTCTTTTTGTCTCACCCCATCATGGAGGACGATCCTGTCATCTGGATAGTTCGTTTCGATTTATCCTTGCAACAATCTCAGTGTCAACAGGCAAATAGAAGAGCCTTGATGAAACGCGGTGGGGTTCTGTCGAATTGGGCCGTGAGTGGTATTGTGATTGGTTGGCACCACGGGGCAGTTGCCTTCTTGTACTCGTACTCGTATTATCGCTTGCATTTTCTTGAGTTCATTTGTAGGTCGTAACGCGCTGTACGGGAAAACAACCAGCTGGGGCATTAATTATGGACGTCGTAGACTGTTTACTGGATACAGCTAAGATCCCGAGGAACCCAAGGAAAAGACAGCTCGTTACGGTTCGTCAATTAGAGTTCGGATCAGTCGGACAAGTATTGCTCCGTAAGCCAACGAATGGCACAAACGGCAAGAGAACAACCCAATACAACCCAATTGAGAGTGTTTGCAAAGATGGACGAGTACGAGCACTCTCCGCAGGAGAGATTACGAAGTGCTGACGAGAGATCTTGGTTACATGATACGACGATTGCTGGATAGGGAAAGAGTCTACGCAAGCTTTTTTTGCGTCTGGTTCTCGGCTGTTGCTGAGTCTGTTTTACTCGTATAGTAACAGGGCTTGGCACTGTAGGAGTACTCGTAGGCGTGAGGCGGAGTTTTAGCACCAAGCAACGGCTGCCGTTACGGGCTAGCGCCGCCTCAGCCTCCTGGCTTTCGTGCGCTCTTTCCCTTCCCCGTCCTCATCGATGCCCCATCATCCTTTCCTTCTCTTCTCCAACAGACACACATTGAGTGTGAAAGGTGGCGGGCCTTTTTTTTTTTGTCCTCTTTTTTGCTTTTTTTGTATTTTTTTGGATCCCGTGTTGTTCGCTTTCTTCTTTGCTTTTAATTAATTTCTCTCTCTCAATTTTTGTTTTCTTTTTTCTGGGGTTCTCCCCTCATCTGCAATTGTTCAATATCTCTTTCTGTTATTGTTTTGTTGATTAGTGGTTTTTGGCTTTTTTCCCCCTTTCTTTTTCCCTTCCCACTCTCCAGTCGTTTATTCTCTTTATTCTCTTTATTCTCTTTCTTTCT
Organism: Raffaelea deltoideospora; assembly: GCA_019925385.1. Classification (NCBI taxonomy): domain Eukaryota; kingdom Fungi; phylum Ascomycota; class Sordariomycetes; order Ophiostomatales; family Ophiostomataceae; genus Raffaelea; species Raffaelea deltoideospora. Next base: position 246,062 of record JADHKP010000002.1, read on the forward strand.
TCCTTTTTGAGCCGTCGTTCTCCTTTTTGTTTACATCTTTGGCTACGAGCATACGTTTTTTCCTCCTACTATTCTTGATTACTTCTCCATCTTTTGTTTCTCTCTTTTCTTTTCTTTTCTTTTTTGGATATTGCATTGCAGCCGGTCTTTCTATGTTCCTACTGAGCGGTGCGTCGATCAGATCAGCCTTGCGGTCTCCCTTGTGTTTCTTGTCAGTAGGACCAGTCGTACCACGACACGGCAACAGCCAGCCGTTTTAGATGCTTGAGTACAGGCCAGCCTGGCTCTGCATCCATGACACATTCTTAGCCCGAATCCAGCTCTCCTGACATGCGCCCCAAAGCGGCGGCGCCTCGAGCCGCCTCGCAAGCGGCGTCACCTCTGGTGCGAGTTCTCGACGCGGCCTTTTTCTTGCTCAGTCCCGTCCTCTGCCTCGTTGTCGTCGTCGTCCTGCTGGGCGCTTTCGTTTCGGGGACAGACGCCCACTCGTTCGAGCGCAATCGGCTGCGCAGCCTCTCGCGGATCGAAAACGCCGTTCTCCACGCGCCGTCCCAGCGGGTGCACGCGCTCTCGTCCTTCCAGCTGTCGTTTACGCTGCACGAGCAGCAGTCGAGCCGCCGGCTGCCCGTGCGGCTTCGCCTGGAGCCCAACCACAACATCTTGGCCGACAACGCGGCCATCCACCAGCTCCACGACGACGGCACCATTACCGTCGAGCCCGTCAACCGGCTGGACCACCGGGTCTTCCGGGGCGATGTCTTTGTCCAGGTGCCGCCGTCGCTCGACGACACCGCTGGCGCCGACCACAACCACTGGACGAATGCCGGCTGGGCCAGCATCTATGTCCACCAGGACGGCGCCGATCCAGTCTTTGAAGGGGCCTTCCGTCTCGCCGGCGACCACTACCACATCCAGACGAGCCTTCGCTACCTTGAAACGCGCCGGCCAGGCGATCCCTTGGTCGAGCCCGAGACGCGCGAGTTCATGGTCGTGTGGCGCGACTCGGACATTTTGACCACCGACGAGGCAGCAGCTGACGACGACGACGACGACGACGACGACGGCGACGGTGGCGACAAGACGCCCTTGGACCTCCGCCGACGGAGCGGCGAAGACGGACCAGCGGCGGCCAGCGGACTGGCGACCACCAGCGGACTGGCTGGTGTGTCCTCGTCTTCGCTGCTACTGCTGCGGCAGCCGCAGCAGCAGCCGGCCTGCTCGGCAGACAGTCTGCTGTTCAATGCCGACGAACAGCACCCTATCTACCAGGGGTTCTTGGGCGGCAGCGGTGGCGGTGTCGGCAGCGGTGGCGCCAGTGCATCGACGCGCTGGTTGTTTGGACGCCAGATCGATGGCGGCACCACGGGCGGTAACTCGGCCGGTGTCAACCTGTCGTCCACCATTGGCAACTCGGCCGGCTGTCCCGCAGCGCGCAAGGTGGCGCTGATGGGCGTGGCGGCCGACTGCAATTACGCAGCGCTCTTTCCAAACAAGGCCAACCTGACGTCCAACGTGGTGACGCAGATCAGCGCGGCGTCGCGGCTGTACGAGAACACGTTCAACGTGTCGCTGGCCATCCAGAACCTCTTTTTGCAGAACACCAGCTGCCCGGCGTCGGTGGAGACGTCGTCGGCGACGCCGTGGAACGCCAACTGCAACAGCGGACTGGCCATCAACGACCGGCTCAACCTGTTTTCCAAGTGGCGCGGCGAGAACAACGACACGAATGCCTTTTGGATGCTGCTGAGCAACTGCGCCAGCGACTCGGCCGTCGGCCTGGCCTGGCTGGGCCAGCTGTGCGTGCCGGGGTCGCAGACGGACAGCAGCACGAACGAGACGACGGCGGCGACCAACGTGGTGGTGCACACATCGACCGAGTGGCAGGTGATGGCGCACGAGATCGGCCACACGTTTGGCGCCGTGCACGACTGCACCAGCCAGTCGTGCAGCGACGGCACGGCCACCAAGCAGCAGTGCTGCCCGCTGAGCCAGACCGAGTGCAATGCCAACGGCCGGTTCATCATGAACCCTAGTACGGGGTCGGGCATAACGCAGTTCTCGGCCTGCACCGTGGGCAACATCTGCTCGGCCATTGGCCGCAACAGCGTCAAGTCGTCGTGCCTGACCAACAACCGAGACGTCACCACCATCAGCGGCAGCCAGTGCGGCAACGGCATTGTCGAGACCGGCGAGGAGTGCGACTGCGGCGGCACCGAGGGCTGCGGCAGCAATGCCTGCTGCGATCCCACCACCTGCAAGTTCACCACCAACGCCCTGTGCGACCCGTCCAACGACGAGTGCTGCACGGCCGCCTGCCAGCTGGCCAGCGCCGGCACCGTGTGCCGGCCCAGCACGGGCTCATGCGACCCGGCCGAGACGTGTTCCGGCACGGCCGCCGCCTGCCCTGCCGACGCGACCGAGCCCGACGGCACGGCGTGCGGCGGCAGCAACTCGGGGCTGGAGTGCGCCTCGGGCCAGTGCACGTCGCGCGATCTGCAGTGCCAGACCCTGATGGGGTCGCTCACCAGCGACAACAACACCTACGCCTGCAGCTCGCAGGGCTGCCAGCTGAGCTGCGCGTCGCCCGAGTTTGGCCTCAACACGTGTCTGCTGCTGAACCAGAACTTTCTAGACGGCACCGTCTGCCAGGGCGGCGGCCGCTGCAGCAACGGCAACTGTGTCGGCAGCTCCGTCGTCAAGGAGTTCACCAACGCCTTTAAGAGCCACCTCGACATTGCCATTCCCGTGACCGTGGTCCTGGGCCTGCTGGTGCTGCTGCTCGCGGCGTCCTGTCTAAGGTCGTGCATGCGCCGCAGACGCGCTCGCCGACGCATCAAAAACGGCATGCCAGACCCCAGACTGGCTCCGGCTGCCGGCTGGGCTCCGGGCTGGGCTCCGGGCTGGGCTCCGGGCTGGGGTTCCGGCCGGGGTCACGGGCCGCCGCCGCCCGGTCAGGGACCCCGGGGATACACGATGCCAATGGTGCCCATGGCGCCCCCGAATGGCGCGGCTGGATGGCACAGCGCGAGAAATGTCGGTAGCAACGACAGCAGCGGAAACGCCTTCAACCGCAGCCGGGGTGGTGCCAACGGTGTCAATGGCGCCAACGGTGTCAACGGCGCCAACGCCAGCCGTCGCTCACTGGTGGTCAAGCCACAGACGGCGACGGCCCTGTCGGCTGGAGGGCCACAAGACCACGGGACCTCGAAATGGGCTTTCTGGAAGAAGTTTGCCAGCAGCAGCAGCAGCAACACCACTGGCGGCAGCCGCAACAACTACAGCAACCAGAATAACCACAATTACCACAATAACAGCAGCGGCAACAATCATAGCAACGCCGACAACGACAATGTCACTGCTTCCAGCGCAGCACCTTTGGATCGAAACGACGCCACCGTCAACGACGGCCTTTACAGGCCGCCGGCATCGGTGGGCCCCCAGCAAGGACCCGGGCCGGGAACGAGAGACTTTGCGTTTGCCGACACCCTTGGATACGACATGCCGCCGCCTCCAGCCTACTCTCCGGCGCCTGCGCGCTCCAATCCTTTCCGCCCTTCGGCGCGGTATGCGTGAGAATTGTATATCCAGACGTCGGTCAAAGTTTTTTTTTTCTTTGAGGGGGAGGAAGAGGGGGCTTTTTTTGGTGTTTTGGGGTGGGGGAGCGTTTGAGAGATGAGATACCATAACCATGCACACACAGGCGAAAGAAAGTATCGGACCTATCATGATAAAGATGTTTTTTTATTTTTTATTTTTTTTCACGAATTTGCATAGTATCTGTTATTCGTTTGGATCCACAGGGAGCAAAAAAGGCATTGTGATAAACCATGTCTCTAATAGTGTTTTTGACGCACACATTTCAACACCGTTCTTCTCTTTTTTTCCCACCGAATAAGAGGAGGATGGAAAAGAAAAAAACTTCTCTTGTCTATTCCAAGTGGTTATCAGCTGTTGCCGGCCATGTGTGCTCGCCAAGTGAAATCATCAAATACGTTGATAGGCATTCCTTTTCAAGCAGCCGACTCTTAGTATTACTATCGACCACTCATCCAGAAAGCACAAGAAATTCCAATACGGTTTCCCGAGCCAAGATCGATAAAGCAAGCCCAAGCCAAACCAAAACACCAAGCCACAACCGGACTTTATGATTCGTGGTAAATCGTTATGTCGTCATTTGAGATGCACTCCATGCTTCCCCCCTCCCCCTTTCCTCCTCTCACAACGATTAGAGGCTTGCGGTCAAGACCAATTGGGCAGTTTCCGCTTGCCGCTCCCGGACGCACCGTCGCTGCGGTCCAGTCCTCCTCCAGATGGCCCGCTGCCAGTGCCAGTGCCGCTGCCGTCACCACCGCCGCCTTCACTGTTGCCGCCGTCTCGACCCGGGCGACTGCTTTGGCCGATCCGGCCATGCAAGCCGCCGTCTGGCGATTCTGCGTTTGTTGCTGTTACTGGAACAAAGGTGTGAGAGGCCGACGGAATAAGAGCGTCCGCCTCCATAGCCGCCATCTGTTTTTCGTCGTATCCACACATGATGCGTGTAAAATGCATGCGCATTCTCGGGATGCTCTTTTTGTGAGAGGGTTAGGGGCTGGAGCCAGAAGGACTGAAAAGAAAAACAGAGTGAAGATCCAAGACATACGTCTCCTGTGCTCTGTGCATACTGCATCAGCAGTTCTGGACTGTCCAGCACGACCGCCGCATGCTGCCGGCTGTCGGCCGTTTCAAAGTTCTCGCCCTTGTGGCGGCGCCTGTTTTACACGGCCGATCCGGTCAATCAAATTAAACTTTGCCTTTCAAAGCACCCGTCTCTTTTCCAGTAAAGAAGAAGGAAGAGGAGGCCAGCTTGACTTACGACCCAACCCTGGTCTTGTACAACCGCTCTGTCGAGTAGGAGTAATCGCCGCGCTGGCCAATGAAGCCGCGGCCAGCCCCCCCGACAAACGAGAGACTGCCATCGTTGCCTGCGCCGCTTGAGACAATGCCAATACCGCCTGCGTTGTCGACGCGGCCGTTTCCGATACTGCTGCCGCCGACAGCTCTGTTGCTGCTGCGGCCGTCGGTTCTTAAGGGCGGGCCTGTCACCGGCGTGAACATGGCACAATACCTGTGAAACACATGCAATCGCACCTCTTTTTCAGCGGGCTGGTGGTAGGAGAGGCAGAAAAGGCGAGAAACCAAGAGGCTGAGGCTGAGAGGTCGAGAGGCTGGGAGGGGGCGGCAGCAGCGGCGGCAAGCAGCCAGAGAGAACAGGAAAGGCATGAAAGGGGCCGGTCTTGCGGGCTCTGTTTAAACAGCAGTCACTTACGGATCTTTGCCACGGCTCTGCCGGTCACGCATTTGTTCAGTGAACTCGCCGGCCGGTGCCATGGTGTGTATGGGCCGTATGGGCAAAAGTGATTGTGCAGCAGCTGGTATAAAAAAACCGAAAGAAACCAAAAGAAAAAAGAGAATAAAAAGAACTCCCCCAAAACGAGTCAAAAGGGAGGAAGAAAAAGAAGACGACAAAAAAATTCGAGATACGCGCTGCCGTCTCAAAATAGCCAAAGCCTTTTTATTGTCGTTTGTCGGCTTGTCCGCCGTTTGTCGTCTGGCACACGATTTGCAGCCCGAAGCTCTCTGGTTGGTGACGTTCTTGACAGTCGATCACAGAGAGGGGTAGCTAAGGGACGGTTGTTTTTTTTTCTGTGGAGCCTAACGTCTGTCGCCGCTCAGGTTGCTCAGGTTGCTCAGGTTTTGCTTTGGGTATTGTTTTTTTTGCCGGCAAACACACTCGTACTCGTAGATACAAAACAATCCACGGAAGAATGGTGATAGCTGTGCTTCTTAAGAACGAAACAGGAAATTGAACAAGGAGCCAGACTGCTCGTTGCGATTTTTGTGCACCTCTACAATTTCCCGGCGAGAGTGGCTGTACGAGGTTTCGGACACTTGCACATGCAGAACGTTAATGTTTAAATGGGAAAGGTCAGGCCTCGGCAGCGCCTGACGCAAACGCACGACAAACCGTATCAATACAACGTACTCGTAGACTAGGGTAGGGGACGAACAGACAAAAAGGTCGGATGGGACAGTAAGCCACAACGTAGGCAAAATTAGGGGTAGAGAAATAAAGGAAGGAGCCAAGGTGACACAAAGTACGAGTAGTAACGACGCACAAGTGTGACTTCCCATCGGCCTGGTCACCCATGTTTAATCTCTGTCTAGCCGCTTCCGTTTCCTGTGTTTTTCGAGAGTGCAGGCAGTCCTTTTGCCTTTTAAATTTGGAGCCAACCTCGTACACAAGTTGAAGCGCATGCCCAATACAGACGCGTGATCGAAGCTGTCGTAGCATACGAAGGAAAGCACTAAGCCACAAAGTGAAGGCGCTCTGCTGCACACAAAAAATAAATCTCTGCAGAGCGTTACGCGATGTGCTCCAGCTGAAGCCGCAAAGCTGCCCCCAACATGACAATTAGAGTGTAGTGAACGAGCTCTTTAAGGCCGCCTGTATTGCTGTTACAGCAAATCTCGCAAAGCGGGTGGGCTCTCCATCAAGAGCCGGAATACCGGCGACATAGCGGTGGAATGTCATCAACTCATAAACTTTTGTACACCTTTCGAGCACTTTGTACGGAGTACCTCTACAGCGAATTTGAAAGTGAGGAAGGCCATGAAGCATGGGACTAGCTAGGTTTCGGGATATACGAGTATGGATACGTACCCACAGCACGATGACGGGCTTGGTAATGTTAGCTACATAGGTTGACTTAAGCGTTCAATTAATATTCACACCGGCCCCTTGGCCTAATGGTAAGGCGTTGCTTTCCGGTGGCAAAGATTCTGGGTTCGAGTCCCAGGGGGGTCGATTTTTTTGGTGGTTATTTTTTTTTCAACCGCGCCTTTTTTCTTCTTTTTTTCTTGGATGTATTATATAGTACTCGTATACTCATATCGGATATTCTCTTCAGCGAGCTTCGCCTTTTCTTCGCACATTTTACTAAATGCAGAGAGATTTTTTTGCCTTGGTGAGTGATATGGCCTCTCGATTCTGGCTTAATGTCCAACAATACTTGTCCAATCAGTGACGACTGTCTAAAGCACAGTCTCAAGCGTCAAGAACGCTTTTTTTTGTTGCGCATCGCATTTGGTAACGGCATGTCCACGGAGGTGGTATTGCTGCTTCTCTCTTTAGAACCGACGCGTCCTGTCCAGTGCGCGGCGTTGGCCCTCTACAACTAAGGGTTTATACAAAAACCTGTACGAGTACCCCAACTTAGAGTGCCGGCGCGTCTGGTACGGAGAGCATTTTTACGTGAATTTTTGGCTGCATGCCTCCACGATAGAACTGCTCTACGAGTAGAGACTTTGTACTCCGTACGAGCACGCCCTTGCTCCGGACAGAGTCTGAACACGAATATTGGAGAGCTGTCTCAACTGCCAAGAATGCCTGTCTGTAAAGCGCGAGTGCTAGGAAGCTACTCCGCATGCAAAGATTCTCTGGTTCTGAGCATTGACGATCTGCCGACCTTCCTTAAACACGAGCACATCATCGTATTCGCGGTGCAACGTCTTGTTCGCTGCCGAGTAAAAAAAAATGCGTCGTACGGAGTACTCCCCCCAGCCATCGACATGGATGATCGGCAGCATCCCATGTTGATCTCTGAAGGCTGAGCAAAAGTAACGGCACTGGGGGCGCAAGCTCTTTGTGAGGAATATTTCGTACTTTGTAATAATATGCATACACGTACTTTGAATATACGCACCTTTACGGAGTACTCGTACATTTTTCGAACGAAATGCTCGTTAAAACTCCCGTACTTTGTATACATGCCAGCAGCACCCTTCCCCAGGGAGGCTGGCGCCTTACCGCGCTTGTGGAGGCGACTCAATTTGACTCCCGTGCCAAGCATTCTTCCGCCCTGCCATGATTGTGGCGCGTCGTAATACGGGGAGTGCTCGTATTACGAGCACTCGTATGCGTCTCCGCACTTCGTAATGTGCAGCTAACAAAAATCTTGCTATTCTGGAGCACGAATTTGAACACCTTCTGGCATTGGCAACTCTGAGCTCTACGAGTCGGCGGTGCCATTTGCTGCACGTCGTAGCTTCTATGGATAGGAGCAGTGTTTGAAAAGTACTCCGTACGAGTATGACGTACTCGTATTGCGTTGTACGGAGTAGCGATACTCGTGCTGGTTTATGTGGAAGTCGCAGCAATGCTGCAGCCCCTATTTCCCCTTTTCACCGCCACTAAATGCTCCGTGCCTTATGCCTGCATCAGTATTAGTCGACATGTTTTCCATGGGTCGATCATTTACTGCATATACGACGTACGTAAGACGCTTAAACACTAGGCTGTTTAACTGTACGGGTAGTATGACATTCTCGCAATGGTTGCCAACAGAACAAACTTAACGGAGGGCGAAAACCGTTTTGACGTGTCTAGCTCTTAGACCAAAGAGCGTTCCAACTGAAGAATGCTTACGAGTACGTGTAAAATTGAAAAAAACGTGCAATCCCTCAATGCGCTATTGGCCATAGCGCGCGCGTCAATATTTCTCAAGTGGCGTTCTGGGCCCAGCTGAAAGCACAGAGAAGGCCGGACAGTTATGCTATCTTTCTCCCTAGCCACACACACTCCTTTTGGCAGGACCATCTCTCCCTGTTTCCCCTTTTCTTGCCCCCTTCCTTTTCTCCCCACCGTTCGTCTGACCACTTTCCAGCGCGCCTGACATTTATTACGAGTATGGATAATAACCCCATAGCGATTTATGTCCGTTTTGGTAAATGGGGAAGGATCAAACGGAGTACGGAGTAAAAAGACAAAAAACGGAACGCAACCAGGAAAGAGTGGAATGCCCTGCTTAACGCGCGTCGGCCGAAGAAGCCGTTCGAGTCTCGCCTCCTGCCCCTCTCTCTCTGTCCTTTTTGCGCCCCTTAAACAGCCCATCCCTTTTATATGGATACGAGTACATCTCCAGCCCACTGAAATGCAAAGACGCCCAGTAGTAGCACTTCTCCAGGGAGTTAAGCATTTTTCTCGCCCCCTTTCTTATCAGTAACAACTACTTTACTTTCCAGTAATACGGACTAATACTCTGTATATCCAAAGTTTGGAGCGTGCACCGTTTTCATTCTCTCGTGCCCCGTACCTGCCTGGGTGCCGTTAAAAAGCGTTAGCGAGTGGGAACAAAGAACAAAGCCTCTCTCGGTCTCCCACCCCACTATGTTGAAAAGGCAGTCACCATTTTTTTAGTCCCTTAAAAGGTCGCAATTGCTTACGACGTGCTCAAAGTATTACGGAGTACATCGAACTACTACAGAGTACTCCTACGGCGGATTTCTTCGCATTTTCTCTTCAGCTCACATTTTCGTGAGACTCTCTTTTACTCGTTCTTTTTTATCACCGTCAACTCTTCTCTTCATTACTCTCCTTTCGTTTCAGTTTTCTTCCTTTTTTTCTTACCTTTGTGTCCTTCTTTTCTTTTTTTTTTGGTATCTTTCCTCTTTCCGTGCGCCTTCTCTCTCTCTCTCTCTCTCTCTCTCTCTCTCCATCAAATTTGATTCGCTCTGGTTTTGTATTTCCACGATACACGACCGTCTCGTTGCCGCACCTCTTTATACCTTATCTAGGCGAGACACGGTCGCAAACAGACGAAACAGCGACGGTTTAACCGGACGCCCGTTGCCTTTCAATCTTGTGTGTGTCGCCAAAGCAGCAACAAGGCTCGGGTCTGCCACCGGCTTTTTTCTGCCGCAAGCCTAACCGGTTTCCTGGGCACTTTTCCCGTGCCTCTGCCGCAGAATCAATATACAACCTCCTCGGGTCCTCCAGATCGGCCGAATGGGACGGCGACTCCTCCAAAGAACCGGCCCGCCCATGTTGATACAACAGTTTCAGCGGCCCACGCGGCTTCTGGCCGTGCTGACGGCCACCTGTCTCGTCTACCTCTGCTTCAACTACCTTCAGCGAGTCGACTTTACCGCCACCTGCAATAGCGGCCTTGCCGCCGCCGGCAGTCGTGACCATGACGGACCCTTTGGCACCACGCGCATGCTGGGCGCACTGCCGTCCATGCTGCCTAAAGCTCCCCGGGCCCGCGTGGCCAAGGTCGGCGTGGCCGTCGACAAGGTCAACATTCCCGCCGTCCACCGCGCCTTCAAAACCCACAAGGTTCACAACGACATGCACGGCTACCCCCACTACATTGCCGATCGCCAGGTGGTCGACGACTTGATCGAAGGCAACTCGCGCCATCGCGGTTCCGGTGCTTACACCAAGCCGGCCTATCTGCTGGCCATTCTGGTGGCGGAGCTCTTGAAGCCCGAGTCTGAGCGCATGGACTGGCTGTTGTATGTTTCTATCTCCCAATCCCTCTCTCTGTGCTGCCCCCCCCGGCCAATCTACGTTTGACTTGTTCTTGTTTCTCGATCATGCACGAACCCTTTTCTCACTCTCTCCATTTATAGCTGGTTCGATGGTGATACGGTGATCATGAATCCGTCAACACCTCTCGAAACTTTTTTCCCGCCAAATAGCAGCCAGATCCTCAACGACGTGCATTTGATAATAGCGTCGAACTGGGACGGCCTCAACTCGGGTGCGTTTGCTGTGCGCGTGCACCCGTGGTCGGCATCGCTGTTGTCGGGGGTGCTGGCCTATCCCATGTACCAGCGCGACCGCACCAAGACCGACCGCTTCCGCGACCAGAGCGCGTTTCAGTTCTTGCTCACGAGCCCGGACTCGCCACTGGCCCGCGACAAGTTTCACAGCCGCAACCACTGGGCCGAGGTGCCGATGCGCTGGTTCAACTCACTGCCAGTCAACAATGCCTTTTATAAGGACGGCAAGTGGCTGTTTGGCAAGAACATGACGGCGGCTCAGTTTGACAACGGCACCACAGAAGTATTCGACGACGGCCGCGACGGCAAGATCCAGCCCTGGAAAGTGATGCGTGGTGACATGCTGGTGCATTTTGCGGGCACCATGGCAGTGCGCGACAGCTGGATGACGCCGTGGCTTGACCGCGCCGAGGCCCTGCTTCCAGAGTGGAACAACGCCACATATTCCAGTGCGCTGACCACGGAGGTGGCAGAGTTCTGGCGAATCTACGAAGAGAAGGCCAGAGAGACTTTCCGAGACCCGCCCAAGAAAGTGAACAACGAGAAGCCGAAGGAGAAGCCCAAGGAGGAGAAGTCGAGCGAAGAGAAAGCCAAGGAAGAGAAAGCCAAGGAAGAGAAGCTGAAAGAAGAGATGTTGAAAAAAGAGAAGCTGAAAGAAGAGATGTTGAAAAAAGAGAAGCTGGAAGAAGAGAAGGCGGAAGAGAAGTCGGATGGAGAAAAGCCAAAGACGGAAGAGAAAGCTGAAGAGAAGACCAAGACGGAGGAAGATGCCAAGACCGAGGACAAAGCCAAGACGCAGGACGATCAACAGAGCAAACCGGCGGAAGAAGCGGAAAAAAAAGAGGAGGGACACGAAGCCAAGTCGGACGACAAGCCGGAGACCAAGTCGGAGGAGCAGCAAGAGAGCAAAGCGGAAGAAAAGCCAAAGGAGAACGACGAGGAAAAGAGCGAGAGTAGGACAGAGGAGAAGCCGGTTGGAGAGTCGTCTTCAGAAAGCAGCAGCTCGGATGCCAAGTCGTCAAGTCCAGAAGGAGAGCCGTCCTCCAAGGCGGAGGAGCAGCAAAGTGACAATGCACAATGATTTGACAAGAATTGTGATTTACGCTTTCTGTCTTTGTTACTTTATTTCGCCATGTTTTGTTTTTCTTGTTGTTTCTTTTTGTCAAGTGTATTTCTAATCATGTTTGCTTGTTCCCTCCCCCTTTTCTAAACTATTTTCTGTGGGAAAGGAGTTTTTGCATTTTGGGATGTCGGCGTCAAAGGGCATTTAGTTGTAAATAAGAGTTTTATAATTGTCATTCTCGTGTTGGACTGTGTCCAGTCGCTCATATAGAAGGATAAGATAGAAGGCGGTCGTCAATTGACCCAACAGCCTTGTCCACCAGGCAAGGATGGACGGTGTGCAAGTCTCTTTTAGAAAGAATACGAGTACGTATGAATACTTCGTATGCGTATTATGATATGACAAAAAAAAGGCATGGTGAACCCTTGTGGACAGGCTTAGCTTGAAGCCCCCGTAACATTGTTTGAGAGTGGTTGCATTAGGTCGTAATACGTTGTAATATTACGGAGTATTACTCCGTACAGGCAATACGAACGTTTGTGTGCCGTTAAATCGGAGAACGGCAATAGCACGAGTATGTACACCGTACACGTAATACGAAGTACGAGTACGAGTACTGCATGCCTCGTAATGCTCGTACGTGCTTGGCGATTCCATGCTGTCAAAGGTTGGACCAATCTTATGGCTTTAGGGGTGTCAGCGTAGCCGCCCTCAGCCCATTCCTCCTTTTTGACGAGTCCCTGTGGGGCCAAAAAAAAGAAAGGGTCAAAAAAACCATTCCCCAAGCGCGCAGCTCCTTTTATTTCTTGTTTTACGACTATTTTTTTGGCATTTCCATACTCGTAAGGTCCCTTGCAGCGATGCAATAATACAAGTTGACACTCCCTGCCCATCTTCTCTCCCTTGTTGTAAAAAGGCACAAAGAAGCCGTTCTTCGTATTCCTACGACCGTGGAGGACGAAGAAACCATGCTGTGATACTCGTAGTCGGTACGGAGTACCATATTATGGGATACTCGTACGTCGTATTACTCGTACTCCGTCCTCATACGCGTTTGCTCCAAAGGCCAGGCACGAACCCCACTCAGGCTCAGCCCTCTTTGATTCTCGAGTGAACGTCGTATTCGTACTACGACGAATTACGGAGTATTACTATTATTACAAAGTCCCTCCCCCCCGTAAATACAGCGCACTGGTACTGGTATTACAACGGTGTTACAACAGTATTATGGAGTGCTCCGAACAGCAGTAAAACTCCGCATGACGAGGCCCAACCCAGCTCTTTATCACTTTGGCTCGTTCTGATCCAACGCAAACGCTTTCTTTATACCAGCCTCGACGCTGAGCGGCTTGATTCTTGTGGCATTTCTCCCCCCCTTGTCTTGGAGCTTTTTTTTTATTGCGTGTCAATTCTTTACTGTCTCTCTCCCTTCAGGTCTTGTCATTCTTTTCAATTTTTCTCTTTCTTGAGCCCCTTCTTTTTCTGCCCCCTTCGCTTCTACTCTCTCCCTCTCTTGGTAACCTGCACCTCTAGAAAGACGCTCCCTTTTCCAGTTCATAAAGACTTATATACTTCAGTCTCATCTATACCTTTTTGTCGACTCCCGTCTTTCGTCGGATCTCCAAGCGATGCAGCAGAGAGCAACAGGTCTTCGCCCTTTGTTACCTTGACATTTCAACTTTTTTTCTTTCTTTTTGCGAAACACGGCCGTCTTTGGGTTTGGAAGTGCTGGTTCGTCTCGTTTTACGGCAAGAAAAAGACACCCCAGCCGAAATAAACCAAGGATCGGCTCTTGATCGACTCTGCTTTTTTTGGGAGGGGCGGTTTTGTCAGGCTTCTGTTACCCGGTTTCGCGGTCGGTCTCAAAGAGAGAAGAAGCCTTTACCAGTATTTCGGGACTCGCCCAATTTACCCGAATCCAGCAGACAGACGCGTCCCGCGCCGGGCAAATAGATTAATTTCGGTTCGGACATCTATATACGGCGCACGAAGCAAGAGGCCGCGGACCTAAAAATTTAAAAAAAAAAAAAAACCCCAACCGGGCTGCAACATAGAGCGAGGAACATGGGCCGCCCCGAGAGCGCATTGATGGATGTGGAGGCCCAGCGCAGCCCTGGCGGCAGCGGCGGCAGCAGCGGCAGCAACGGCGGAAGCAACGGCAGCGTTGGCTCCGATTACAACGAAAAACAATGGGAGAAGCATCTGCCTGTGCCGGGGGGCGCCGACCACGACGGCCGATCTGGCGGCAAGCCGTTCTCGCCAACGGCAACTGCTGCGACCGAATACGCCGTTCCAGCCGCACGCAAATATGCATATCTTGCGGCGTATTTTGCCTGCAACGTCGCTCTGACACTGTACAACAAGGGCATACTGGGGAAGGTGAGTTTTGGGGGAGGGGAGGGGGGTTGGAGCGCTTGGTTCTATCAGCCTCGCCCGTGCAGTTGGGTGGTGGTCTCTTTCCACTCTCGCAAGCTCGCTGCTTACTGACGGCCTCACGCTCTTAGTTCTCGTACCCATGGCTGCTCACGGCCATCCACACCGGCTCGGCCTCCATCGGCTGCTATGTTCTCCAAATGCGCGGCTACGTATCGCGTACCGAGCTGTCGCGGCGTGAGGAGACCATTCTGCTAGCCTTTTCCGTTCTCTTTACCATCAACATTGCCATTTCCAACGTGTCTCTGTATGTTTCTCTCGGCTTCTGTTTCCCGCTGCTATCCGCTCTGCTCTCTTCTCTCTGCCCTCTTGTTCTCTCTCTCTTGACGACCTATGCAAACTCTGCTGTTCCTGGCTAACCAAAGCTCAGGGCGATGGTGTCCATTCCGTTCCACCAAATCATGCGCTCGACCTGCCCTGTCTTCACCGTTCTCATCTACCGCATCCGCTACAAGCGCACCTACTCGACGCGCACCTATCTCTCTCTCATCCCCGTCGTCGCTGGCGTGGCCCTGGCCACGTACGGCGACTACTACTTTACGCCCGCCGGCTTCGTCCTCACTTTCCTCGGCGTGGTTTTGGCATCTGCCAAGGTATGCTGTGATGCTGTCGCTCGGCTCGGCTGGTTTCCCATCCACCCTTGTCCTTTTTTTGTTTTTCTGCCTTTCTCTAACACAACCGTCAGACCGTGGCGACGAACCGGATCATGACCGGCCCGCTCGCCCTCTCGCCGCTCGAAAGCCTGCTGCGCATGTCGCCTCTGGCCTTTGTGCAGGCCCTCGCGTGCGCCTTTCTGTCGGGCGAGATCGCCAGCATCACCTCGGGCTACACCAGCATGGCCGTGAACCCGCGCATGGCCTTGGCCCTGGCCGGCAACGGCGCCCTGGCCCTGGCCCTTAACATTGCCTCGTTCAGCACCAACCGGCAGGCCGGCGCCCTGACCATGACTGTCTGCGGAAACGTCAAGCAGAGCCTGACGGTGCTGTTGGGCATCACCCTGTTTGGCGTGCGCGTGAGCACGGCCAACGGGCTGGGCATGCTGGTGGCCCTGGTGGGCGCCGCCTGGTACAGCAGTGTAGAGCTAAGCGCCAAATCAGGCCGGCGGTAGCGAGCAAAAAGGGCCTACTGAGAGTGCGGTGAGTGTATGAGCAAGAAGGTACCGGCATTATATATATATATATATACAATCATATTAGTCGTTTTGGGGGGAGGGAGGCGAAAAAGGAGTGCAACTGCTCTTCAAGTCATTCTATCGTGTATTTTTAAAGTTCAGGAAGGAGTTCATGAGGGTTTATAGGGTCATGACAAGGCATGCATTTTGTTTAAGGATATGAAAGTGGTTGTGACGACAGGCAACCAGGTCCGCACTCTGTAGAACCACTGTGAATTATCATGTGACCAGTAAACACTCACGTGTTGAGTGAGTACGAGTATCCATACAATGTGGACAATGACACAGCGTCGCACCTTCCGTTGCAGAATCATTCTATATTCATATTCATCCATGACATTTTTTCGTGTCCTTTTTATAAAGCGTGTGCTGGGAAAAAGAGAAAGCACCTTGTGCCGTTCTCTGGGACCATATTTACCCGGCATGGGCAGCTGTATTTTGCCAGACATAGTGTTGGGGAGAAACAACCGGCAAATAGCAGGCCAGATGCCGACAGCGCGAGATTGAGATTCCACGGCCCAGGGTGATAAAGATGGCGAGCAAAAGAAGAGGGGAAAAAAAGAGAGCCAGGAGCTCAACAATGGCTACTAATTGAGTTTTAATACAGAGTGTGTTGTGTATTTGAGCACGCAAATGGCAAGGCGAGAAAGAAGAAACGAGATAGATATCGATGCTAACACGGAAAGCAGCTATTATGAGACATAAAAGAGAGAGTGAATGGAGCACGAATTTCAAACCCCAGAATTCTTCCACTCCCCAATCTTTGTTGAGAGACGACTACGGCACCTAATAGGTGGAGGGATCGATACCCGGCAGGTCGTTGAGCCCTGGGAGCTGTTAGTATGGAGAGGGGTAGGGGGGGTTGGATTATTGTTGTGTGAACTTGGGGGGAGAGAGAGGGCAAAAAAAAAAAAAACTCACAGCTGTCGGTGCCAATGCTCTCGTGGGCCATCTGCTTCTTGGTGCAGGCAATGGCGGCGGCGTTGGACTGGCGGGTCAGGGCGGCGCAGTTGTCGCCGGCGCACTTGGAGTCCATGGCCTTTTGCAGGGCGTCGCCCTTCCAGCCGAAAAGGTAGTCGCCGTGGATGCCGTGGCCGGTCTTGTCGCCGGAGCTCCAGAAGAAGGGCTGGCTGCCGTCGGCGGGCCAGTCGGCCTTGTTGTTGAACTGGCGGGTGTCGAACATGACCTCGTACATGACCTGGGGGATCTTGACGGGGTGGGTGGAGGGGCAGGCGCCGCCGCTCTCAAAGGTGCCGGAGGCCGGGTAGGCAATGTGCGAGCGGTGGTCGGGGCTGTCGGTGTTCTTGCCGTCCCAGCAGGACGGGAAGGTGGTGGTGACGCGCCAGCCGCCGCCGCAGGGGGCCTTGGGGAAGCCGGGCGTGTCGGCGCCCGTGCAGGGCGCGCCGCCAAACGGATTCTGCTGCATGTTGCTCTCGCAGCGGAAGCAGAGGCCGCGCGGCACGGAGCTGGCCTTGCGGTTCATGGGGTCGCCGACAATCATGCGGAAGCCCGGCTTGAAGGCGGTCACCTTGGCCGACGCCTGGTAGCCGCGGATGTAGTAGATGGTGGCGCCGGCCTGCACGCCGAGGCCCAGGTTGGCCACCTGCGGCACCAGCTTGAAGCTGCCGTTGCGCGCCCGGAAGTACACGTTGGCCGTCCAGTAGTTGGAAAAGTCCTGCGAGTACGTGCAGCTGGTGCACGTCGACAGCGTGGGCGGGTCGTGCGACTCCGGCGGCATCGACGCGTTGAACGAGTTGCCGCCCACCACCTGGTGCACGTGGGCCGACGGCGCCAGCCCCGGGTTGACCAGCGGGTCGATCCGGTCAATCGTCAGCTGCGAGCAGCCAAACCGCATCAGCTCCTGCGCCGCCGCCAGCTGCGCCACCGCCGCCGCCGAAACGAGGCCCTTGAGAAGCATCGTGAGTGGATTCGCTAGGTGAGTCTTGGTTGTTGCGATGGGTAAGAGACACAGAGAGACAGAGACGCAGAAACGCAGAAACGCAGGAGACACAGAAGACGCAGAAGACACAGAGACACAGAGAAAAGGAGGGACGGAGAAAAGGCCAAGAGAAGGGAGGGAGGGGGGGAGGCAACGGGCCAGCTTCTGTTTTTATATGCTCACAATGGTGTCCATTGTTCGCTGTTGGGATGGGTGTTCACCTGTGGGAAGCTTCACTCCCGCCCCGTGTGCTTGTTTGGCTAAAACGGCCAATGTTTTTTTTTTTTTTTTCGAGTCCTGTTAATTCGCAGAACTTTGAATTTTTTCTTTCCTTCTCTTTATTGATTAATGATTGATTATGCGTACAGGGGCGGACACAGACCAGGGGTCTATCCAGGAGTCCGCTCGAAGGTCTCCCGGCCTATAGAGAAGCAGTACGAGTACGCGACTTTAACCCGTCTCGTGACAACCGGTTAGGAAGGACAACTGCCGTGGCCTGGCCATTGGCTGTGTTTATTTATTCTAATTCGGCGGTTAATCTATTGCTAAATCTGGGGGCAAATTCTGGGGAAAAAGAAGGATGAAAAAGAAGAGTTAAAAAAAATTTTGTATAGAGGCACAGAGGAGAGACAGATTTGCGAGCAATGTGAAGGAGCCAGACCGAATCAGACAGAAGAGCGAATATAGAGCCGGACTGGCCATTGGACAGAGTTGGACAAGGGAAAGAAGACGCATGTCAAAAATCGTCATTTGTCCACGGAATGTGTCCCTCGCGGACTCCCCAGCATCAAAGCGGCTCGAAACGATCTAGAGCTCTGGATCTTCTGAACACGCATCTTTTCTGCGAGAGAGCCCATCCTAGCGGCAGCCTACACGTCTGCCGACCTCTGTCTATCCTATATATCACTGCTCGTTTGATGACCCGGTACTTTTCATGTCGAGATTTTTGATTTTGATTTTTGATTTTTCTATTTTGATATAGCCCATTGCTTCTTAAATGGCGGTATATTGCAGAGAGAGTTTTCATTTACCAGACATGTCCAGCCCATCCCTTAAGAGTTCTTTCCAGTAGCCATGTACGTATTCTGTGACAATGCCTCTTATTTCGAGTCTACCCTCCCTCCCCCCCATTTTTTTTTAGTTTCTCGCCGTCCTAGGCCGGAGACTTTCTCTTCCGCCAGCAAGAAGGCCTTCTAATATTAGAACCATGGAAAAAAGATGGAGATGACTCGACGTGGCACTCACACCGAATGCCCTTTCATCCGACATTGCATTCTCCCCCGCAGGGCAATATTTCCTGAGCCATTCCCGCCTTGTGCAGCGCTCCTCAAGAAGAGACGAGGAATGGGAATTGCATGTAGAGGGAACACCCAAAGCAGCAAGGCGGCAATTCAAAATGGCTCGGCAGTGGTGCAAAAAAAAAGGCATGCAAAAAGGCCATTGGCGGTGGTGCGAAAAAGGCACGCAAAAAAGGCATTTTATTCTTGTGTCTTTCTCGAGGCCAAGCTTTGTGCCCTCTTTCCCCTGCCAGAACCCGTTTTCATCTGGGACAGTCCCGTTCCGGTTTGCCACCACAATCTATCTCGTCTCACTGTTGGCTGGGCGGCGACGTCGTCTCAAGCTTTGGCTGGCTAGCCCGGCGACGAGCAGTCGTCTGGGTTAAACGCAAAACAAAAAAGGACGATTAAGAAGACGGCAAAAGGAACCCAAAGCAAAAAGCAGGCAGAGAAGTCAGAATCAACAACCATGTCAAAATGAGGCCAAAATCAAAATATGCATGGAAAACCATGTGTAACATTGCTGGATACAATGATTGTCTGCAACACAGCCGTAATATACAAAACACACACGGGTCCCTCCAACGCTGCAGCCGTGCACGCCGGCATGGCCATCCGTCTCGTAAGCCGAAGCAGTCCCGAGGCCGGGCGCGCCCGCCTCGAGCACATTTAGCGGTACACCCATTTCCGCTCCACGGACTTGCCGTAGTTGCCGGTGCCCGTGACCGGCAGGTTGCGTTTTTCCAGCTCCTCGACGATGACCTTCCAGCGGCCGACCATTTTGTGGCGGTCGATGGGCGTGATGCGGCGGCCGTAGACGGCCACGTTGGGCAGGCTTGCCAGGGCGGTGTCGGCATCGTCGGACTGCAGCTCCTGGGCCAGGGTCTTGGGCTTGGGCGGCTTGACGAGGACGCCGACCAGGGCGCCGACCGTGCGCACCGGGACCAGCTGCGCGTCGTGCAGGAGATGGCCGGTCAGCTGGAGAATGCGCTTGGCAATCTGCAAAGCCAGGTGTCAGTGTTGCCCGAGACACGGTAGCAAACGGGGCGGTGTCGAGGAACCAAAAAAACAGCCAGCCGCACCAAAAAACAACTCACCGCAAACTTGAGGGCTGCGTCGTCGAGAGCGACGTCTTTCCACTTGTCGTGGGCCCAGGCACTGAGCAGCTCGTGGGCCTCTGCCGACGACAGGAGCTGGGGCTCCAGCGGCTGCTGCAGCGCGGCGTCGGCGTCTTCCGACGCCAGCCCGGCCACCACCGAGGCGACGTCGCCGCGCAGACCGCCGGCGCCGTCGGTCACCTCGAGAGCCAGCGCCGCATGCAGCTCCTGCGGGCCACCGCGGCTCCAGCGGCCGGCAAGGCCGACCGCGGGCGCCGGATCCGCCGATGCGGCCCCGTGCGTCTTCACAGCCAGCGCCTCAACGACGGCGCGCCGCGCCAGCACCTCCAGCACGGCCGGATCGGTCACCTTTGCCACCGGGGCAAAGCTGTCGCGAAACTCCACGGCCGCGTCCCAGTGGCTGTCGTCCTCCCACCAGCCGTCGAGGCCACCGACCTCCTCCAGCCCCTCGCCCGACTCTGCCGGGACGTATCCCGCATCGACAACCTCGCTGGGCCGGGGCGCCGTCTCGTAGGCGCCCGGCACGCGCAAAACAGGCTCTGGAGAATAAGACAGCCCAGAGGACTCGGCGGACGCCAGCTCGGCTGCGTCGTCGTAGGGTGCTGCGTCTGCTGCGTCTGCTGCGTCCGCTGCGCCTCTTGCTGCCGGCACCGCTGCCCGCCCGTCTGCCGTCTTTGCGTCGTCTGCTTGGCTGCTCGAAACGGGCGATGCACTTAGCCACCGCCGGTGGGCGGCCGGCACCACGTATCTCGATGCCGCCGTTGCTGTTGGTGTTGCGTCCAATGCAGCTGGTCCTCGTGCCGGCAGACAGCAGGGCCGTCTGCGGGAGCAGGCTGCAGCATGGTGGTGGTATGGCTGCTTCTCTCGTTGCCCTCCTTGCCGGTGCAGCTGTGGCGATGTGGAAGGCCGCAACGCTGCAGAGCCAGGCCACCGCCCAGCGTCGGATGAGACGGCCGGCACCCGTCCAAGTGACCGCGGCAGCTGCGGTAGACGGCGCATTGCTTTTATAGGCTGGTGGGGGTTCGAGCGAAAAAAAATGTTCTTTGTGCTCGCTGGTTGCTCCTTTGCTTCTCTCTTTTTTTTCCCCTTATTTTTTTTTTTTTTTTTTTTGGCTTGCAACTCTCGCGAAGAGATGCGAAGCTGCACGTGCACCCACTTGCGCACGGGCCATTTGAATGACTAATTTTAGACACAGTATGTGTTACAGTGCAGAACAACGTCAAGTCCCATGGATACTGTGTTTCTGCCAGACCCCCTGCTTTTACCCTATCTTTTTTTTTCTCGGGTTCGCAGAGGCGTCAAATGCCAGGGGGAGCCGATCAAATAGCCGCAGGTGCCGTGTTACGCTGTAAACGCGACCGGCACTCCATGCCGACCGATACACGATATACACACACACACACAAAAAGAAAGCCGACGAAACCAATGCCGTTGTCGGAGTGAGCACTGCGAGACGTCTTTGCTTGCTCTTTCCCTCTTTTTTTCAATTGTCTCACACGCAGCAGCTGAGCTGGCGAGAGAGCAGTTTCTGTCGTGTCTGTGTGGCCAATCAAAGTGAAGCTTATTGACATGAGTGAGGCCTGCCAGTCGTTGCCAGTCGTTCCTGCTCATTCTTCTCTCCTTGCCCGGCTTCGGTGCAGCCTGCTTGTAGTGGGAGGCTGAACCTGCGGCCATCCTGCCTCCCTGCTCTTCCTGCTCTTCCTACCCCTCCTGCCGTCTTTCTGGGCCAGTACGGGCGGCTGTGGATGGTTTTTTTGTAAGCTCCGCAGCATTGGTTTTTTGCCAATGTTTTGCAGATATAGAAGAAACTAAAAAATCTTCACAGCCTCGGCTACGCTTGTACCTCTCCATACCTCTCCATATCTGCACGATACTTCCCTTGCCCCAGATCTTTTTGACTTTTTTTATATTCACGATCTTAGATTGTCGGGCTTCATTCTTTATTTTCTTTATTTGCCACTGCCTTAGCAAATAGCTGCTTCGGCCTGTTTTAACATCTTTTTTCCTGTCCCGCTTGCTCTGTTTGTTTGCTCTCTTTTTGTTTGCCCAACCTTTTGTCT
The DNA here is from genome assembly GCA_019925385.1 of Raffaelea deltoideospora. Taxonomy (NCBI): domain Eukaryota; kingdom Fungi; phylum Ascomycota; class Sordariomycetes; order Ophiostomatales; family Ophiostomataceae; genus Raffaelea; species Raffaelea deltoideospora. The sequence goes on from JADHKP010000002.1 coordinate 267,725, forward strand.
CTTCCCTCTTCCCCCCCACTGCCAGGACATCTTGCTCTCTCTGCTCTCTAGCGCTCGCCCCCCCCCGCTCCCCCAACCTCAATGCAAACTGCTTCCCTGTCGTGCTCTCGACTAGGCTGTCCTTGAAACAGCTCCTTTCTCCCTCGACTGGCTGTCCTTGAAACAGCTCCTTTCTCCCTCGACCGGCTGTCCTTGAAACAGCTCCTTTCTCCCTCGACTCGTCTCGCCTATGCAGTCGCAGAAGCCGGCCGCCGCAGCTGCGGCTGCTCCGGCTGCCTCGGCCGCCGTCTCGGCGCCCCCGATCCACTACCCCTTCTGGTTTGGCGGCAGTGCCAGCAGCTTGGCGGCCTGCGTAACGCACCCGTTGGATCTTGGTATGTCCCGTTGTGCTCTGTGTGTCCGAGTGCGTTGGGGTGTTTGCTAACAGGCCGAAACAGTCAAGGTGAGAACAGCCGCGCCAGTGCAGTAGCTCCAGAGCTGGAGCTCCAGAGCTCCAGCAGCCCAGCAGCTCCAAGCAGAGAGAGCCGCCTTACCACGGCTGGGCTTCTGGCCTTCTGGCCTTCTCAGCTCTCAACTAACCCCTTCAGGTCCGGCTGCAGATGCGCCACGGCGACATGCCCAAGTCGATGACGGGCACGTTTGTGCACATTGTGCGGAACGAAGGCGTGCGCGGGCTGTACAGCGGGCTGTCGGCGTCGCTGCTGCGGCAGCTGACCTACTCGACGACGCGCTTTGGGCTGTACGAGGCCATCAAGGCCCGCCTGGTCGAGTATGCGGCCGGCAAGGGCGACGACGGCCCGGCCGGCGGCCCGGACGCGCAGCCGCACAAGAAGAAGCCACAGCAGCCGTCGTTCCCGGCCCTGGTGGCAGCCGCCTCGGTGGCCGGCATGGCCGGCGGCTTTGCCGGCAACGCCGCCGACGTGCTCAACGTGCGCATGCAGCACGACTCCGCCCTGCCGCCCGAGCAGCGCCGCGGCTACCGCAACGCCCTCGACGGGCTCGTCCGCCTCGCTCGCGAAGAGGGCCTCGTCCAGGGCTGGTTCCGCGGCGTGTGGCCCAACAGCATGCGCGCCGCCGCCATGACGGCCTCGCAGCTCGCCTCCTACGACGCCGCCAAGCGCCTCCTGCTGGCCACCACGCCGCTGACCGACTCGCTGGCCACCCACTTCATCTCGTCCTTCCTCGCCGGCGTCGCCGCCGCCACCGTCACCAGCCCCATCGACGTCATCAAAACCCGCGTCATGTCCTCCGACGGCGCCCGCCTGTCCACCGTCCTGAGCCAGCTGTACGCCTCCGACGGCCTGCGCTGGATGTTCAAGGGCTGGGTGCCTAGCTTTATCCGTCTGGGCCCGTGAGTCGTTCCTTTGTTGTTGCTGTTGTTGTTGCTTGTTTGGCTGGTCTTGCTTCTTTTTGCTTTGGGGGCTTTTGCTTTGAAAGCATCCTCTATCGCATCTATCGCATCTATCGCATCTGTCCATCTATCCATCTATCCACCTATCCATCTATCTCGCTAACATCCCAGACACACCATCTTCACCTTCCTCTTCCTCGAAGCCCACCGCACCGCCTTTCGCCGCCTGAAAGGCCTCCCAGACCCGGCCTAGAAGCGAGAACCAGCTGGCCGCACGTGCGACTCGGTCCGGCTTCTCTCCGTCTGCGCCCTGCGCCCTACGCCCTACGCCCTCTCATTTCCTTGATCTGCTTTCTTTAGATTTCTCTTTTTTGCTTGCATTAGAATCCCAAGTGCATCGGTCGCGGCGTTGGTTTGTTTGCCCGGAATCGACGCCTCCAGTCTTCCCCAATAGAGCCGTGGCAGCCTGCATTTCCTTGGGTGGTTTTGGTGCTTCCTGATAGAGTAGAAGGCCGGGGCTTTGTTGTGTTTTTGTTTTGTCTTTCTATGTTCTTGGCATGTTCTTTGGGATAATAGAGTGAGCTATATTTTTTTTTCAACTATGTCTCTTGCCATTCTTGCCAAAATGCCGTCTTCCTCCGAGGGGCAAAGAAACAAACAAACAAAAAAAAGACACCCAAAGAAAGCAATGCTTTTACTCGCGACTCTTTCCGATTTCAACAAACGCCTTACTAAAATAAAGACTTGTCGTTTCCGCAACCCAAAAACGCCGCCGCCGCCCAGGACTTTTGTAAAAGTACACGAAAGCAGAGGTTGAGAATATAAAACAAAAAAAAGAAACGGGATAAAGAGATAGAGACTGCCCCCAAAAAGAGCCCCCCCAAAAGCATGCTCCCCAAGTCTAATTACCTTGCTGTTGCTTCGTCGGCGCCATCTTTTCGTTCGATCTTCCCAGCTTCGGCTCGACTGGATGGCCTCCCGCCCGCTCTCAGCTCCAGCCCGACTGGCCCGGATTGCCGTACGGCGTCGTGCCGTACGGCGTCGCCCCGCCCAAGCCCCAGCTGGCCTGGTTGCTGGCCGCGTCGTACGGCGTGGTGTAGCCCGGGGCCTGCCAGGCGTCGCCGGCGCCGGCGCCGTCGGGGCCGTCGCCGCCCACGCCGTTGTACTCGGGCGAGCGCAGCCCGCCAAAGCCGCCGTTGGCATCGCCCAGGCCCATGCTGTCGTTTGCGTTGATTTCGTGGATCAGCGCCGCCAGCTTCTGCTGCAGCGCCTTGATGCCGTTCTGCACAATGGCGTCCGGCTCCATCTGGCCGATCGACTCGATGTCGAAGTAGAAGCGCGACGGCACCGCGTCGTAGTCAAACGGCTCGCCCTCCTGCGGCGGCTCTTCCAGCCGCGCGTTTTCGCTCTTTGGCCTGGGGGGTGTGAGACGAGGCGGAGGAGAGAATGGAAGGGACGAGGCGTCGGAAAGAGAAGGGGAAGGGCAACCAAACAAAAACACTCACCACTCCTTCTCCGGATCCTGCTCGTACCACAGGTCCATGTGGTGCAGTTTGTTGTGCGGGTCGTACTCGAAGCCGACGGCGGCGGTGGGACACCACTTTGCGTGCTCCTTGGCAATGCCCTTCTTGGCAATGCAGGTCATGCTGATCTCCTGGCCCTTGCGCAGCTTTGCAATCATGACGCCCAACCCGTCCGGGTCGCGGATGACGGGCGTGCCCACCCACTGGTTGGGCCGTGCCGGATCCACCACCAGGTCGCGCGCATACACCTTCATGATGTCGTCGCCCGTGCACTTGGCGCGCAGCGTCAGCTTGACCGAGCACAGCTCGCAGTACTGCTCGCAGTCGCAGTCGCGCGAGTACGCCACGTCGTCGGCGTTCTTCGAGTTCAGCGGCACCAGCCCCAGCCGGTGCGCGATAAACTCGTCTGCCAGCACGCTCGTGTTGTCCTCCACCTCCACAATGTCAATCGCAATCGTCGGCACCTCCGCCAGCACAATGCGCCGCAGCGCGTTGGCCAGCGACAGATCCACGTTGGTCAGCTCAAACTTGACGCGCTCCAAGTCGGCCTGCAGAGAGGAGTCAGCGAGCAGTCGAGCAGTCGAGCAGTCCAGCAGTCAAGCAGTCGAGCAGTCCAGCAGCCAAGCAGCCAAGGCAGTAAAGAGCCCAAAGGCCATCGAGCCGTCAGAGAGCACCCAGAAAGCTGCCAGACAGCTGCCCGAAAACACCACAACCATCCGCATCCACGGCAAACCCCAGAGAACTGACCTGTGAGATTTTGACGGCCGGCCCAAACGACTCGCCGTCGTCCATCAACATCGCGTCGTAGTCCATCGCGGCCAGGTCTCGGCGGACTGTGCAGCACTTCCCCGGCTTTGCTGCTCTCAAAAGCCCCCAAAAACCGTCACTCTCCCTCCGGCGACACGGGCGACAGATTTAAGAGCAAAAAAGAGAAACGGAAAAGACGAGGGCCGGGAGGGGTTGCGGTTGTCGTAGTCGTTGCTGTTCACCTGGCGTTTACTTTCATTTTTAATGTATTTTTACAAAGGGCTTTTTGCCAGGGGCAATACTCATGTGGCGTTTTTTGACGGATTTGGATTGGCTGCTGTGGCTGGCGCTTTTCAAACCAAGCACGTGATCTGTTACCTAAGGCGCAGGCGGCATGCTGCGTAAAGCTCTGGTTGGCAGGCGGCTACTGTGCCGGGGAAAGGATGGGTGGGGGAGAAAAAAAAAGCTCTCTTGAGCACAGCCGAAAAAAAATAAAATAAAACGAAATCCGTTAAAATATCGTCGACTCAACAACACAAGACAGCGCACAGTATTATATCCCTCCTCGTCTGAACTGCTCCAGCTTGCCAACCCGCAAAAGCACATACAGCCATGTTGCGTCAATTGACAAGTCCAGCCAAGGCTGTGCGCCTTGCTGCTCGCTTGGCGGCCTCGCCTCACACCACCACAACGACGGCCACTGCGACCACAGCGGCCACCAGAGCTTCGTCTTCCGTCCTTGGCGCACACGCGCGTGCTTTCTCGTCTCCGTCGTCCTCGGCCGGACTGCCCACCCCGTCAGCATCAGCAGCAGCAGCAGCAGTCCGATCAAGACAGCACAGCCGACCGCAGCAGCGACCGGGAGCGGCCTTGGCCCGCCGGTGCTACAGCAACGAGGCGGAGCCAAAGCAGCAGGCACAGGAGGCGTCGGCGGATGCAGCAGGCGAGGCAAAGAAGGCAGGCGGTGCAGCAGCAGCGGGCGAGACGGCGGCAGCGCCGCTGAGCGCGGCTGAAGCGGAGGCGCTGCGGGCGTCTTTGAAAGAAAAAACCGAGGAGGCTCTCAGCTGGAAGGTGAGATGAAAAGAGGAGAGGAGAGGAGAGAGGAGAGAGACAGCCAAAGGAGCGGGCTAAACGGCTTCTTTTCCCGAGTCTGCACGAGTCTGCACGAGTACTGACAATATCTTCCAGGACAAATACCTCCGGTCTGTGGCCGACTTCCGCAACCTGCAGGAACGCACGCAGCGCGACATGAAGGCGGCTCGCGATTTTGCCATTACCCAGTTTGCCAAGGACTTGGTGGACAGCGTCGACAACCTGGACCGCGCGCTGGCCATGGTACCCGAAGGCGCGAAGAAGACGGCCTCGTCGGCAGAGCCGGCAACAACAGCATCCTCAACATCCTCGACATCCGCAACAGAATCGCAGCAACAGCTAAGCCAGGACCTCGTCAACCTGGTCGATGGCCTCAAGATGACCGAGACCGTGCTCCTGCAGACGCTGAAGAAGCACGGCCTGGAGCTCTTTGACCCGGTGGGCGAGAAGTTCAACCCCAACGAGCACGAGGCCACCTTTATGACGCCCATGCCCGACAAGGAGCACAACACCGTCTTCCACACGCAGCAGAAGGGCTTCCGCCTCAACGGGCGCATCCTGCGCGCCGCCAAGGTCGGCGTCGTAAGCAACAAGTAGATGTGGCATAGGCTTGTCGAAATCTGGCAGGCAAGCCTGGCCGGCATATCTGGCTCGGCTGCGTGGTCGAGCGAGGTCGAGCGAGGTCGAGCGAGGTTGAGCGAGGGTCGAGCGAGCGCGACGCCTCCCCTTTCTCGTCGTATCCATCATACCATCCCGACTTTTTTTCCATTCTTGGCTAGCTGATTTGGCGTAAGATATACTGGCGTTCTGGGCGGACATTTAAAAACGACAAAAAGGGCGGTGTTGGCTGTGCACTGAAACAAAAGGAAAACCAATAAAAAAGGATACACTCTTCTCATGAATAGCTGACTGTTTTCGTGGATTTTCTCGGGGATATAATGCTCATGTTTGCTTTGGTCTTGCAAAAAAAGGCCATGCTTTCTGTCGGGGAAGCATGCTTTCTGTCGGGGGAAGCATGCTTTCTGTCGGAGGGAGCATGCTTTCTGTCGGGGGGAGCATGCTTTCTGTCGAGGGGAGGGAGACTGCATACATCTAGCTGTTAATGTGTTCCCTGTACATAAAGCATAGTTCGCCGAAAAGACAGTTTGTGAAAAGAAGAAGCAGAAACAGAAGCAGAGCAGAAATGGACAAACTGGACACACCTGTCGCCTTCACTCCCTTCTCCTGTCTTCTCTCTTCCGCTACTCGCCATTCTCCAGCCGGAGCTGCTCCAACTCTTCGGCGAGCTTGCGTGACGCCGCTGCCGGATCGGCTGCCGCAACTTGCTTGCACAGCCGGGCCAGCCTCGTTTCGCCGTCTCGCAGCCTCCGCCCCAGCACCACGCGCAGCTCGCGCTCTTGCTGCAGACGCACGGCCGCCTGGTGCGCCCGAGCCTGCAGATCCCGCAGCTGCATGGCCACTGCCTGCACAATCCGCTGCTGCCGCCGCCGCTGCCGCCGCTGCCGCCGGCCTTCGCAGTCCGCTTCGTGCTGCGTCTGCACGGCCCGGGCGTCGCGACAGGCTGCCGCCAGGTGCTCCAGCTTGGCCAGCCAGCGCGCCTGCGCCGTCACCGCCGCCTCGGCCCGCTCGTTGCCCACGGCCAGCTCGTCGCGCTCGGCCTGCCACTGGCGGATGGCCGCCCAGCCGCTGTGCAGCTGCTGGAGCACGTCGTCGGCCGTCTTGGCCGAGCCAAAGATGGGCCCGTCGTGGTTGGCAATCGCATCGTCAATGTCGGACTGGGAAGACAGGGTTGTGTCAGAAACCAACAAGCTGGAGGCTGGGGAAAACACACAAAACGCACAAAACACAGAAAACACAGAAAACATACCCATCTAAATGTAGTCACATTTCTGCTCTTCTTTTGTCCGGCTGGCAACTGCGACGATGACCTCGACGCTGGCGATGATTCCGAGGAAGGCGCTGATGCGCTGGACTTGGGCTCGTCGACGCTTCCAAACAGATGGTCGCGCAGCTCTCTGCAAGGCACTGGCGCCATGCGGTGGAAAAGCATGCCAAAGCTGCCCATGTTGCCACTGCCGCTGCCTATGCCGGCCTGTCGTCCTCCATGGTCCTCATGCCTGCCGCCACCACACTCCTGCAGCGACAGACACACCGCCGCGCGCTCGGGAGTCACGCCCGGCGGCGACCAGAGCGCAGACGTTGCCGGCCCCGTCTCAACTCGGTAGATCGGGCTCAGCTCGCTTCCGTCGTCAATGTCGAACTGGCGGCGGCACGTAAACACATTGAGCGGGTGGCTGTCTCGCGCCAGCAGCAGGCGGCTGGGACAGGCTTGTTGTCTCTGGTGCTTTTCTCGCCAGTGCGCGTGCTTGCCGTCTCTCCGTCCGCAGTCATCACCACAATCGCCACGATCACCACGGCCACAGCCAACACAGCCAACACAGCCAAGCCGGCACCTGCCCGCACATCTGCGGTCCAACTTTCTTTTTTCAAAGCGCTCAAAGTCGATAATTTTGTCGGGAGGCGTCATCGGCCGAAGCGACGGCGTCTGGAGGCGAGAGTTGAAAACTTGTGCGTCAGCAATCTTTTTGTCACATTGACACAGCACAATAAGCCACTGCTGCTACTACTCAGGGAGAGCCTGCTCACCGCAGAAACAGCAATTCGAAGATCGCCAACGCTGTTGCGTTTGCAGCCGGCGGCGAGCGCACGAAACATTGCCGGCGAAATGCGGCTTTCTGATGGGTGCCCTTCGTCGTCAGAGACATACGAGCCACTGTCTAGAGCAATGTGTTAGCAGTAAAAGAATGGGAAGCAGAAACGAAACACATTTAACCCAATAACAGGAAAGGTTATGAAAATGCAAGGGGGGGACTGAAAATTTAAAGAGAAAGGAGAGAATAATAGAAACGACGATAAAAAAAAAATCAGATAGAGAAAGAATCAAAGAAGGCTTAATACCACTCGAAATCGGTCCGCAGGCTATGGTCCAGCCCGCGTCCAGCTCAGAATGCTCGAGCTCGTGATCCGCCATGCCGTTATAGCTGGAGTTGCGATCGATCCTGTCGCTGCTGCTGCCGCTGCCACGGTTGCCGTCGCTGTCACCGTAGGAGTCTCTTGCACCGGTGCTGCTGTCGGAAGTGTGCGTTATCCTCTTCCGAGACGACCAGACGACCGGCTTGGCACGTGGCAAATCAAAGAAAAACACCGTCTGTCTGTGATCGTCGGCATCGTCAGCATCCCAGTACCGCTTTTTGCCGCGGCGTCGGCTTTCCTCATGGCCGCTTTCGCCATCTTTGTCACGGTCATCGGCCTCGTCGTCGTCCGTGTCGTCGATTTCGGTATCAAATTCTTCCTCCCTGAGAAGTACTTCATTGATTTGATTCAACATTCTGTTTTTCGTCAGCTTTTGCTTGGAATTTCTTCTTTTTTTCTTGTTCTTTCTTTTCTCCAGTCCTTTTCCCCCATTTCAATCCTCCCTCCCAGCAGCCCGGCTTGACGCACTTGACTTCGTCACGTCCCATAAACCAAACTGGATCGCAATCCTTGCGGCTGCCAAATCGCGATAGCCATTCAAATAAAGGACCCAGCTCAGCGTCCCCCGGCCCTCGCATGGCTTTGTAGGCTTTCATAAACGACATGGTAACCTTGATTGTCGTCCTTGCTGTCTGAGACCCGGCGCTGGACGGCGGCAATGGTAATGCTGACGGCACATCTCGCTGGTGGCCACCTAAACTTGACGCTTCCCCATCACTGCCGGGCCGGTCTTCGCTTTGTCCGTCCATGTTAAGCATCCGTGAGTCTATTGCTGGTTGCACGCCCTGAGCAAAGAAAAGGACACTGTGATGTCGTCCGTCAGGTCGTGAAAGGCCCTGTAATACGGTTCCTCTTCATAAAGCAGAATTTATAAACAAACCCCAAAAGCGTTAAAGAGAATTTGTTAATATACCTCGCTGCTGTTCAAAAGAGGTGGCAACACTCTCGAAACTATCCTCACAATGCGTCAAAAGGGCCAATTTCAACAGTTCCAAAATGACAGACAGCCCATTATATAAACAAAAGTCAAAATACCGTTGCCCAGGCAGAGCTTTGTCAACGGTGACGACACGCTGCGTCATATGCTCGAGACAGGTAAGCAGGCATTGGCAAAAAAAACACAGAGCAATACACAAAATAAAAACAGAAAAAAAAATATTAACAAACAAGCCTAGGCACCAGGCAAGCCAAAATAGTAATCTGCTTCTTTCCCCTGTTTTTGCTATCGTCAAAAGCATCAAATTTGAAAACAAAACCAAACCCTTAAAATATACTAGCCAAGAAATTCAAAAAAAAAAAATCCGTTACTTGGCTCGCTTGCCTCCCTTCTTGCTAGCTGTGGCTTTGCCTTTGCCACGCACCTTTGGTTCATCATCGTCGTCTCCATCATCTTTTGCTGCTCCTTTTTTGGCAGCCCGTTTGGGCTTAGCCTTGGGCTGCTTGATGTACTTGTCTGTCTTCAAGTCCAGCTCATCGTCGTCCTCAGCTTCGGCTGGTTCATTGACGTCGTCGTCGTCTTCTTCGATAGCTTCCTCGAGATCCGGCACATCTCGCTCCACCTTCCTACTAGTGGCCATCACATTGCTCGCTTTCATGAATGGGATCGGATGCGCCATGCCATTGTAACTGTAGAGCGTATCAGCAAAAGGCGAAAGGGAAGGGGAAGGGGTGGGGTGAGAATGAAAAGGAAAAAAATGGAAAGAAAGCAAATGGGAGTAGAAGCAAAACCCTGGCAACTTTTTACGTACAGTCTCGTAAAGGTGGCCTTTGTCTGGGTGTCGATGCTAACTCTGTCCTCACTCTGCGGGCCAACACCCAGTTCCTTGATCGCATCGTAGTCCTCCCGCGTTAAGAAGTAGCCATCCATCAAGTCAATGACTTCAGGAACAGCGTCTTTGCCTTCAACCTCCAGTTTCTTGACCAGCTGGTGCCACAGAACAGGCAAGTACTGCTGCCGAATCTCATTGTGGTCACCCGATGCCCGGAGTCGCATATGTGAATGAATCTCGCGCAAGTACCTGCCTAACTTGCCCGCTTTGCTGTTGTTGCCAAGCCATGACGTAAATGCCGACCCCATCAGCTGTCCTGCAACAAGGCTGGCAGGGCGCACCGTACTAAACACAGCGTGTGTAGGCATCAGGCTCCACTGCTGCTGCGGGCCGTGGATCATGCGATCGACGAGGTCGCCGTCGCTGATGCTCTCCGCTGCACTATCAACCAGTTCCAGGTGTTTGAGGTTCTGTTCTCGCTTTGTGCGCGCGGTGCTGTTCGTGACGGCTGACGGCCGCGTATTGAGATAATTTTCCTGGATCATCAGATAGCTAAATTCGTGATCATTGAAATAAAGCTCGATCTTGTCGTTCAGCGTTGCCTTGCTGGTGGGCGCAAAAAGCCCACCGCCAAGCATCTTTTGGCAGATATCCCAGGGCTTTAGAACCACATGCTTCTCCCACGCCTTCGTCATCGCCTTTCCCTCGTCGTACGACATCGTGGTCTGGTCAAGCTTGGCCGTGGACAGCATGTTAATGATCTGGCGAATGTCCTTGTTCGTGCCCTCGATGAGCGCATCGACAACCTGCGGGGGCAGCTTGAGCCCCTCTCGGTGGCAGATGGTCAAGATGCGCGAGCGTATCTGTTCTACCGTTGGGCGGTTAAACCGGATGTCAAATGCAACGTGATCAAAAGGCCGCATCTTGGGCAGTCGCCGCTCGTTGCAGATCAGAATGAGAGGCACTTCTGTTTTTTTGCAAAACTTGGCCATCGCGCCAATCCCTCCCCGATCACCAGCCGACATGCCGTCCACCTCGTCCATGATCAAAACGACGTTCTTTTTCTCGGCATTGACTTTTTTGCCATCGGGCGCAAAGTAGCCAAGCAATGACGTGTTGTCCATGCTCTCGCCAATACCGTCCTCCACCAGCTTTTTACTCCGTGCATCGCTGGCATTGGTCTCGATAACGTCGTGGTCAGCAAGCTTGGCTGCCAGGTGGGCAGCTGTCGTTTTGCCAATACCCGGTGGGCCTGACAGTATAATAGCACGAGACGACCCCAAAGCGTCTGCACCGCGAAGCTTGAAATCGGCCTTTCTCGCCTTGGGCCAGTTCTTCAGCCAAGCGACAATACGCTCAACCTGTGCCTTGTTTCCGCAAATCTGACTGAGCTGCGTCGGTGCGTACTTGGTGGTCCACAACTGCTGGGAGCTTGGCGTCAGCGTCTTTTGCGGAATTTGCTGAGAGCCTGGAGCACGGGAACTGGCTCCCTGCACGTTTCCTTTCCCATTTGTCGAATTAGGAGGCCCAGCCTTAGGCGCAGCCCGGGCAGCAGCAGCCCTTTCGGCTCTTTCGGCTTCAAGTCGGCGAGCTTCTTCCTCCCTGTCCATTTCTTCGGCCGCCTCCCGGATTTTCTCCTCTTCCTTCTCCTGCTTGAGTCGTGCTTTGTCGGCCTCCTTGCTATCTCCACCACCGGCAGGCAATCGTCGGATGAGCTCAAATAAGCCGTTCTCGTCAATCGTACGAAGACTGAGCTGCTTGATTTTTGCCAGCTTACTTGGACCTGCATCTTGGCCAAGAACGACCCAACTGGTGTTTCTGCTTGGCGCGGTAGTCACCTTGCCTCCGTAGCGCTTCACCAATGCCTGTGCGTCATCTCTGCTAATTGTGTCGAGAAGCCCGGTGAAGACAAAAGTTTGGCCCGCCAAACAGTTGGGTGCCCCTTCAGGTATCTCCACGGCCCCAACATTCGGTGGTTGGACAGAGTTTCCGCCGCCTGCAGCTTTCTTCCTCCAATCAAACTTTGCATTTGCGTCCTTTGGTGGCGGCGACGGCGGCCGGATGGTTGGGATGGAATCCAAAATGGGCTGGACAGAAGAAGGAGCGCCGCCGCCGCCGCCGCCGCCTTCAATCTTCTTTGCCTTTGGTGTCGTTTGTTTCTTCGTCGCAGCCGCCGCCGCTTTCTTGCGCTGCTTGGGAGCTGGAGAGCGATCGCTATCAGAGGATTCCGGATCAGGGCTTTTGCGCTTCTTGCCCACAAGAGACGGTGTGCGATTGCCGGTTCTGGCCGCCGCTGCTGCAGGAGCATTCGCTTTGCCTGCCTTTGCGGCCTTGGAAGGCTTAGCAGCTGCCGCAGCTGCAGCGATGGGCTTGTCGAAACCATCGTCCTCGTCGTCAGAGGAGGCTATCGTGATGGGTTGCTTGCCGCGCGATGCAACCCTCTTTGGCTTGGGAAGATATTGATCTTCGTCGCTGTCGTCCTCGACATAGTCATCGTTTTTCCGCTTGCCTCGTTTTGCGTCGGCAGCAAAAATGTCGCCGTCGTCGTCACCGGCACCGTCGTCAATGAAAGCCCCGTCGTCATCGTCGACGTCGTACGGCTTGTAAGCTTCTGTCGATCTCTTTTTCTTTGCAGGAACGGTATGGCCGTTCTTTGCCGGCTGCGTTGAAGCAGCGGCCGCAGCCGGCGACGAGGCCGTCTGCTTCTTGCGGGGACTAATTCGTATTTCAACTTCCGTTCTTGGAAGGCTCTTCGACGTCGTCTTTTTGGGCGTTGTTTCGGCCTTTGGCTTTCCGGCTCTATCCGAAGCAAAATACTCGCTTGCGGATATTTCGACGCCCTTGACAGGCTCCGGCTCACTGCAGCACCACCATCAGCAAGATAAGTCTATGGACCGCAAAGAACGCAAAGAACGCAAAGAAAGACAATGTAGCTTTGTAACACTGACGTTTTCTTCTTATTTGGAGCGGTCTTGGAAGCTGTTTTTTTCGTTCTGTATCCGGTCAGCAAGAGAGGAGAGATGCAAAGCAGAAGACAAGAACGCAGTCTTCTCAAAGGAGGACATACACGACTGTTTCCTCCTCATCGCTGTCTTCGACAACGTTGCGTCCCTCTGATAGATGAAACATCTAGCATTAGCGGATGACCACGTTTGAAAGGTAAAAAAAAAGAAGGAACATGTAAAACAACAACGTACTGCCGCGAGCCTTCTTCGGGGTAGATTTCTCCTTTTTGGATTCTGGCTTGGCCGGAGGAGCACCAGAGCCTCCTTTGGCGTTGAAAAAAGAGCGGATGTCCGCAGGCATGGTGACAAGCAGCTTGTCTAATCAGGCATGCAATGTCTGGCTGTTGACGGGTGACTTTCAATGTGTGTGGCCAGCAGCAGCACGCAATGTGAAGGATAGGTGGCTTTCGGTCCAAAAAAAGATATTATCTATATGCTCAATGTGTCAACAGCATTTTTCAGTCTGTTTGGCAGTTGCGACACAGCAATGACAGGAAATTTTGGGCAATTGGCACAGGAAGGAAGGAAAAGCCGGGTGGGGTTTCCTCGGAGAATTTGCACTTACGAGTATCAACGCGTTGCCCTTTGGACGCGTCAAAAAAAAACCCACGTTTAATTTAGCGAACGACCACTGTAAACCGGCACCCGCGAACTACTATAAAATTCAATTAGTGATACTCGAGCCACTGAGACCGAGAGTGTGAGTAATAATAATTTTGAGCAGGCTGGTCGTTTCCCGAAGCTCGAGAAGCTGTACTACGAGTCGAATTTGTGAGATTGAATCAAAACTTCAGATAACGAAAATCCACAACCCAAGATCTTGCCGGTTGCTAGCAAAATCGGTCATTTTTCCGAATAGCTAGAAGCCGTTAAGCAGTGGGACGTCCTTTACAGTGGTGGTATCCTTACTCCGTACTTTCGTATTTTGTGCACGAAGACGACACGAGAAACGTGACTTTGCCCAATTTGGTGCCTTGTATACGAGGACAAAAAAAAGTCAGGCTAAGCACATTCGGTCCAAATTTCTCTCGCCGCCCAAAAGTCCAGAGGGCATTTTGCGCATAAAACATTGAGGAGCTCCCAAGGCTCGGAGCTCACCGATTGGCATTTTCTTTCTCTGTTCTAAAGCGGCGTCTTTTCTTGTTGTGGCGCTGCATCTCCTGTATTGCTGTTGTTTTGCCATTAAAAACTCTGTGACAAGCCCTTTGCTGGGCTCGGCGCAGCAGTGTTTGTTTAGTCGACCATGAAGCACAGCGCCGCACCTGCATTGTCGGCTGGGCTTCTGCTCAATGCCTTCCAGAGACTCGCCGTCGGCGGCGGCTTTGGAAGCAGCAGAGGCGGCAGCAGAAATATGAGCAGGAACATAAGTGCAGCAGCACGACGGCCATGCTTGCCCAGCTTAACGGCGACTCGGCCGCATCTTGGACCGGGACTGGGATCAACGTCAAGCACTTCGGCCACCACAGCCAGCGCAACCGGCTCCCCCACCGCACCCGCGGCATCCGCTCTCTCCCACCTCTTCTCTCGAAGACCCTTCTCGGCTTCCGCTGTGGCACGGGGAAACTGGCTGGAGCCAGCCCTCGACCGGCGCCGCCGCATGATGAAGGGCCGCCCACGTGTGCCTACGGGCGGCTCCACCAAAGGCACCACCGTGGTCTGGGGCGACTACGGCCTCCGCATGTGCGACAAGCACCGGCGCATCAGCGCGGCACAGCTCAAGGTGGCTGAAGACACAATCAAGCAGCGGCTCCGTGGCGAGCGATACCGGCTGTACAAGCGGGTGAATTGCAACATTGGCGTCTTCTACAGCGGGAATGAGGTGAGCTCTTTTTTGTTCCTGTTTGTTGTTGGTCTCTTTCTCTTGTACCTCTCTTATTTCTCTCTCTCTCTCTCTCTCTCTCTCCCTCCTCTCTTCTAACCTGTTCAGATGCGCATGGGCAAGGGCAAGGGCTCGTTCGACCATTGGGCGGCACGCGTCTCCGTCAACCACGTCATCTTCGAACTGCGCGGCGCCCTCCACGAACAGATCGTGCGTGACGCATTCCGGCTGGCCGGCAACAAACTGCCAGGGCAGTACGAGTTTGTCAAGAAGGGTGACCCGCCCGTAGTGGGCATCACGAAGCTGGAGGAAGGCCTTTCGCTGGAGGACTTGTGGCGACCCCGGAAGCCTGTCGCAGTCCCCGCCACGCCTCAAGAACCTGCACAAACCAGTACAGCGCCCGATGTGTCCAGCCCAGCGGCTCCATCAGCTTAAACAGCAACCTCGGAAAGCAGAAAGTTTAACTGGCAAGGCATTCTCAAGAAGGAGTTACTGTTGTATATGTAAATAAAAAGAGCCTCACAAACATATGGAAAAAACAAACAATTATTCGAATCTCACGCAGCTGATAACTGCTCCCTTTTTTATTCTTTGTTTTCTTTTTCTTTTTCTTTTTTCTGCCATTGCTGATTGTTGAGCGATCTGGCTGGCTTAGTCACATCAAACATTACGATCACGGAAACAACCACGAGCGTTGTCCGAAGTAATAATAGACAGAACCCGATTTACATCTGTGATACTGGATTGTTTTCAAATAATCGAATACTGCTAGCAGTAATAACAGAAGCCTCGCAGAGAGTAGAAGGAGGAAGTGAAAAAGACCGATTTGGCAAACAGATAAAAACATGTTTTCATGAAAGAATTGGGGCGGAAGGAAAGCCAACACAAAGAATAAAACCAACGGAAAAGGAAGGTTAAAAAGCTGGACAAGGTTGGAAAACAAAGGGGGAAAGAAGGGACATAGAATAAACTAAAGCCTCAAAAGCCCGTGTGGGCAAGCACCGTAAACAAATAGGTAAAAATCTCACCGCCCAACAGTCGAGTGTGAAAGATTCAGTACAGAGAGAAAAAGAGAAGCACACACACACACACACACAAAAGAAAAAAAAACTTGAGTGCTCAACGAGCTACAAAATCCGAGGATCAAGAGAGAAAGAAACATTACTGACATGAACAGACACAAGACCAATAAAAAAAGGAAAAACCCAACAGTAAGCCCACGTAACATTTTGGGAGTAAAAAAAATACTCCAGTGGCTTTCATTTTTTTTTCTCTTTGTCCTTCTACGCGTAAATCACTTTTTCGCGCTCTCCGCAATCTCACGCCGACTCCGTCTTGCTGATCAAGCCGTTGATGCCAGCGCTCGTGGGAGTTGTGGTCTTCAGCTCGCCAGACCCAGAAGCCGAGGCAGGGCCGGCAGAGCCAGAAAGGGCGGCAGTCTTTTTCTCGTCCTCGCCGCTATCGTCATAGTCTTCATCGACATCCACCTTTCGTGCAGCCCGCTCCGGCTCGCTCATGGGCGGCGGAGGTGGCGGGGGCGGCACGTGTTCCAGTCTCTTGCGGTCGTCCTGCGGGTAGTCCTTGGGATCAGGCCCACTCAGAGGGCCATCATGCATATGGCTCGCTGACTGTGGTCCGGACTGCATGGGCGGCAGGTGGCTGGACATGGAATGAGTTGGCTGGTGATGGGCGGCATCTGATGGATGGTAGTCGTTGTTGCCGTGGCGCTGCTGCTGCTGCTGCTGCTCCTCAGCCCGACGCTGGTCGTCAAATCGCCGTTGGTCCTCGGCGCGACGCTGGTCTTCGAACCGACGGGCCTCCGACGAGTTACGCCGATATGGCTCACGGGGAGGCGTAGAAGGACGGCGGTGGCGAATGTCATCCAAGCGGGCTCGCGCCTCCTCGGACGCCGGCTTCTTGGTGGACGTTGGTTCTTCGTCCCATTCACGGATCCGCTTTGGGCCCGCAGCCGACCCGTCGTGATCACGATGCATGCCCATGTCAGGCGGCATATGGGATTGGGGTGGCGGGGGCGGCGGGCCAGCATCCATGGAGCCCTGCACATTCGATTCCGGATGCGAGTACGGTGCCTGGTGCTGAGGGTAGGCAGACTTGGGCGATGGCATGCGGTTGTCGTGAGCAGGACGCTGGTCGTTCCGCGGGCTCGAGGGACGGTGATACATCATCGGACTCCGTCCCGACGAAGGAGTCGGTGGATGAGGTCCGTTTGCTCCGTTGCTGGAGGACATTGCCGTAGGTGCAGGGCCAATGTAGTTCGGGTTCTGCACCCGTGGTTGCGAAGGTTGTGGCGGCGGCGCTTGTTGCTGCTGCTGCTGCTGCTGAGGCGGCGGCGGCGGCGGCCCATAGTGCGAAGATGGATGTGGGGGAGGCGACCGTCGCATGGAACCGCCGGGAGCTGGAGCCGGCCCGCCCATGGAAGGAGGGCCACCTGGACCATTCGGTCCCTGGCGACCCTGGTCAGGGTAAGGACGTAGCTGCTGTTCCTGTCGGGGGCTCGGCTGGCGGGCAGGCGGCGGCGCAGGTCCGCGGTACGGCTCTCGCGAATCAAACGGATTTGGCGGTTGGGGAGGAGGGTTCATCTCCGACAGGCGGCCCCACCCGTTCGAACCAGGACCGGGTGGTGGCGGAGGGCCGTTCATGGGCGCAGGCTGTTGAGGAGCGGAGCCTGCCCATTGGGGGCCCGGAGGTCCAACAGCGTTTGTCTGATAAGCATGCGGGTGGACGTCCGTGGGCATAGGGGCGGTTCCGACGCCATTGGAAGAGCCGCTGCGGAGCAACTGCAACCTAGCCTTGATATGAGGGTTGTTTGGGTCAAGCTCTGCAGCTCGCTGATATGCATCGAGCGCATCGCTGATCTGGTTGTTGCACGATTCGTACTATGAGATTGTTAATATAAAGCACCGACGAAGCAATATCGTCCAGGGGAACAAACTGGACGGCGACAGTCCAAAAGTACACATACCAAAGTGCCCAGGTCATACCAGACCTCGGAAATAAACGGGTTGAGTCGGATGGCGCGAGAGTAGGCATCTAGAGCATCCCGGTATTGGTTGATCTGGTAATAGAGAACACCGATAGAGCACCAGAAGGTAGGATTGCGACCCTCCCGATACACGGCCTGCTGGTATGCTTCATATGCCTTGGGGTACTTCTGCTGGGACATGTAGCAGCGACCAAGGAGATACCAGCTCTGGGCATCGTTGTTATCTATAGAGTGATAGCGGTTAGTGAAATGCAATGGCAACGCGCACAGGCAGGTATCAATGCTATTCTCTTATGATTTGGCACTCACCAGCTGCCACAGATTTTTCGAGATACTCAATGGCACGATCCTGGCTGGAAAAGCTGTTCTGGTTATGATATAACCAGCCCAGCTGTTGAAGCACCTTGGCGTGGTTGGGGTCGCGCTCAAGAACACGCTGGTAGGCAGACTTGGCCTTGTCAAACTGTAAAGCAAACAGTAGTGAGCTGACTGTTACAATGCGCGTGTTCGTGCACACGAGAGAAAATGGAGAGTGGAAACTTACGTCCTTCTGCTGCTCATAGACGTGGCCAATCTGGAACCAGATGTCTTCCTCTGTCAGAGGAGGAGGCGGCGAGTTGACAATATACTTGAAGCACTAGATTACAGGTGAAGATGCAGTCAGTTTCAACTCACTGAGGTGTAGAGTTGGGCTAATAACACAAGATGAAAAACTCACCTCGAGGCTCTGGTTGTATTTTTGCTGTTGCTTGTATATTATGCCGAGGCGGAAATAGATTTCGTTGGCCTTCTCGAAATCGGGCTGCATAGACATGACTTGGGAAAAGGCTTCCTCGGCGTGGTCCAAAGAGCCATAGCGATCATACAGTATGCCAATGCCATACCAGAGCTTGGGTTCCTAATAAAAAAAACCGAGTTAGCACAAGACGCGGGGACTTTGGACGCAACCTTGAATAAATAGAGAAAGGGGGAAAAAAATTATTGTTAAAAGTTAAAACATACCTTTGGGTTTCTCAAGTTCACCAGAGCAGACTGGTAAGCAGCATACGCCTGTTGAAGGTCGTCCATCATCAGGTAGCAGTGGCCTATTGATAGTCAAGAATTAGACAAGGCAAATATAAAGAAGGCCGCCCCCCTCGCAAAAAGAAAGCCGTCAACAACTGTCTGAAAATATTCCTTACCAAGGCTTCCCCAAACTTCGCCATTGTTTTGGTCCAGCTTCAGTATAGCTTGAAGGTACTCGATGGCCTTGGGAAAATCTTCGCGTGTTCGTAGAATGAGGCTGATGGCGTTCATGGCCGGGATCGACTGGGGATTGGCGCGAAGGGCATGTTCGTAAGCGCTCATGGCTTCATCCGAGTTCCCGAGAAGTTCAGCGAACGAGCCTACAGATCCCCACCACGGTTAGCAATGCTTTCCTTTGTACTCAAAAGGCTGAACAAAATGGATCTGTCCTTCTACGCACCAAGTTGCATCCAGACAGCTTCGTTCATGGAGCTGATCTGGCGCGAAGGCGCATAGTTGGCCGGCGGCGGTGGAGGGCCGGACGCCGGACCGGAATGCCCATGATGCATATGCATCTGCATGGTGGGAGATGGGTGATGCTGGGCCATAGTGGCGATGATTCGCGGAGGCCGGTCGTTGACGCGAGAAGAAACGCGGGCGATGAAAGAAGCGAATCTGAAGTCGAATTTGACGACCTCAGCTCGGCAAAGCGCACGTAAGGAGAGGCCGCAAACTGCACACTTGCAATGAATTCTTGCAGCTCAAAGCCGAGATAGAAAGGCAAGAACCAGATCCCGGGCTCTTCTCGAAGTGTATGGCAAACGCCGCGAGGAGAGCACCGGACCACTGAACAAAAAAATACTCCGAAGCAAAGAAAGGGAGAAGGTTGAAAACGACGATTCTGACGTGCCGAATAATTTGCAGAGAAGAACAAATTACTGGCAGCCAAGCCGACAAAGAAAAAAAAAGGAAAAAACAGAAAATAGAAAACAGAAAAGCAAGGAAGAAGTGAAGCAGATTAGCCAGATGGGATCTGAGCTGCCAAAATCTAAAAGAGGGGGTTTCGATTGATGGCCAAGTTGTCTGCCAACGCGATGGTGATGCGCTGGTAAAAAAGTGTGAGGGAGAAGGAAGAGAAGAGAAAAGCAGCGCAAAAGGGGGGGGTGAGGGATAAGAAGGAAGGCACGAAAAAGGACCAGGCGAAGCTGGGGTGGGATTTTGGTGCGAGGGAGTTAGTATTAAAAAAGTATGGACACGAGAATGGGAGAGAGAGAGAGAGGCTAAGTTGGCTAGAATGGCGGAGAAGAAGGGAATGAGAGATGGGTTTTTTCCCCCGGATGAAGAGGAGAAAGGAGAGAGGAGAGAAACAGAAGAGCGTTTGCACGGAAGGCAAGAAAGACGAAAGGATGGGGGGGGAAAGCGCGAGGAAGGCACCACAAGCAAGTTAGCAACGAGTGGCGGAGGGCGGGAAATGGTGCAAAGATTGGTTTTCTGGGCTCGTTGTCTGGGCTTTTGGGGGTTGGTTTGGCTGCGGCGTCGTAACTACCCTTACCCACGAGCTCTTTTTTTTACCTATTTTATGTCCGTATGTTAGCGTATTTTTGGTTTTACTTAATTTATTTGTTGTTTTCTTTTTTTCCAGCGTTGACGCTTTGCAGGGATGCTTGCTAGTTTTCTGGGTGATGGGTGGTGGATGGGTGGGAGTGGATCTAACCTGTGGCTCCCTTCCAAAGGCAGGTACTCCCCCCCCCCCGCCCCAGTCGCTCCGGAGTTGCGGGAACAACAGCACATGCGGCCACTACCTGGTGGTACTTCTAAGTTTGCCCCAGCACACCCAAACCTTGCCTCCCACTTTGGTTAGCCTTCTCTTGTTCTCCTTCCTTCCCCCCCCACCACTCCAAACACCAACGTCGTAATATTCTTACTCCCGTACTCCTACGACGTACGGAGTACTCGTACTTCGTACATTGTATCATACGAAAATATGCGCCACATTGTCCAGTCTCACTGCTTACTTCGGCCATGAGAGCCGCCACAGACAAAAGTATCCGCACCTGCATCGCCAGCCACCAGCACACCAACTGCCATCGACTACGATGTATGATGTATTACAGAGTCAGGATATCCATATGGATACGCCGTAAGGAAGTGTGGGATACGACGGTCGAAAGAGCAACAAGCTAATACACAGCACGAGACAGATGTCTTTTGTGCATGCCCACCAAATTCGCCATCGCTCGATTAGTGCCAGGAAGTGGCCCGTGCACGCACTGACTGAACGGCGGGCACCGTCAAGGGCATTCTGTGCCGCTCTGGCGGTCGTTTTGTTTCGTTTTGGCAGTCCCGCTTTCGTCTCATACCTCGAACAAAATTTTAATTTTAGGCAACTGTTCGGTGTCAGCATTTTGTTTAGTTTCCAAATATGAGAGCATCGTTGCTTCTTTATCTTCTTCTCTCCATTCTTTTCTTTTTTTTGTTGTTTTCTTTTTTTTGTTTTCTTTTTTTTTCTTTTTGCTTATTTCGACGGCTTGAATTTTTTTCCCCTTATGGTTGTCGTTGCATCACACCTTCGGCAGTTTCTTTGCTCAGCACCATAAGCGGCTCGTAAGACGCATTAAGAAAGAAAGAAAGAAAAGAGGAAAGAACGAAATTTGGCAGTAATAAAATCGACCAAGAAAAGTATTCCGACGGCATTTGGGCCGTCACGACGTCCTGATCTCTCAGCCGTCTCTGTGCTCTGGACGAAGTAAGTATGGATACGGTCTCATCATATCCTTACTATTCCTTACATTTTTCTTCGTAGAGGACGAACGAAGGTGGGCAGTGCCGATAATATCCATAACTCGTACAGTTACTCGTATATCGCAATGCAGTACGGCTGACCAA
Organism: Raffaelea deltoideospora; assembly: GCA_019925385.1. Taxonomy (NCBI): domain Eukaryota; kingdom Fungi; phylum Ascomycota; class Sordariomycetes; order Ophiostomatales; family Ophiostomataceae; genus Raffaelea; species Raffaelea deltoideospora. The sequence goes on from JADHKP010000002.1 coordinate 288,959, forward strand.
ACTAGACGGTACGATAAACCTTTCCGAGGCCACGCCAAAGAGAAATACGACGTATTACACGTACATCGTATATCCATACGGCAGGCACAGAAGGAAAAGAAGAACTGCAGCGTTATGGAGTAATCGACTTTGTACCCCGAAGTACCACCGACAGGGGCTGCTTGTTGCTGAAACTTGGCTCGACTTCCAATAATTTACGGTCGTAGGGTCTTTGTCCTATCCGAGACACACACACCCCCCTTTCATATTTTTTCTTACGCCCCCCCCCCTTTTGCTCGGCAGGCCCAGACGAGACGGGGCACAAGAACATCTGCGAGAACGAGCAACGACATGCGGTGGGTGGGTACGGTGGGTACGGTGGATATGTGGGTGGTCCTTTACTCGTCGTACTTCACTCCGTAGTGCCACACAGCGTATTACGCGACGTACGAAGCATAGCTGGGTTGTACGGAGTGCTGTGCACACCCCTCCCCGTATCTTAACGTGCACTGTTAATACCACCGTACGGTTAGTCTCAATGTCATACCGTCGTGCTTGCTCCCCACTCACCCACTCACCCACTCGCCCCACCTTTCCGGGAATGGCGAACTGGAATACAAAATACGTCGTACCATACGGAGTATCCATACACTGCAAAAAATACATGGACGAAGCATTTACCGGCGTACGACGTACGAACGACCATTTAACCCCTTGCTAAACGCCATCCGCCTCTGCCCCCCCTTCTCCGATGCTGCAAGCTGTCGGTGCGGCCGCTGCTGACCGCTGCACCTGTCTCTTCTTATTCCTCCCTTCATTCTTGTATCCTGCCCTTTTTTTTTTCGCGACAATGGCCCCGTTGCTTTTTAATGTTCCGGTGTACGAAGTAATACTTTCTAGATTCTCGGCTGTTCTTGGTCCTTTGTTTTTTTTTTTTTTTTCTCCTCTCTTTTTTACTTTGTGATAATCTCTCTTCAGATTGCGTTGAAGTGACTAGCGATAGATTTGACATTCCCCGGACAAGCACGAAGATCGCAGTGGGATAGAGCTATTTTCTCGCCTTGTCTTCTTTGTTTCATCTCGTGACGCTGCGATGATGTGTCACAAAAATGAGCTAGTAATATCAAAGTACGCTGTATTACGACGCACTGCTCCGCACCCCCGTAGTTGCTGTATCACAGAGCAAAAAGCAGAATGCAAAAATATTACCATGTAATATGGTGTACAAATTCAGCAAGAACCCTCCTTCCCCCTTCCCAAAATGTCGTTGAATCATGACAAACGACCTTTTACTTAAATCCCGCCGACAACAAAAGCGCCGAATTTTTGTCCCTTTTGTTCGCTTGCTGTGAGGCGTGGCCCACCAACCAGCGGTTGGATATAAAGGCGAAAAAAATACGAGAACAATGCGAAGGCGGGAGAGGAAGAAGGGTTCGTCACTTTTGCGCTTTCTCCGAGCGAAGTAATACGGCGCTTCCTGTCTGTTGGTTCTCGACCCACCAAAATGAAAGCCCGCCAACGCATCAACACGCCAACTCCCCTCACACGAGAGAGTAGCAGGGCATGGCATCTTATCTTGGCCGTCCATCGTATGCTGCGGCTCGTTCGCTAAAGAAGCTATTTGAGGGGCGAGCCATGCCATGTACGAGTACGAAGTACATACTCGTACTGTTAGTGAAATATATGGCAAGAAGCGTCCGCCACTAACATGAGCTGAATCGCATGGCACAAAAGACAACCACGGGGAGTACTACGAGTAAGTTTTGACGTATTCAACAGAAGCGAAACGGCAAAAAAAAGGAGGGGAGGAGAAAATGGATAAAATAAAAAAAAGAAGCGGTGCAAGCACATCGCTGGTGACGTAAGTTGTCTTCATCTGGGATTTATACCACCCTGTTTTGCTTAATGCTTCTACGAGCAGTCCTCGTATTGCTCCGTGATACGCCGCAGAGGCTGCCGCTCTTGAAGCAACAGGTCAATAACGGAGGTTGCATCGACAGCCCACCCTGCTCTGTCTCGTCCCGAAACCCATGTTGGCGCCAATATGGGCGATATATCGACGGGTGGTATTCTGGCACGGAGGTGGATTGCAAGAGTCGTGTGCACACTGATGAAAGGCCCATACGTACGAGTAAATTGCTCAACCGAAGATGGGGGGCAGGTTGTCAAAGCCGGCCGGCGTGATATTATGGAACGCTAGTTGCGGTATGTCAGAGACAGAAAATGTGTGTGTAAATAGTGTAAATAAACGAACAGGCTGCTGCGTTACTCGTAAGTGGAAACATAAATCTGGCAATCTAACAAAGATAGCAGGTAAATGATGCGTGTTATCGTTGAGGTTCCGGTGATTTAATATTGCGACTATCAAATGGAAATATGCGTAGCCGTCCCCAAACTCAAATTATATTATGGCCAATCTATGGAGTATTATATACGTTGTATACGTGAATATAGAACGGCAATATCCTCCCCGCGTATCCTCCGTTAGACTCGTCTCCCATCGTCTCCGTTCGGTTTCGGTATGTGTGTCGTTCTAGCCTGCGTGCCCGCATATGGCCTTCCCGTCCCTTGTTGCTGCTTACGTTGTAATACGTCGTATGTAGCCGCCTCCTCCATTCCCCCCCTTTCCGGCCCCCCTTCTTCCCCCATTCTCCATCTTTTATTTTATCCTGTAAAGTCGACTACATCAAGAAAGCTGTTGTCCTTGCTGAGGAATCAGGACGCCCTTGCTCCCTTTTTTTTGGTTTTCACTGCCGAGGGACTTGCCTTGTCCGAAGAACGAGATAAGTGTGTTTGTTGTTTGGAAAGAAACGGGCAGGCTGGACACCGACCCTTCCCGCCAAATGGCTAACTGCTACGGTGGGCAATTGTCGCACAGGTTGCAGAGGAGTGTTACGAAGCAGAACAGTGTAGCACGAGAATTTCTCTCAAAAACGATTCTCCCGGCCTACGACGTACGAGTACTCGTATGCGGTTCCTATGGTATGACAGCAAGGTGCTTAAACGGGTAAAGGCCGCTTGCACGGTAGGACGTTACAGCAACACGTGCACATAGATGCTGTGCTACGTGTTATGACTTTGCAAGCTTCACGAGTAATATTACGAGTTACATATTGTACTCCGTACTCGTATGCGTCTAGCTGTGTCTTTGTGTCTGCACTACGTATTACTCGTGCACATGCGCACGGAGTCTGCAGACACGCTTGCATATGCTCTGTGTCCCCCCAAAGCCCTCATGCTGTGCTCGTATCTGGCACAGTAGCACAAAGACAAGTGGCAGTAGGCTGGCTACGATGCCGCGCTTTTTTTGGTCACCGAAAAAAAAGAAAGAAGAAAATTCGCCTGCTATTACTTCTTGACAAGCTCGCACAATGGCTCTCTGCTTATGTGTGTGCCTTTTGACTCTCTTGTCTCTTTTGCCTCTTTTGATTCTTTTTTGTCTTTTAACTTTTGCATGTCTCCCGCAGTACGTCGTAGTCTCTCCTGTCCCTTGGCTTTCTGGCCTCCTTTTCTCTCGCGCTTCTCTGGTCACTCTTAACCCCCCTTGCCTCTATGGTCTTTCTCCCCTCTCTTTCCTGCCTCTCTTCCTCATCGCGCGACCCTGCGGAGAGATACGGCCACTGGGGGGTTGTAATTGGACAAGCACACACACACACACTCACAAATCCAGACTTGTGATACCTACTCATACTCGTACTCTGTTTATCACCACCCCACCCCTCTTTCTTTTTTTTGCACCATTTCGGTGATCCTGCTCTTCCCACATTGCGATCACCAACCACTTCCCCCTTGCTCCGTGCGTCGTTCGCCTAAACCCAGCGCTCAGCACGAGCAAGAGATTTGGCGCACGGCAATAATGGTATCGGGGTTGTTTACACTATATTGCGACTGCGTGGATGCATGATTATTTGACGGGGGGGAAAAAGAAAAGCAAAAATTAAGCGAAGAAGGCAAGAACAGCAGAAAGAGAAGGAATAATTGCTCACGGCTTTTAAAATCACACACAATGTACGACGTATTACCCATGCAAACTTGAAAGCTGATAATGAGGGATATGGCGGCGTTATTTTGTTGGCCTTCCGTGATGTGGTGAGTGCTGTTCTCTCAGAGTATCCATATTCTTACGTGGTACAAAATACTCGTACGCAAGTATTATTACTATTGTGGTTTGCGTCTCACAGTTCTCCGTAATAATAGTAAGTGGCTTGGGTAAGGTGAAAAACAAAGCACCCGCCTGTGCAAGGGCTGGCCGGCCGAAAAAAAGGGGAGAAACAGCCTGGAAGGTGCCGCTGATGAAGCCCACAATGGAAGGTAACAAAAGGGGGCGTGGTGTTTTTGGTCCAAAAGGGGCCTTTTAGTGGTTCTCGTTCAGTGGTACCCGGAGATAAAGAGTTATATGACTCCATAAATAGGGAGGAGGCAGAAAGAAGCAAAACACTATTTTTCCCAGCTAGGCTAGCCGACGGGGTTCTCTCTGCCCAGACAGTAAATGCAGGGCAGAACAGAAACAAAAAGGTGATTTACCGACAAACGAGAACAAAAGCCTTGACAGGAATCTAGAATTAAGTGTTGACGTAAACAATTCACGACTGAAAGAGGCGGGACCGACGAACCAAGAACGAATATGAAAGATAATCAACGAGTTCCTGAGTAACACACGATTGCTTTTTTTCTGTGGGAGGATCTTACTGCATGAGACCCATTGAAGTAGCCCGGAGTATTTTATTCTGCTGTCGCGTGAGTACTCGTATTACGGAGAAACTTGGCACTTCGGAGCCTGAGCTCGGGAGTATGCGCGAAATACCTGTGCGAGTAAGGAGCGCCCCGTACGTCGTCTCGTATCTATAGTCAATTCTCCCATAATACGGAGTAGACACAGCCGCAGTACAACACACTCGTATACGACGTACAGTATGAGTATTAAAACACACGTAGGATGTATTACTAAGTACATGGGTATTGTATCCTTTTTTTGTCTCTACCTTTACTCGTAAGCTAGGAACGCTTTGGCCATAAGCCACGTGCCATGTGCCAGAACAGTCGACCTTACGCGACTTTGTACTCCGTACTCATATCCTAATATACAGATACAAAAGCAAAAGCGCCTTGAGATGTCAATTGGAACGAGTCTGGTGCGTGCAAAGTTGCACGTAGGGCGGCGGAGGCACGTTCGAGCATGCAATGTAATACTCGTACTGATACTCTTTTGTTATCTTATTGATGCTCTCAGCAAACAAAGTACACATCATCTGCAGAGTAAGCATTTCGCTGGCAATATACTTCAAACGCAACGACGACCCGACTGTGTCTGTAGATGTTTTGGAGAGTTTTCTTCCTCAGCTAAACCGTCGGCAATGTGAGAAAGTCTGTAATCAGGGCCCTGGACCAAAGATTCCTGCTCCTCTTGTTCCGCGATCGCGCAGCGAGCCAAACGCAGAACTCCCCGTTATGAATGGGCTCGTATTTGTGGCTAGATCCGAAGAGCGGTAACAGCCTTTCAGCAGCCCCGCACCTGGTGGAAGACGTAAGGGACTTGCCTAACAGGGGGGGGAGGGCCAAGAACAAGCGTCATCGAAACAAAACAGATAAAAGGAGAAGAGGAAAAGAAGCGCCTTCACAGTCAAACGAAACTTGCAGACGGCATATGCAGCAAAAGTGGATTTCTGTTTTGTCTCTCTGTCTCCCTGCCTCTTTGACTCTGTCTCTCTGTTTATGTCTCTCAGTCTCCGTCTCTCCATCCTCCATCTCTGTCTCTCTCTCTTTCTCTCTCTCGAAAGGTACTAGTTAAATTTTAGCATAAAAGCCATAAACACAAATGGGACCTTTCTCAGCCGTAAACGAGGCGCAGAAAATGAATAAGATAAGCCAAGTGGAACATGAGAAACACATGAGCACTTTTTTGGACACCGGGGGGCGGAAGGGAGGGTAGAGATGTCTTTTTTGGGGGGGGGGAGCGGTTGCCTCTTTTCTTTTTTTTTTTTTTTTTCAACATTCCAGATCTTCGCAAGCATACGGAGTACTCGTACGTCGTACTCCGTACTCCGTATTCCTCCGTGCAGGGTCGGGCGTGTCCACTTACAGGGGGGACTGGAACGTGATTGACATGTGCATATTCGACTTGCTACACCGCAATTTCCACATGCCTTTTTTTAGGGAATGTTTTCTTGCTCGCCGTCAGCCTGCTGGCTCAGAGGCTGAGCCGACGCAGCTTTGCAACAGCAAAGTCGTACCGATTGTGCTCAGGCTGCTCACACTGCTGCTCGTTCGACATCGTATTAGCACGCCTCTCAGGCCGACGCTTTTCTGTGCATTTGCCACATCTCAGCAGTCTCTGCTTTCTTGGTGGACGAGATGTGCAGTGCCTTTTCGGAATGGGATGATGGAAGAGATGCTGGGGCGTCGATCCGACTTCCTTGGCGGTCGAACGAGATCGCATGTCGTATGGTTACGGGGCACAAAAGCACGGAGCAGGACGAGTTACAGGGCAAATAAACAGTGCCAAGTAATATTACTCCGTAATACTCGTACTCCTGCAAGTGTTGGGAAACACATCTCTGTCGTCTTTTCCGTCGTCTTTACGCGCGATGTGCGCTGCATGCAGAGCCGACGAGCATTACGAGTATGGATACAGGGCAATAGCAACCGTACGAGTACGAGCACGCACAGAAAAACAGAAAGACGGCGGGCGGGAAATTGGGTGGATGGCGATCTGCGGTTTCACGATTTTCCTTGTCCCTTAAAGACGCGGTCCGCCCCCTTTTTTTTTTATCCTTCCCTTGCTGATCAAGAACCTGGCACGAGAGCGATGGTGGGCTAGAAGCACAAGCACAGGGTATTACGGAGTACGAGTATGTATGTATCCATACTCCGTACTTTTGTATCTTGCTTCGGTACTCCGTAAGAGAGCAGCAAAACAGGGGGAGGAAGGCTTCTGTTTATGTCTTATGTGAACATTTAACTCTATGGTGACCCTTTTCTCTTTTTGAAAGCTACGCCCACCTTAACGGTCTCGGCCACCTTTTGCGCTTACCCGCTTAGCCCCATGCCTAAAGAAAGCAATAAGAGTAAGAACGCACGGCATGAGAAATGCGCAATTTAGGGAGGTTTGGCCAAGCGAGTTTTGAGGAATGGGCTGGCGCCCACAACTGAAGTGAATCGGCGCAACCCGAGACTGTGCATTGTCCTCATCAAAAGTCAAAAAGTCGCCTTAAGGAGTAATGTGCAGCCTTCCAGCTGGCCATGTTGAGTATTGGGGTGGCTGGGAACAGGCAGACTTGGGGAAGAGGGGCGGGGTTACCGAAGATTTATGAGTATGTTTTTAGTGCCTTCGCGATGGTAAGGGGTTTAATTGCTCCGTAGATCGTATTACTCCCTATTGATACTCTGTAATGCTCACTACGAGTATTAGAAGGATCCTTTGGCGTGCGGTGCCCAGCTTGCTTGACGAGTCGTCAAATGAGAGGGACAAAGTACGAGAGAAGGATGCAAGTTACATCGGAGTTGCAGCAAATAATAGCAGCCCCATCTCTTGCGAGTAAGCAGACGTCGGAGCACTGGTGTGTTTATTACGGAGAGCACTCCGTGCGCCTCACCCAGTGGATAGCGCCAGGCCCACCGTTCTGCACCCCCAAGGCGCGGCTGGAAAAGAAAACTTGCAATGCAGAGGGCGAGGGAGGGGAAGGGCCCGGCCGGGGCAGCGGAGGAGAGCGATGTGCAGGCAAGGCAGGCAGTCGTCGCTGCAGCGGGGGCGCCAGCTTTTTGCTAGGGGCTATTATTTCCCTTTCCGCCGTAGTCATTCGTTGTCCAACGGAACGCCAAAAAAAGTCGCGCCCCATACGAGTATCCATACGGAGTACATACGACGAAAAAGACCGTACGATGTGTCCTCCGCATGCCCCTGCCCATCGCTTGCATGAAAATAGTGCAGGAAGCATTAGGGAGCAATGGCGTTGTCAGGTGTATGGATGGTAGCCAATCCTGACGATATCTCGCCTGCAGAGAGCTATTGTGTGTTGCATTTGGGCAAACGCGGGCGCTCTCATTGTTGTATGGATATAGCTCCTATTTGGCTAGGGAAGCCTCTCTCTGCCTGGGCATCGTTTTTGCGGTTTTGCGGTTTGCGGTTTTGCGTCCTTGCGTCCTTGTGTGCTTGTGTGCTTGTGTGCTTCTTGCACGTTTCTGTCAGCTTGCACAAAGTATGGGGGAGTGTAAAGCCAAGCATTGCCAAACTCTGCTTCCCCATTATTCTCTATCCCATTCTGTGTGGGCTTGTCTCGGGCCCGCCAGGCAATGGAGGCCAGAATGCAAATACGCTCCCCCCTCAACATGCCAGTTTGCAGGGCTGGCCACGGAAGCCTGGACTCTGGCCATGCGAGCTATGTCTTTGCAACACCTCTCGCGATGCTGCTTCGTTGTCGTCGTGTGTCGTTTGCCCCCCCCCCCCCCCCCCACCTCCCCCCCGTGCATCTGCAACCCCATCTCTGGATACTCGTATACAGAGTACGGAGTATTACGGAATAACCCTGCGACCAGACTGCAGACCATCCTCCTGCTGGGCAGCAGTCAGCCCCAAAAATGCATCAAGACGGAGTAGCGAGAACGCAGGGATGAGCTGTCACTACTTGCACTTTGTTGCTCGTCTCCAATCAAGCCAGCACACAGCACGGTTGGCCCAGCCGCTTTGCCCACGAAACAACAACTGCCCTACCGTCTCTGCACCCCCTCCCAGTCATGGTTGGCGCCGGCCTGTGTGGAATTTTTGTGGTAGCGGTCTTATCAAACCAATAGGGCAGCCAAACGGACGCAAACGATGGCTCGGGCTTTTTTTTTCCTGGCTCCGGCCCTTAGATCAGGCTTCTTGCAGCACGACCGACGTATTACGAGTTGGTTGTTAGCTGCTGGCGGTGGCAATGGGTAATGGCTGTGGTGGTGGTGTGGGATGCCCGCCGTGGCGTTTTATTTGTAGAAATATGGATAGTGCGTGCGTTTCCCAGAATCCCCTTTCGGAATGGGAGCCCCAACGATAATGCAAGCTAGGTGCTGTTGCAAACTACTCCGTAGACGGGGGGGGGGTTTCCTCTCTACGCGTGACTGCTGGCTGACTTGAGTCTGAGGGTTTGGAGGAACGGTGGGATTCTAGAACTGGACTTGGTAGAGCGAATGGGAATACGCCCTACAACAATGGCAAAGTGTCTCATTCTCATGACCCCCCCCCCCTTTCGCCCACGTCTGCCCCACCAAAATCGCTTGTCACGGTGATTGACGGCATACGAGAGCGATGGCGGACTCGTATCTGATAATACTCCGTATTACGCCATGAGCTTGATCTCTGCAGGCGGAGTGCTCGTACCTGTTAGCATTGGGCAGCAAGAGCCATTTCGCAGGCAGCTGACACGAACGGCCTGTGACCAACTGCATACTCGTGCATTCTCGAGCATGCGGGCGAGAGCGAGCAAGGACACTTTGTGCTTGCAGAGCGCCTCTTCTGTTGAGGCAGTGTTCCTAGTCTTACGTTTTTACTGCGAGCTTGGCAGCCGGCCAGCCCTCATGGCTGTCGACTTTTTGTTCTGCGACAAACGCGTGGTGACAGTCGAAAATACCAAAGTGATTTTTTTTTTTTTTTTTTTTTTTTTTTTTTTTTTTTTTTTTTTTTGCTGGCGTATGGGAGGAAAGAGTGGGAGCTGGCGGTTGAGCGAGAAGCTTTTGTGCTTCATGCTTTAACTCAACCGTCATGACGACGTAGCACGAGAGCTGTTTATTACGCCGTCGTTATTTTATATCGCACAATAGCGGGCACAAGAGTTTCTCTCACAGCTTCTTGCCACCGGGGGCCATAGGGACGTCGGAGACTCGTCCGTTCCATGGATGGTCTCAGCTCGAAGACTCCAAGAGAGGGAAGAGAGAAAAGGTGGGTTGGCGACCCGGCCACGGCAAAAAAAAAAAAAAAAAAAAAACCCTCCAAAAGAAAGCACACGGCCGAAAATGGGGGCAAAGATCAGCAGCGGTCCTAGCAGGCATTTTGAGGAAGCGAAGCGAGAGAAAAAGGAGATGGAGGTGTGTGTGTGTGTGTGTCTTTGTGTGTGTGCTCAGAAAGAGAAAGAGAAAGAGACACACACAGAGAGAAAGGGGCGAGAAAGAAATTGGAGCTGTGGCAGAAACAGTCGATCTCTCATGTTCTGGCTGCAACAGAAGCGTAGATCCCATCCCGGCGATGCTGTGTTATTTGTTATATGGACGTTCTCCGCCAGTTCCCCATCGCCTTTTCTTTTTTCTCTTTTTTTTTTTGAGTGATCCTCTCGTTTCCCTTTCCCTCTCTTCCTCTTCTTTCAGGATCTTCCCCCCCCCCTCTTCTACGACGTACACGCGGTAATATGCCGTTCTTGATCTTCGCTGGGCCCCGTCTTTTGTGTGGCGGCTGGACAAGCATCCGTAAAGGAATCACAAGGGGCGGAGGGGGGGCCAAGCGACAAGGGACGGCTGCAGTTCATGGTTATCTTACTGCTGTGTTTGTTTTTCTTTTGATTTTTTCCTCGTTGTTCCCGCACTGCACAATTCCAAGGTTTCACCAGCCGTGGTTGGCGAGTGCTCCGTGGAGAATGATCTTCGCTGGAAAGCAGGAGCGTGTTTGACATATAATGGATATGCAAAGAAGTATAGGCATATACACACATATACACACATATACACACATATACACAAAAATATACATGCATGCCTGTACTCCGTATGTGTTCGCAGTACGACGACGCATACACACACATCGTACACATCATACACATCATACACATCATACCCATCATACCCATCGTACACATCATATCCAGCGGCAAAGTGGGGATGTACGTGCAGATCGAATCGTCCGGACACATGAAGGTCAAACGTTTGGCAAAAGGGCGAGTGCGGCCGCTTCTTGCCCTTTATTCTTCTTCTCTCTTCGGGAAGCAGCGCAGCTCTTGCTGCCGATCATTCTGCAGCCATCCGTGTTGGCTGTTGGCATCAGTGCCACTACACGTCGACGAAGAGAAAGAAAAAAAACAGGCCCACGTGATAAAACTTACATTGTCGACAGTGCCAATTGGGATTGCTCTTGTCTTGTGCAACCTGATCGGAGACGTCATGGCCCTCATAGCCAGTCTTGGCCGTGCTATTTTTGATGAATCATTAAAGGCCCCAACAGCAGTCTTCCCATCTATATCCCATCCTCCATTCTGCTATCTTTTTTGTTTCGGCAAATGTGACGAAGTCGTTAAGCGTACAGATCGTTCAGTGTCGATTTGAAAGCCAAGCCTGCCAGACAGCGGTCCTGGAGGGGATAGTGTTTGGCCCACGTTGGTAATATTATATCCATATAACGCCATTTTCCTACAAAGTCGGTTTCCACAGCTTGTCATTCTGTCTGGGCTGCAGGACGTTTACGAAAGACAGTCGACGTAGGTGTCTTGCAGACGGCTGAGAAATTTGAGCGCAGCCCAAACCCTCGGAGTGTAGATATAGACGTATATATACAGAGTATATAACGAACATAAAACAAATGAAACCCGTGACATGTTCAATTCCCAACTCCAATTGTTCCTCGCCCCCGTTCCAGAACATATCGACCGACGCACATATCAATTAAAACAAACAGGAACCCGTTGCCAGGCACTCCTAGCAAGAAAAGGCCAACAAAGGCAAAGCACAAATAAACCCCGCTCACGCTTAATGAGACAATTGATGCAAATCGTTACAAGCCCTCCAAGAAACTGCCAAAAGGGCAGAAAAAAAGCAAGCTGCTGAGAAAGAGGTCGCTTCTCTTGCTGTCGAAATCTGTCAGAGGCCGAATGCGAACTTGGGCATGACAGAAACAGGCTGGCCTTCTTCTTTCGTCGTGGGCGCATTGGCTCTGCAGAGACGAGGATGGAAGCCGGAAGCAATAAAAAAAGAAAAAAAAGAAGAAGAAAAGACCACATGAATATATGTATACATATATATATATGTATGTATGCATGTGTCTGGCACGCGGCAAAAGATCCAAAAATAAGAAAACATTATTAAACGAGACGTCGATTTCGAAAAAAGATTAATGCGCAAAAACAGAGCGAGGAGAAGGGGAAAAAGACCATAGACCCTGGAAAAAAGAAAACGCTCATTGTGACGTGAACACCATGGCGATGAACTGGTATGCGTGAATGGGCGTGCTTTGCGTGGACGCGTATGTGCAGGCGAGTGCGCCGTTGAAGCTCAAGCGCCCGACTTGTCGTCGTCTGGGACATATCTCGTTTCTCCCAGCAGGGCGCCTTGCGCCGCTGCCGAAGACGAGGGCTGCGATGTCATGGCCGAGTGCGCATTGGCCTTGGGCTGTGTCTGGACGGTCGGTCCCGTGGCTGCAGGCAAGGCTGTTTGCGGCTGCGACGACGACGGAGCGGCGCCCGCACCGCCCACAGGCGCTCCCGGACCGCCTGCTCCTGCTGGGCGGCCCGCGGCGCTCGCCAAGGCTGCAGCGTGCAGTCGCTGGTCGAGCGCCTTGAGGGCCAGAGCCCGCCGCCGCTCGGCCTCGGCGCGCGAGCTACCGGGCACGCTGCGGTGCTGGTGGTGGTGCAGATAGTCGCCGCCGCCGGCCGCGGCCGCGCGCGCGGACAGGTCGGCGGCCGAAAAGGGCGTGCACAGGCGGACGGCCACAAGGCCATTGAAGACGGTGTCGGAAATGGCGGCCACCAGCGGCTTGACCGGGCCCGGAAAAAACTCGGCCAGCGCAAACGTCTCGCTGGCGTCGCCGCGCAGCGACGGGGTCTGCGACGACGAGTCGAGGTCGGGAAACACGGTCTTGTAGAAGCGCAGATACGTCCAGCTGACCAGGAAGCCAAACACAGCCAGCAGCGCCGACGCCACCGTCAGCAGCGGCGTCATGGCCAGCACCAGCACGGTCACCACGTACAGCAGCGGGAAGCGAGGCACGCGCAGCGACAGCACGCCCCGGAAGAGCGTGACGGTGTGGGCTGGCACCAGCTGGCTGAAAGCCACCAAGAACGAGATCTGTAACGGGACGGTGCCGGAAATGGCAGTGAGACTGTAAATTCAGAGAAAGAAGACAGAGTTGTCAGCATAACAACTTCAAGCTGCCCGCGGGGGGGGGGGGGGGGGGGGGGGCGGGGGGGGGGGGGGGGGGGGGGGGGGGGGGGGGGGGGGGGGGCGGGGAGGG